>JABMIG010000026.1:0-165646 GCA_013187285.1 Cyclotella cryptica | reverse complement strand
TGTACCATGAAAAATGGCATGTTACATCAAGCTGCATGCATTTTCTCTGTTAAATGTTTTGTAACATATCGTACAAACTCGACATGGTATCTTGTTTTCTCCATTGTCAGAGTGATAGATGTTTCTTTACTGGGGCTTAACAATCATTAAGTCACACATGTGAGGCAACATGTGCTCCGTGGCGCAGAGGAAGCGTGTTGGGCTCATAACCCAAAGGTCCTAGGATCGAAACCTAGTGGAGCAAGCCATGTCAAGAATGCAATTCATTGGGGGATATCATTTTTCTCACAAGTGGTCAGGAGATCACATCCCCATATCCCTATTGATTTTACCTTCCATCGCCCATCCCTCTTGAAATCTGGCAGATGGTGTGAACAGTCTTCTTCCCAACAATATCATACTAAACCACACAGGTGGGGCAGAGCAAGTGTGTTGAGCACCTTACTCAGACCTATCTAAGTCAAAAGCTTAGTGGATAAATTATATACACAAGTGACATTTTGATTTCACACCTATTAAAAGCAAAGCTTAGTGGAGCAATGGAATGTACTGACATATTGTTTTGCACAATGTAGCATTTTACAAGAGCATATAATTATGACTAATTGAAACTGATGATATGCACCCACACATGGTTTTCATATATCTTCTACTTATTTCATCACAGCAAGTGACACAATACTGAAGAATGTGTTAACATAAACATAAGTGCCAAAGAATCATTGGATGAAGAATCATAGCTGCCAGTCATTTTCCCAATGTTTGCCTGATCACATTTTGGCATTGAGGACCAAGTCCAATCTCCATGTTTTCTGTGAAAATTGCAGAGGGGGAACACTATTGGAAGAGGCAAAGTTACAATGAAGATACACACATCCTTCTGTTGCTGCCTTGCTGCTGCCTTGCTGCTGCTGTTGCCTTGCTGCTGTCTTGCTGCTGCTGCTCAGACTCTTAAGGAAAGATGTTCTCACACAGTGGATGGTGGATGAGGCCAGTTTACCCAAAGATGAAAAGATTCAAGATGTGATCTTTCTTGATAGATCTTTCTGTGGCACTGCAATGGCACACAATAATAAAAACAAATATCCATCATGCTGGTGTCAGTGAGGATCCACACTCTCTTTTTTTTCACTCTATCTTCAACAAGATCTAGAACTTGATATCTTTCACTGCCACAATGAAGTCACAAGAGATCTTCATGCACAGTCATACATCATTGTATGACAATGATGGTCAAACCACCAGCTTATAGGTGGCACTCTCATTTCACATCCAGGATGCAGCTTCCTTGCTTCCTTGCTTCCTTGCTTCCTCGCTTCCTCGCTTCCTCGCTTCCTCGCTTCCTCGCTTCCTCGCTTCCTCGCTTCCTCGCTTCCTTGCTTCCTTGCTTCCTTGCTTCCTTGCTTCCTTGCTTCCTTGCTTCCTTGCTTCCTTGCTTCCTTGCTTCCTTGCTTCCTTGCTGCTTCTGCTGCTGCTGCTGCTGCTGCTGCTGCTCAGACTCTAAAAGAAAGATGTGCCCACATGGTGGATGGTGGATGAGGCCAGTTTACCCAAAGATGAAAAGATTCAAGATGTGATCTTTCTTGATAGATCTTTCTGTGGCACTGCAATGGAGCACAATAATAAAAACAAATATCAATCATGTCAGTGTCAGTGCGGATCCACACTCTCTTTTGTTTCTTTTTGCACTCTATCTTTTCTTCCATCTATCCCTCTGATGAGATGACTTCAACACATTCTAAGACTTGATACTTGATATTTTTCATTTCAATTCAATGTTAATGCTGCAACTTATCACTGTTCCAGTAGATTTGGCTTCCACAGGCACTAATTGGCATAGTGTCTGGTCATTGCCCTTTATATGGGCAGGTCAATTGTCACCAACACAACACTGCTTTCCCCTTTGCAGGATCGTGAGTATTAGAGTGTAAGCAATCTGCAAGGTTTGTGATTTGTGATTACTGTGCCTTAATGATGTTTGTATTGATGTGTTGATTGGTGTGATAGTTCTCCTTTTAATTCAAAATTTTCCTGTTAATCTTTCAGCAATTAGTACCATGAGGACAGGTAGCATCACAAATATTTGACAAGAAATTATATCAAGTATCAATTTTTGATATATATCATTCATGTTTTGGTCAAAACTTTGGGAGTAATAAATGTAATATCTATGATGTTGTTCAATGCCTGAGCCAGTGATGTGAACAGTAATTTGTAAAAATCATTTAGCTTAACAATAGGGTAGACTACTTCAGATATTACAAATTTTAATTTTCATACTGATGAGATTCTTACACAGTGAGGCATGGTTGGCAACTTTTTGCTCATATCATTTGCAGTATTTTTGGAAATGTGCACAATCAAAAGTATTTGTAACAGGTATGGTATTCTTTTGTTTGTTGTAATGGTGTAATCCATAATGCAGAAACCTTGGGAAAATATCAAGTTGATGGCTTACAATGTCCTGTCTGTGAAGTTGCAATTTTCAGCAATACAACCTCAGGATGCCACAAAGAAGAAGAAGTGCAGTCAGGACAGATGACAGCTCAACATTTAATTGTTTTGTCTGGCTTCATATTTCTCGGCGTATTATATTCTGCTATAGCACAATGAAGATTTAAATGAGTATGAGCTTGAATAAAAACACTGTGATGATTGTAATTCTACATTCTGAGCCAAAATTTGTGATGTATCCACTGACTCTTACGGGTGTTTTTGACTTTGCACAACCATGAATCCACTGAAGAAATGATTCATTGTCTGCTGCCCAAAAGCCGATTGCACAAACATTGATTGCCAACAATTATGGAAGACATCCAAGAAAACCTCGTTTTGTTAAATTATCCAATCACATGTCTCACATTACAAATCTGCTATAATTGGGTCAAACTTGATCATGCACAACTTGGTGTCAGGTGCATGGTGCATGGTGCATGATGAACATTGTTGGCATTGGTAGCTGAATAGCTGAAGTGTGTTGATAGCATCACTGAAAGATATCTGATAGCTGATTACTTGCTGTATTTCCTTCAGTCTTACCAGGGCTTCAGTTTACAATCATTTCCAGAGCAAAATGGAACATATGACTTCAGAGCAGGTGAGAGTCACCCATTACAGTAATCAGTATGGTATAAATATAAGAAGACATAGTTCTGGTTAACTTCTGTTTGCCTTTTTGGTCAATCCTCTTGTTGAATGTATACTGTCAACACATCACTTGAGAAGTCCAAGATAATGTCATTAATTTTAAATAATTTCATCATGGGATACGGGTTGGTTGTTCTTTGGTTATGAAGTATATACTTTTATAATGGGATATCAATTCTCAATGTTGTTGTTAAACATCCATCTGACAAGCCTTTGTTGTTGCTTTCATTGTCACCAAATTTGTTTCCATTGCATACACTTCATTTATCACAATTGATGTTGTTGTCTGCTTCCCTTGATCCAACAAATGCTTTGCATTAATTGGTCAACAACTGGGAAGTCTGAGTGATAGAGACTTTATCAAACAGTCAGTAAGTGACAGTTGTCCTGACTTTCAAGAACATTTTATGCTCGGATGGTGCATCATGACGAAGAAAGTACTGTGCAATTGGGTCTCACATGGGGTGAAATATTTTAGGGGAATAGGATGTCTTGGTCACATCTTGGCCTTAGGTGTTGTCAGAAAGTACACATTTCAAGACCCATGTTACTTTGTGATAAGTTTTTAGGATATATGATATCGATAGTGGCTCTTGTTGGGTACACAACGGCATGCTAAGAAAGCAATATGATCTCATCACATCTGTCTAATGCTGTGTCTTTCTTCTTTTTATCAACTGGCAGTTTATATAAATGATCACAAATTGTGTCGCTTTTTTTAAGTGACTTGATTTTGCATTGATTGAGGTGTCCAGTTGCATTTTGATTTCTAAATTTTATTGACCAATATGTGAGCAAGTCCATGCTCATGATTATGGTTAATGCCTTGGGACATAAAGATTATTTCTTGTCATGAATGGCAAGGTACAAAATGAATAAAAATAGATCAGCCATCCCACCTGCGATGCATGGGCTTGAACTCATGAGGCATTGGGTATGAGAGTTTGTTCAGTATCATTAGTCATGGAGATATTATTCAATTTTGTAGTGTGATTCCGTGATGAATATGCCCCCCTATAGGTATGTTTTGTGCCCAAGGCAAATCAATAATTCTTTATTTAAGTCCTGATATTGTACAAAATAACTTTCACAGAGAAAGAATAGGAGAGATACAGCCAGTTGCCTTGCATGCCACTTCAATACCATAGGATTTGAAGTTAGCTTGTGCAAAAGTCTGTATGCTTTCTCTACCTGGGATTACAAGACACAGTGTGAATAGCATTAGTCTTTGTGAAAATAAAATCTCATTGCAGAGTTGTGATGGACATTTGTAGTAAAAAAGGCCTCATGCCAAAGTTCCCCTTGAACTCTAAGAGAGTATGCACATATATACATGCTTAATGCTAGATTTGCAAGTGTGTAATGACTACAGGTTTGTCTAAACTCCTTTTGTTCTGATAATTGTATTTTTCTTACTTGTCACATTGACTCCATCTTGTTTGTGACTTTGATCCGCCGAATCAAGAAGAATCAAAAATGATTTCACCATTTCCAGATATGTCAGTATTTTAAGCCTTGATTGTGCATAACAAGATGTTTCTCATGCTGAAAGTATTTGTTGTATTCCTGCTAAATCCTTTCCATGCAGTTCTCTAACATGTATCAAACCACAACACACCATTTCTGAAATAATAACTGACAATATTAATCAAAGTGCTCAGCTGAATGAAATGAAGATATGCCATTGATCAACTCACATCACCTACAAAACACCACTCAAGTATACAAGAGAAACAACAAAGATGTATCAGAGCCAGGAGCTCAAAGCAAATGAATAATTCTCCGGAAGAGCAGGAGAGAGGAAGGAATATAGAGCTTGCTCAATGGTCCAAAAGTGAGAGCATCCATGCAAAAGTGTACAAGTCAAAAGCAGAAACTCAGGTTCAAGTGAAATTGTCAATTCATGATAAAGCCACTGAATCTTACCGAAGCTTTACCATTGAGAGATTTACTGATAATTGCCTGCAATGAACCCCCACATGATTGTGAGGCTGGAGACCACTGCCACAAATTCTTGAAGCAATGGGTTTGCTGTTGATGTGATTTTTTACTTGCTTGACTCACATGTTGTTCTTGACATTTTTCATAAACTCCCATGCTAGGTTGTAAATTATTGTTTTAGTTACTGTTTCAAAAACACAGTAAACAGTAACAGACTGGAAATATTGCAGTAAATCCTGTTGTTTCCACAAATATTACTCTGTCACAACATAATTTTTTGACATCAGTTTGGTCCCTCTATGGTAGGAGTACATGCACTCCAACCCTCCAGATTATCAGTAACATTACTATCTTATTCCTAAGAAGTTACGTTACTGTTGTTACTGTTCCAAATTTTCTTTCAAGGCTAAATTACAGGAATACCACAGTAATGATGCAGTGACATCCTGCTACATTACTGTATAATTACTACAGTAATAATATAACTTACACTGTGATGCTCATTCTAATAACGTAGAGTAACCAATAACGTAGAGTAACCACTTCAATTACATTAAACCATTACTAAAATGGTGCTGAAAAAACCCTACCCATGGGAACCAAACTTGCAGGAGAAAAATAACTGTTCAACCCTCCTCTGTTTCTTGTTCTTATCTACTGCTGCTTGCTCTCCACCACCTGACACCTGTATTCTCTTCGTTGCAGTCTTATAGGCATCAAAGTCTATCAGTTCATCTATCACTCCATCATTTTGATGAATCTTCAAACCAATTTCCTGCTTCCTCGGATGCTGCTTGTAAGTATCCTCCACCATACTGTAGAAATCACAACCCATGTACAATTCTTTAGACTCAAGTATTTTTGAGACCGTCTGTGATGTGGTTCATTGATATCAAGTCCCGGAAAACTGGAAAACAAAGCAAAATGCAATACTTTTACCCATATCCCTTGACATGCTTCTCTGATGCATCCTGGTTCAATTTTTAGAAAACACAACAGTTGTCTTCCAGAGTAAACCCATTGACTGATCATGAAACTTCAGACCTCCATATTTTGCAGTCAGCACTGCTGCAAATCAGTAATCTCCTGTGCTCTTCAGTTGCACAGGAGTCCTACAGCCCTCACGCCGTGCCATGAACAGATGAATGGGCTCTTCCTTTCCTCCCAAAGACCTTTACTTTGAAATTGTTTGAAATCCTTGTCTTCCTAGAACTTACCATCCCTTTGGTTAGCTTGTCAACAAAGTGCTGACTTCTCATTGCTATAAGCTGCAGCAATTGCTGCCTCCTTACTGGTCTTTTCAGTCCCTAAATTGGCCCTCTGTCCTCTCTTATTCCACTTGGTGACCTTCCAGTGATGCTCAGCTTCCCCAATGCACAACAAGTTTGAGGAAGTCCAGCAGCCAAGCTTGCCCAGTCCCTCAGTGAATGGGCTTGAATACTTCTTGTGCCACTCATGAACAACTCAATCAGGGTTCTCAGCTGTGATCCATGTGTGGCCTGACTTGAAGATTATGCTTTTGCCAAAACTTGTCAATTAGCCTTGCTTCCTCCTGTTATTGTTCCTCTTGACAGAGGAAGTCGTTGGGCACAACCATCTTTGAGATCATCATCATTGTTGTCATCACTTCCTTCATCATCACTGTCATCAGATTCATCAGATGATCAATCAAATGTCATAACAAGACACAGTTATAAGAGAATGCACATGAACTAGATTTTGGAACTGCAATGAAGCAAAGGTACTACACCTTTCCCCAACCCAGTTGTCTTCAATCCTCCCATAGTCTTGGGAATTTCAAAGTCCAAGTCTCTGTCATATGACAGTTTCAACTTTAGAGCTGGACAGCTATGGCTGTTCCACCTTTCCAAAACCTCATAATTGATTGTGGTTGAAGCTGGTCAATCTGATGCAGGAAGTATTTCACTTTGTTGACGCCTCCAATCTTCATATCAGCTAGTCTTAACAGACAATACATTGGATACAAACTAGTAAGTCTCAGAAGCCCTCATACAACAAAACCTCTCCAACAAATGCAAACTTTTTCATGTCTCAGAAGGCTTTGCTTGCAACACATTCAGTGAGAGCATTCTTTAACCTCAGGACCATCAGCAACTGAATGGCCTCGCCCCCATTCCACAATCTCATGGCTTTATGAACTCTAATTTCTTACCATTGTTGGTGAGTCGTTTATGCCTTTGAGAAGACTGCATAGGGGGTGTGGTGGGTGTTGTCAAAGATATTGTGGAGCTGAGGGAAATCTTATGAAAGGATGTTAGCTTTAACAGCTAACATGTGCAATGAAATGGGAAGTACCATTCCTTCTTTGGAAAATGAAATAGATCTTTAATTGGGTGGAGTCCAATCCACCTCCCAATTATTTTGTCTATGGTGTGCTCAACTCCCAGAATCCCCATTACCTACGGGAAGTACTCTTTGAGTAAGTCAGCTGCGTTTTGGAAATTAGAAGCTCCATCAAAGGCAATAACATTTATTATGTCTTTGTGAGGATCAATCTTTTTCGTAATAGCAAAAATATGTTTGACAATGAACCAGGCATCCTTTTTACCACCTTGCATGTCAACAACACCGAGAACACAAATTGGATTGCTGAGAGAGCTTGCAAGGATGTTCATCAATGGGGTCCTCACAATGGTGACTTATCTCTGAAGATGCCAAGTCCACAAGTGTCCACATCTGCTAGCAAAGACTCAGAGCCATCTTCTGATATGCTGCAAAATGGGCATTGAGGAGGTTTCCTGCCACCTGGTGTCTTTTGGGTGGCTGAAGACTCTATGGAAAAGGGGATCTTCTGCACGAGAGAAGGGACGTGAGTGAACAGCAAGATAATGGGCTATTGCCAATGACAACTCTTCCTCAGCCTTTGGATTCTTTTTGTGAGACATGACAATGTTTTGCTGCACAAAAAGCTTGGGTTTAAACCCCCCTTGTTCATAGGATATACCATGGAAAGACTGTTGTGAAATGGAGAAGGAGGCATAATACTACCGGAGACATTAGAAACCTTATCATTTGGAAAGATAGAGGCAGGCTGCATTGTCAATGCAAATGAGATGTCAGGGCAGACAGATCACCCCAGGAGAATCTGCAATATCCACAGATTGAGTGAGTATGGACCCCTTGTATCTCCTTGCCCTGATGGTCTCTTTCTCTCACTGATATATTTCTTGTTGTTACAGGTCAAATTTTTGGTGTGAACAGGGAGAGAACACTTTCCAATTTAAGCATTGAGTTACAAAAGGACTCATCGCACGGGGCGGGTCAATGGATCAGCCAATGGTCAAAGGCAACCAGTTGCTGCAGTGGGAATGAATGAGCTATGGATCAAATTGTTGGTGGGGACAGGGAGAGAACACTTTCCACTTCAAGTGATGAGTTAAATAGCATTTTAACAAAGAAAACAAAAGGACTCGCGTGGCACGGGGCGGGTCAAAGGACATTGTTGTTGGGCAGAGGCAGTCAAAGACGACTAGTTGTTGGAGTGGCAAGGAATTTGTTACAGGTCAAATTGTTGGTGTGGATGGGGAGAGAATACTTTCCAATGAAAGCAATGAAGTAAATAACATTTTAACAAAGAAAACAAAAGTAGTCATGGCATGGGGCGGGTCAATGGATCCATGTCATTGATGGGCAGAGGCAGTCAAAGGCAACAAGTTGCTGGTGTCTGGGGTGGCAGTGAATGAGCTATGGGTCAAATTGTTGGTGTGGACAGGGAGATAACACTTTCCAATTAAAGCAATGAGTTAAATCACATTTTAAATTTTAACAAAGAAAACAAAAGGAGTCATGGCATGGGGAAGGTCAATAGATCTGTGGCAGCGATGGCGACACATAAGGGCAGGGCGCACTTCAATTGGATGGGTAGTATTTGATATAATGGACATTTAGTCGGCAGCAGCAGATTTTGGCATGGTCATGGACTTATCCAGACTGCAGTATGAGGCAGCTTGGCAAGAGGGGTTGGTGGTACATGACACTACAATCAACCATGCGTCGCAAGTACAACAGAAGGACAGACAGTGTTCTGGATACTTATTCGGTGGTTACGGGGTGTTAGTGAAAGATTCCTCATCACATCTGGATCTAAATAGCTCATTAAAATATTCAATTCCTTTGCAATCATATCAGTAATCTTGATTGCACAGTTATCTGGTCCCAGCTAAAATCCCTTGTGTTCTGGGAGAATACGGAATTCCGCCAAATTCCACCAGAATTCTGCCGGAATCTACAACCTAGCTCGTATGCTTCTAAACCCATTTACATTGCAGTACACACCAGAGAAGATTCACTCACCCTCTTGTCATTAGCATTTTATTGCATTGGGGAGACCAATGAGAACAGTGCCCTACATAGGCTTAACCACCATGAATATTGATGTGACACTTTCTCTATTGGCCGTCTTATGTGTATCATTAAAAAATTGAAGTGTTAAACTGTTCAGATTTTCTTGAAAAGTGAAAAATCCTTTAGTTTTCAGCCAACACCTTTCTCCTCCCTCAAGTTCCTCCTCATTTTTCTACCTCTTTGACCTTTGGCAAAAGTAACAACAAATAAATTAAGAAATAAATACTGAGCTTAAGATGTCTTTATGTGAGTTTAAACTGCACAATGTTGCATCTTTTCTTTCTCAATTATTGCTTCACTTTCTGTCTTCTCTCTCACTTCTTTTAGAGCAGCAACACTGCTTCTTTGTTCATCATCAAGAACTTTGTCCAACTCACCCCTTTCTACATCAAGCTGAGTGCACATTGATATACCTTTTCCTATGTTAATTTTCCCTGGTTTACCCCATCTTTTGCAGAATCAACATTTTGGGCTTCCGTGACGGAATCTGTGGTAAATGGAGAGGTACCGTGACAACAACACGGCATTAATCACAATACTTTTCAAGAGAAAGGAGCAGAATTCTTGATTTTCAAAAGTGTTGTTGTCCTCTTCAGCTCCCAAAACTGAGCTTCCAATGAACTGAATATAGGTTTCATTTTCTATGTGTTTCTACCTGTCAGAACAATGAAGGTGCGTTTGCTTCTGCATCGTTGGTGCAGTAGAAACAACATTTGAGCTCTGATGGAGATTTCATCCTACAAAAAGAGGAGGATCATTTTTGCTTTTCTATTCAGGCATTGCAAGGGCTTGAAACATCCATGATCATAATCATAACTATGGTCAAAGCTTTCTCCACTCACCTCTCTGTACAGGCTGTTGAGGCATCATGATCAATGGAAATTTATTGGGACTGCAATTCAGATGTGCATGATGTTCTTCCATTGATCAGTAAGAGGAGGGGGAGAAAGAGGAAAGGAGAAATTATCGATGCTGACCAAAAGTTGTCATCCAAGATCCAAATGCTAGGGAAGTTAAAAAGAAGAATACACACCAGCCAGAATAACAATAAATGAAGGGGGAGTTCTATAATTGAATAACACAAAGAATAAATGTCACAACAGAATAATGTTTCTGGAAGAGACAAGGAGGCTGCAAGCTGGTGAACATAATAGAAACTGTTTTTCTTTCATGCTGAGACTTTTAGTTGGTCAGGAATGGATGAAGTTTGGATGGGACACATGAGTAAGGTGGCCATGTATGATGACAGTCCTAATATTCCTATAAATATTATGAATATAGAACTAAGGAACAAGTTGGAAAATCTTTCTGAGGGATCATCCAAAATTGCTGATGTTTTTGATGGGAGCAATAAATTTTTATTAGTTTCTTCTTCCATACTCATTGACGGGATCCTTCGCTACCTTCTTCAAAATATTGTTTCATTCCACATTTCCCATTAGAGTTGTTTACAACCAACAAAGCTTTAATCAGACTCATTACCAAGATCATGTTGTACAAAAAAGCGGAGAATCATTTTTAGTTTCATCTTTGGCATTGCTTGAGCTTGAAAGATCCGCGTCACAACTTAAGGCAAAACTTTCAACTCGCATTTTCAGAGGCTCTTGAGACATCATCATCAATGAAAAGTCAATTGCCATCACAATTCAGATAACATGTATCATTTCTTCCACAGAGTTGTCAGGAGAAGGTAGACAAGATGGGAAAGGCTGTACTATCGATGCTGACAAAATCTATGTCCTCTGAGATCCAAATTCAAGCGAGGACAAAACAAAGATTCCACTATAACCACACGCTCATTGAATGACTGGGGAAGGACATCACTGGATTTGTCCAGGACCAACAGCTTTTATCCTCCCAATGGATAGATGATACAGTGGAATACTGTGTCTAGAAGAGGAGATGGACTTGCAATAGGATGAAGAAAATTGCAAGAGTCATTCCTTTCTTGCCAAGATCCTTGTTGGGAGAGGTTCGATGAAGTTTTGAGATGGAAAGCGTGAATCAGGGGGCACCGGTTGCAAGGAACCCTAATATTCCTAAAAATATATGATGGAGAAATAGGTCAAAGGTTTGGACATCCATTTTTCTGGTGGAACCATTGAGTGCTGATGTTTTTGATGGAAATCATACCTACATTGTTTCCAATTTTTCTAGTGGAAAAAAAGGGATTGCCTTCCAGATCTCCCAGGCCCGCGGACGGGATCTTTCAAGCTTCACGAAAATCCAGTTTTTTCAACAAAAATATTCCTCGATATGCTAGTTTCCACGAATTCTCAAGAAGCTCAAATCGGAACTCCTCCCCAACCTCCTCGCGACGTTGACACGCCAACCTTGTTCGGTTCCAAATTCATTTTTCTCCAAAAAGATACATGATACAGTACCATAACCAATAATGTAGTACTTTCCAATGATGGGAGTGACACAACACAAATTAATTACGACGATCGTAGGTAAACTCACATCCTCAATCTGTTGCGCGCATTATTTTTTCTATCCACATCTTTTTTTCTCGAGGCACGGGAGCCACACGAGCCAACATCAGCATTATTGACCTCTATCTCTCTATACCGAGAGCGAAAGCAGACGACACCTACAATACCCTACCCATCAACCAACGCCTCCCCTCTGCGCCATCCTTCCGTGCCAACAACAACAACATCATCACCGGCCTCACCCCTCTCTCTTTCCAAACACCAGCACTCACTCACTCACACACTCACCAACTCACACACGACACGACCACCCATCAAAATGTCCGGATTCGGCTCCCGCATCCGCCGTCAATTCGAATCCTCCCGCCCCACCAACGCCACACCCTCCTCCACCTCCCAACCCAAAAACATTCGCGGTCTCACCCGTCTCTCCACCGCTCCCAACGCCGGCGGCGCCAACAGCACCACCGCCGCCGTCGCCGCCACCGGAGGCGGTCTCCTCGGAACCCGTGCACCGGTTCCCGTCAACACGCCGAGTTTACGCAAAGAAAACGGCGGACAGGATGCCACCGTCAGCCTGGTGAATCGGGGGGGAAGGGCGGGATGGGCCGTGGCCGATGCGACGGGAGGTGGAGCGGCGGGTTCGGGGGGGAGTGTTGATCCTACTCCCGCCAATGTCGCCGAGGTCGTTGCCGTCCATGCCAATCATGGGGGCAAGACGGCGCCGGAGTCGAAGAATGTGCCGTGGGCGATGCATCCCGCTCGCGAGGGATCGCGATCGGAACCCAAGCGACGATGGGGGGATGAGGAGGAGAGTGAGGATGAGGACTTTCCAACGATTGGTGCCGCCGCCGCCGCCGTTTCTGGGGAGGGCGGTGCGAGTGGCGTTGCCGCGGGGGGCGGAGGAGTCAGGAGAGAACCGCAGTTGGAGGATCGTCGTCGCGATCGTAGGCCGTACGAACATTACGATGATCATCGGGGGTATCATCGGGGGGAATACAATGGTCGGGAGTATGGGTATCGTCCTCGAGGGGACGATCGTGGGATGGATCGGGGTGGAGACTATGGGGGATATCGTCCCACGCGGGATTATGTGGATGTTCCTCATCGAGAGGGACGTTACGGGGCAGCAGGAGGAGGAGGAGGTGGACCCTACGAACGCCGCCCCGTGTATGAGAGGCGGAGGGAGTATGATGACTATAGGAGGGATTATGGGGACTATCGTGGTGATCGAGGAATGTCGGATCGTGGGGATCGAGGAATACCTGACCGCGGTGAGCGAGGAATGTCGGATCGCGCTGATTCAGGCGCAGACCGCGATCGAATGGCAGGGGACAGAGGGGGATACAGGGAGAGGTACGAACCTACCCATCGTCACTCTTATGCGGGACGTCATTCGCAGTACGAAGAGGGAGAAGGACGATGGGGTTTTGCCAAACGATCCAGTCATTTCGAGAGGAGTGAGTATGGACGTTATTCGGAGGCTAGGTATGAAAGGGACGGCGAGGGGGGGATCGGTAGATATAATGATCGCGATGGGGGAGAGGAGGCTTACTCGAGGCCCATGGAGAGACCGTCGTCGAGGAGGGAGAGAATCGAGGAAAGTACTGACTTGGGTGGAAGGGGGGCACCGCAGATGCAGCAAAAGCCGTATCGACAGCCTTCCGGCGACGTTTCGCCCACCAATCCGGACAGAAGTGAAACTGCCACAACCTCTCCCCGACGCAGTTCGGGAGGATTGTCCGAGGCACGTCAACCCGGCCTCGCCCCAGTGTCACGAAGCACAACTGCCCCACCTCGCGCCAGCGAAACGCAGACACCCATGGTCCTTCTTCGGAACGAAAAGACTGCCGCCGCTGGGAATGTCACGTCTCAGACAAGTGGAGAAGAATCGAACGAAAAGGATGCGGGGGCGAATAAATCGGAAACGGCCGCCAATGCTCCCCCGACTTCTACGGCGTGGGCTCCCACTCCTCCGGTGGTGCCGGTTTCGTTGGCAGAGACTATGGGATCACAGCCCGAGCCGGCGCCGCAGCCACAGCCAATCATCGATGAAAAGACTAGTATGGTTCAGTCTGCCGTGACAGATGAAGTCACCGAAGAAGCGAAACCTACGCCTACTGCCCCTGTGCCACCCTCCCCCGAAAAGAGTCCCGAGGAGACTGCAGCGGAACAACAGCAGAATATCTTGCGACAAGTGGCAGAACGAAGGGCGGCTGCCGCTTCGACGAGGAAACTTTGGACGGATCCTGATAAACCATCCAAAGCGACGGAGGAAAAGTCACACCAAAAGAAGATTACGGACAAAAAACAATCCTCCGAAAAAGGCACTGAAAAATCAGCAGAGAAAAAATCCACAGAAAGAGCAGAACGAAAGGAACGACCCGAAAAGAAAGAGCAATCCGAAAGAAGAGAACGACCCAACCCCTGTCGCATCGAGGGCCATGACCATGATTGGAAAGACTGCCCCCGCAACACCCGCTCCGAAAATTATCGAGAATCTGCCAAAGAAGAAGACAGAGAACGTGCCCTGGCCGAAAAACCCAACCCCTGCAAAATCGAGGGACACGATCATGATTGGAGAGACTGCCCCAATAATCCCAAATCGGAGAACTTTGAGAGGAACAATCCCTGCCGAATTGAGGGACATGATCATGATTGGAACGATTGCCCGAACAATCCCAAGTCGGATAACTTTGGAAAGTTCCCTAAAGGCGAGCGTAGACGGGGAGGGAGGGGGGCGTCCGATAAGAAGGAGAGGAAGGGCAAAAATAAAAGCGACAAGGAGTCGTCTGAAAAGAAAGAAGAGGACAAAGATATTGATGACGCCCATGACTCTGAGTCCGAGTCGTCCAAGAAGAAGCCCTCGGATCGCAAAAAGCGTACTCGTGAGCCTCGCAAGGAGGTGGCAACATCGTCGGAGAGACGGGAGAAAAAGGCCAAAGGAAAGGCAACTGAGGATGGTAAGTCCAAGCCGAGCGAGGGCGAGGTACGTACGAATGCCAAGAAGGAAAATGAAAAGGTCAAGCAATCGCAGCCTCCATCAGAGAACACTCTCCCAACATCTGACAATACTACGGAACAAGTGGAGGTGAAGAAAGCTTCCACCACACCGGAGGATGTGAAATCTCCTGCACCAAAACCCTTTGTCCCCGCTCCTCCTCCAGCAGTTTCAGCATGGAAGAGTGGCCCCCCTGCTGCTGTGAAGCAAGCTGCGGTGGTATCTCGCGCATTGCCAGCCACTCAGACTCCTACTACTCCCCGGGCTTCGCCCCCTCTTGCTGCTGCTGGTGCTGCTACTCCTGCTACAAGCAAGCCTGCCTCCCACACCAAACTACAGCCTAGTTCAGAGCCTGCGCCAACAACGCCCGCCCCAGCACCAGTACCGAGTCAGGAACCAAAACAGCCAACCCCCACCACAGCATTTGAAAGCAACATTCTTCCTGCGCCTGGTGCAACTGCTTTGTTTCCTGGCAACAGTGCGCTTTTCGGAGATTCTCAGGGATCAACAGCAGTTTATGGCAGCTGGAATCCACCTCCGATTGTGCTGCCTAGCACTTATGTTGATCCTTGGAAACCAAATCCGTTTGCACCAACATCCTCTGTGGCCACGTCAACTCTGGGAGCCCAATTTGGGTCTATTTGGAGCAATGGAGCTGTTACTACGGCAGCAAATGCCAAGTCAGAGGATGTTGGTGGTATCACAGTGCATCGTCCTTTGTATGAAGCCAATTCGACGGTTCCCCAAGAGGATGCTGCAGTCCCTGACTTTCCCTTTGGGAATCTTTCGATCAATGATAAAAAATCAAGCGAAAAGGCTGAAGCCGTGGAAAATGGCGTGGATTTGGAGGAGGATGCGAATGGAGAAGAAACCGCGGAGGCAAATGGGGAAGCAACTGATGCAACACCTGGACGTCCTACCTATCCTAGACGGGGAGGACGCCATGGCGGACGAAAGGCTGGTGGTAGATTTGGTGGTCGCGGTCCAGGCAGAGGTGGTCGAGGAAGGCACCCAGCCCACAACGAAAAATCACATGAACAAGCCGATCAAAAGGCTGACGATTCCAATAATGCAGGCGAACCCTCGAATGTAGGCCTAGATAAGAGAGGTGGGAGGGGGCGCGGAGCGGGTAGAGGATTCAAGTCTAGTCGAGGGAAGGCTTCAAAAAGGGGCCCACCGAAAGACAAGACCAGTCCCAAGGACGAAAAGCCAGCTGCAGTAGCATCTGAATCAACGTAGGAGGAGTCGCTGATATTACGGTGCTTTTATCCTCCAATCAAATCGGTCGGTTGAGTGCATTGGAGTAGACTGAAATTTGTGATGCGATTCTCTAGAATAGTGAATCTTCGCACGAATATTTTGTTCAGCCGGAACAGTTCGTGGCAACTTAGCTAATCAAATCATATATGAGTAATGTGGAACAAGCCTATTTCACGTCTGAGAGCTTATGTTGTTAATTTCTCGATGCAAACAGTCTAGAATTTCTCCTAGCATTCAAGTAATGGTATAGACCTTGACGTCTATTTGCTCCATCGGTGGTATAGGTTATAGGGTTCAACCTTCGCGCTATTGGTCACAAGCATTGTAATATGATCGTTCATTCAAATAAAATTTCCACTTGATTCCCCCACACACGAAATTCTCTGGCGACGCTGGAGATGGCAGATGTAATTGCACGCAGATAGCTTCCATCATCGTGAAGAGTGCATGCAGAAAGCACTAAGCTGATCTTGAATAAATCAGAGAAGTGGTACTTAACATATAACGTACTAAATTAGTTCAGTTCTTTCAAGAGTAACGCAATTTTAAACAAAGACGACGAATCCTAAACCACTAATACATTGAAATATTCCAGTATGCGTTATGCCATTTTTCCTTTGAATTGTTGTGATGTATGTATTCAGCAGCAATCATATCTGGCCTTTCTTACAGCTACGGTACTGTCGGCCAGGATGTTGTAGGAAATGCAGTTGGAGATGCATCATCATTATTTGTCAGTTCCTCGGTTCTTTTTTTTATACCACTCGAGGGTGCTGATCCAGCAGAGGTAGCTGGAAATGTCGGCGGAGGGGTAAGAACTGCAGCTGCCGGCGGACCTGTCACAAAAGGCCCTGTTGGGATGGACGCTGGAAATGTTGGCTGATAAGTGCCACCTCCCCTTGGTGGAGTTGATATGAAAGCCCCTGGTGGAGGTGTTACTGATGCCACTGGTGGTGGTGTTCCAATAAGAAATGGAGTAGGAACAAAACTAGAACTTATTGGTGGAGCTGTCACCGAGGATGCTGGCGGGGATGTAAATGATGTCAAAGGTGCTGTTCCATTATTGGTGGCTAAAATTGTAGACAAGGAACTGGGAAAGGGACTGGAAGCTACTGCTGGTGGTGGTGTAGGAACTGTGCCCACGATGAATGTAGAGTTTGGAGTCGGCACAGCACTGGCCGATAGCACTGGAGGAAGTGTTGGTACAGGAACATAGGAGCCCGGTGGAAGAGTAGGGATGACACTAACATTGAGTGACGTGGGTTCAGTTGATGTTGGGAAATAGGTTGTTGGTGCTGGAGTAAGCGCTCCAGCTGTAGGTTGTGGAGGGGGCGTGAATGGTGTAGGCGGAGCGGTAGGTATTGCAGGCTCTGTTGGTGCATAAGTTGTAAGAGGAGGTGTTGTGGCATTAGTTGGCGAAGTGCTTGGGGCCTCAGTTCCAATATACGTAGGAGAATTCGTTGGATTAACCGTGATGAAAGTTAGCGACACAGTTGGCGTGACAGTGATGAAGGTAGGTGAATTTGTCGGGGCTGATGAATTCAATATTGTGGGCATAGACGAATTTGTCGGCATGCTAGTGATTGATGGGACAAGTGAGATAGACGGAGCATGCGAGATGGTTGGATTGAAAGTCGGCACTTCTGTAGTTGGATAGGGAGTGGTCGTCGGCGATCCTGTCGGCTCCCCTGCACAATATGTCTGGTATACGTAGACATTCCCAATCGCATCACTCAGAGTTTCGTTCTCGAGCTTCGAACTTGCAACGAAAAAATCATCAGAAACAGCCACTCCGAAACCGAACTCATTGAAATCGGTCGGGTCAATAAGCGGGAACAGTTTGTTCTGAAGGAGCCATTCATTGTCATCTCGTTGGTAGATGTAAACAGATCCCGCTTCAATTCCCACTTCATCGTCAAAGGGAGAACTTACAATCAACCAATCTCTGTGTACATCCACACTTCTTCCGAAGTGGTCATTTTCTTCACCATCACTTGGCGCTATCCTTGCTTGTTGGTCCCACACGCCATTTGAGTCTTTTTCAAAGATGTACACAGCTCCAGAGTCGAGTCCACTAGTGTCATCAGCAAATGCACCAACCGCGATTGTTTGTTCCCACATAGCTACGCTCCAGCCGAATTGATCATCAGGTTTCCCTCCATCTGCTACGAATTTTCCCTCGACAGTCCATACACCTCTGTTCAAAATGAAGACATACACACTTCCACTCTTTTCGGCATCCCAAACAGCTCCTACCACTGCCTGATCGCCATAGATCGCAACACTAAATCCAAAGTTATCTCCGGCTTCTCCATCAGGTGCTAGGAGTTTTTGTGTAAACACCCATTCATTTTCAACATAAGTAAAAATGTATGCAGCTCCAGAGTTTTCTCCATTGTCATCAGCCCCATTGGCTCCGATGATAGCCACGTTTTTGTCCAAGGCTACACTAATTCCGAATCGTTCGTTGTCCTGCGCATCGGGAGCAACAATTTTGATAACTTCCGCCCATTCTCCTCCCATACGTTCGCTTGGCGTTCTGGCATAGATATAGGCCGCTCCACTGTCGGTCCCTGCAGCGTCATTCTTCTGCGCTCCGACAATAATAAAGTTGTCAGATATCGCCACTGCCCTTCCAAAGTCATCCGTAGGCTCGCCATCGCTCGGGGTAAGCTTTGCTTCTTGGAAAAATGTTTGGTTTGCACCGTCGTACCTGTAGACAGCAGCAGAGCCAACACCATTGTCGTCTTCTTGAACGCCAACGACGATTGTTCGCCTGTCAACCCCGACACTGAAAACGTTGAGTTGGCCAATCAAATTCGACGAAGTTATCTGTTAGATACTATCGTGACAGGTTGTGTTGAAGCGACGAGGAGTTCTTACCTTGCCCCGAAAAATGCCCCTTCATAAACATCGCTGTCTGGAGATATTATTTCATTAAGCTTCGGGAAAATGCATTCTCCCTCAGAAGGCGCAAACGATGGTGCATACGTTCCATTTGAAGGAGCAGAAGATGGTACATCTGTTCCGTTTGTTGGTGGAGGTGAAGGCGATATGGTAGGTGGCACAGTGCTGTTGGAGGGTGCTGGCGTTGGGATGGAAGCAGTGACATTCATCGTCGGCGCCAGTGTCGGTACTGCTGGGAAGGTAGCATTGCTTGGCATTGCAGTGGGTGAAAATGTTGGAATGCTGCTATTTCCTCCTCCTGCCGTTGGTGTCGCAGTTGGGCTAAAATGAAGTTTTGTAGATGTGAGTTTTCTAATGACGGACAAGAGGTGGAAAATAGTTCTTTGATGAAAAATTACCTGAAGGTTGGAATATCGCCTCCTCCTTGTGTTGGAAGTGATGTTGTCCCATTCGCAGCTTCTCCAGTTGGAACTGAGGTGGGAGAAAAGGTAGGTATGTCTCCTCCGCCGGAAGGAGTTGGTGAATCGGTCGTGGACCCAGCCGTGGGAGCAGCAGTTGGTGAAGCAGGCGTCGGTGCCGTAGTTGTGGATCCTGGAGTAGGACTGTATGTCGTGATACCCGACGTAGGAGAATAGGTAGGGATGCTAGGACTTGGGGCATACGTTGGCAAACCTATAGTAGCTGGGACCGTTGGCTTGGCGGATGGAGCCGATGCAGAGGATGGCTTGCCAGTTGGTGGTGCGAAGGGTACTGTTGAAAGATTGCAGAATCAGTTTCCGAGCCATTTGTAAAAAGATACATTGATTCCAAAACAAGATGAGAGTACTCACCAGGTGTTGGTGGGAAAAGAGGTTGATTTGGTGACGGTTTAAGTGATCCACCGCCCCATCCTGCACCCCATCCTCCACCCCAGGAACTACCCCAATTCGGCGTGGACCCTGAGGAACCACCAGGCGGGAAGCCAGGCCCCCAACCACCGGGATTGGTGCTTCCACCAGACCAACCGCCTGATCCCCAAGAACCTCCCTGCATACCCCCACCAGGCATGACAGATGTGCCCCAGCCTCCGGAACCCCATGAACCTCCTGGCATACCACCACCAGGCTTACCAGACGAACTACCGGAACCACCCCAACCAGGTTTGGAGCCAATACCAGGCACATTCCCTCCACTAGAACCCCAAGGTCCACCGTGCATACCTCCATTGGGCGTGAGAGACCCACTACTACCACCCCACGAACCCATACTATCGTCGTCGTCATCCGAAGAAGGTGGAGGAATGACCGCCTCTCCACTGCCACCCCACATCGGTTTACTCGGTCCATTCATACCAGGCACCCAATACTCCGGTCCTGCAGGCGACCAGCCATCTTGAGGCATCGAAGGCGACCAATCATCGTAATAGTAATCGTCACCACCCCACCAATCGTCTTGTATCTTGACAGCTTTAGCCGGACCCCACAAATCTTGTGCCTTCCCTGCTTTGGCCTTGCCCGATTTGCTAGGGGCAGCCCACCATTCCGCTTTCGCCTTGCCCAATTTGGATGCCTTGCCAGAGGGCATATCCATTCCCCACATGGCGGGTTGGAGTTTGGGCACCTTACCGGCTTTGCCACCGCCCGCCATGTTACCACCCCAGTCGGGCATCCATACGTTCCAATTCCATGTGGGATGGCTCGTTGAACCACCCATCCATGTTAGTGTCGTTGGCATGTCGGTGGGCGCGGCTATGCTGTCGGCCGTGGTCTTGGCGACCTTGGTTGCTGTTGTGGTGGCAGTACTAGAGCCAGGAGCGGTGGGTAGATAGCTCCCCGTTGAAGCAGCAACGGTCGGTGCATAAGTCATTGCACCTGTGGTAACAGCCTGTGTTTGAACTGACCCATTTCCAGATCGGTCCTTCTTTGGTTTGTCTTCCGGAGCCGATGCCACATCAAGTTTCGCGGCTCGCTTCTCTCTAAGCTCTTTCGCCTTTGTTCTTTTGCCTCCGTCGACGTTACCGCTGTCGCCATTTTGCTTTGAGGCCCTCAAAGCCGCTGCATTTTTTCTCAGTCCGCTCGATGAAGACGATGCCGGCGGATGCGTTCTTCGCGCTTGTGAGGTTTGAATCGTGTTGAGGAGGAGGCATGATTGGAAGACGACGACGAGGGCGTTCGTTCGATGCCGTCTTTGACGAGATGAACTCGGCATGGTTCTATTGTAGTTGGTTTAACCTTTTGATTGATGTTTGTGTCAGTTGGTGACAAGCTCTGTCTTCGTTGTCACAAATGTTTCAATACCTCGAAAATATCGGATGGGGTGCTCTCTCTCCGTCAACTCTCAGACATTAGTGAAGAGCAATTCAAAACATAGGCTATTATTTACAATGGCTCGCCGTTGACTTTTCAGAGAGATTATCCATCAATTGGATGGGGGGGGCACCACCAAAGCACGACATGAATCAATTGACAAGAACACAAGAGGTGCGCGATGAAATATTTTAGCATCAAATCTCTGATTGTGGGAGAACAAACTGCACAAAAAATGTATGTTATTTATTCCTTCGTATAATTTGAATGAATATATCATTCAGTCTGGAGATACATTTGCAAATGAATGTGGTTTAACGCAAGAGACGACCGATTCGGAATCAATATGAAAATTTGAGTATGCACTCCTTCCTGTTATGATTCGCATCGCGACCAATTACTAACGTATGGTTGTCCAAAAGATTCCTTTCACTCTTTGAGGGGTGTTGGCCATTGATTTTAATTGTCTTAGGAGAGGCTATGATGTAGCTCATCACTCAATTAGTCACATCAACGAAACACCTATTATGCAACATGTAGTGGAAATTATCATGGGGCACAAAATAATGTCCATAATACACCTTTTTACATCCACTTTATCACCTCCGAGGATAAACCAAATGCATCAAGCCCTACAGGTTATTGTATGGGCATTTGCTTTAACAAATGCTACCCGCATTTTGATGCAGTCCAAGTTTCAGCAGGGAGAGTTCGTCCCCATTTTGGCACTGTGCCTAAACGAGACAACTAGTGCTGACACTGGAAACCCGATTTCAATAGCTGGGTGCCTAATCCTAATACTATCTCTAGGTCAAAATGGTCGTGCCAGAATGGGGGCGAACTCGCCCAGTGCCAGGTGCCCTCATGTTTTGTGACACCTATGTGGCTTTTCCACAAGGGGTGTGGTTTGCAAATTATTTTACACTTTCTTTTCCCTTTTCACTTTGCCTTTCCACTTTTCCCGTTGCCCGTTGCCCGTTGCCTGTTGCCGGTTGCCCTTTGTTTTACCAGCATGCAGTACATCTGGTGACCAGGGTCAATCTAGTTGATGAGCTAGGAGGTTATTGGATGTTTCTCCATGGTTGAAGTGGCTGCATGTCTGTGTTCCCCATGATGTTGACTGACATCCAATATTCCTTCCCCTGCTCAGTTCAGTATGTTGAATATTGGTCTCTTGCTCTGTCTTAGCAATGAATCTTGATCTACTAGGACAGAGGGGGTTCCAATGATACTGTTATCCAATTCCTGAGTTGAAAGGAGCTCATAACCTCTCATGCTCGCAATCTTCAGTTATGCATAAGATATAAGGATAGGAGCACGACCTACAATACTTGTATAAACTATATCTATTACTTATTAACAGCAAGCCCACAAAATTTTGTTGACTCCTTCTGTAACTTCTTATTTTGATATAATTAGTGACCTAATGCAGCACACACTCATCTGATGGTAGAACCAATATAACCACAACCTTACTACTTTTCGTTAGCCTCAAAACCAGCTGACCACACCAACTGGTGCACCCTCCAAGGAAGATTTTGAAATGAAGAACAAAGACACAAATGATACCTCAATTTTTCTTGTAGGTATGGCAGTTAAAAGTGCTAAGGCTGTGACTTTGTAATTCCAAACCAGAACAGGGAATAGAACTAAATGGTCTCATTTTTGACTGAAAGTATAATCTGACATTGTAACAATTCTAAGGACCAAAATACTTTTTGTTGACACATAGGAATAAATAACATTATTATTTTGGTTGAATCATCAGTTGAATGATCTCAGATACCTTTACATTATACCTCAACTCCGAATGGTGCATCCTGTTCACAGGCATGAATATATATCAAAACCACATGGCACAAATACGAAACAGGCAAGAAATCCTATTTGGCAACTGAGTCAGGCTTGTTCAGAATTGGCCAAAAGGACTCTCTGTTGGCAGATTCAGTACAAGCCCCATCTGATTTCTGAACGGAGAATTCAAGGGGTTGACCATTGGGGTGGGGGTGGCTAGAAAGGCAAAATTAGCAACCCAACATCCAATACATTGTACAGACTGTAGATTTTTCTGTTGGTGGTTCCTATTTGAGCTAACAAAGTCACGGCCTTAGCTGCAGCATCAACTATTGATCCCTGTCCATAACAGATTCAGCAACACAATATTGAAATCAATTGGCTAGATTTTGAGCGAGGGGGGACATTATACCAGACCAGCAAATATGATGACACCCATTTTTGTTGTCGCCACTATCATAGACTTGTAACATCATGAACCATCAATTGGATACATGCGTAACGATGGCAATGTTTGATTTTGAAAGTATTGGTTACATCACAGATGAGACTCCCAATGTGTGTATGCCATTAGAACATCTCTGGAGGGCATGACATATTGTGTAGATGCCAAGGCACAAAGGACATGAACAGACATTTTATCATCAAACACCTGTCTTTGTACGGCAACCCCTCTGAAGCCTTTACAGAAGTGCTGAATTCAAAAGAATTCTTCAGCAAATCAGGCATAACCGCGTTATCTCTTCAGAATGGTTGAATTGAATCAGATCATGATCTCTTTGCTGAGAATATAAAAGACTGATATGCGTTGAAGGATCAAAGATGGATCGAGTGTCTAAGATTAGAACACTTTTTAAGATGGCAATAATAGGTATTGCCATCCTCATAAACCCTTGAATGAGACTCAATCCAAATAACAGAGAAATGTGCAGTGTTCTAAGTAAGTTATTTCATTAGTCACTTGGTGGAAAATCATGATTGAGCGCAATATAATACAGCAACTCTTGAATCCCCATCTCGGCATATGCCTTGGCAGCTGACCGAAACCCGTCGCCATACAAGGTTTCGTCAGTCTCTATACAATACTTAAAGTACTGTCTCAATTGTGAGTCCGATGGAGACGAGTCATTGCGCAACGAAGAAGATTCTTCAAAAACAGGTTCGAGACCATCATTCAAGAAGAGAAAAGCAATGAGCTGCGCGAGCCCCTCTTCGACCTTCAGGGGTAAGGATTTGCGATAGCGAAAGTTGGGATGCAGTTTGATCCATGCATGCGTTGCTTCATGTGCCAAAATACTAGATGTCAAATCCGCTGGAAGTCCAGACAAACACAGCACCGCTGTTACGCCTAGACTTTCTTCGCTATCTGCACTATGCTCCGATAGACACAATCCACGAGTCATAATTTGAGAGCTACCGTAATGAACTCCGCTGGAATGAGCTTTCAGATTGTCGTTTAATGCCTCATAACCAACAATCAAAATTGGAATTGAGCTCATACTTCTTCGACTGACGCCAGATACAGTCTCAGTGGACGACACGAGTCCTAAATACTCAAAAAAATCAATGACCTTCTCCCATAAAGGCTCCGCATCCTGCGATGTTGTTACCACGGTACGACAACATGCCAAACAAACACATCGCCCCGCACCAGAATCAACATCTATAAAACGCTTGTCGGGACAAGAAATCGGTTCGAATCGATGGCACCCCGAGCATCTTCGGATAGACCCAATCCCACCCTCCGTCGCATCTATACTCCCGGCAACGGCCAGCACTGAATCCTCGTCATCCACGACCCCACTGTTATGAGGCAAGGCATGATGAGGACACATCCGTTCCTTCTCGAAGAAGGGATGTTTCAAGAATTCGAATTTGGATTGGGACGATCCATTTTCCCGCGTTTTTTTGACAGGCAGTGTCTTATCGCAGACGACGCAGACCCATCCGAAATAATCGGCGAAACATTGTCTGTGGAAGGGGTGTTCTTCGTTCACCCCTCCGTTCGTTGTGTTGTCGGGTATGGCGTCGAAGCAAAACGGTTGGGATTTGGGGTCTATGACCATGTGACAGTGAACGCATCGGAAGCAATGCTGGTGATACCGCTTTTCGCCGGATTGGCGCGAAACGTGTATGTGGGGAAGATTTCGAGGGATGGGATTATGACATGTGTGACATATGAAAGTGGGCCGATGAGACCTCGACGACGAGGCGGCGGTTGACGATGGCGGCGCCGTCGGGGGCCTGCCGGACTCAGAGGCATTTGGTGATCCTCTGGTTGCGTTAAGACGTCTGAATAAGGAGGTCATAGCAATGTTGCATCGATTTTCTGCGACAGGAGCTGTCGTTTTAGAAACAATAGAAGGTAAGATGGTGAAGGCTCTCTGCTCAGAGCTTCACAGACATCGCAAGGAGAGCGGAGAGCACTGAGCACTGTCAGGGACACAAAACCACGTAGGAGTATCTCCCAGACCAAGACCAAATTCTTTCCCGGCAACTTTCGAACGTTTCAAACAACATCGGATAGCGGACCGGGGTTCCAACGAGACTGATCACACATAAATCACTCACCAAAAGACTTTCCATTTGACACGACCATTTTCTTCTTCGAAGAATGAAAACTCGCCTTTTTTCTGTTAGAGCCCCATCAACCGCCACTACCAAGACCATGCGAACATAGATCTACGTATGTACGTAAGTAAGAGAAGAAAGCGATAATACGAAAGACCTCCTCATGGAGAAAGTATGCTTTACATGTATTAATTGTGTGTGTTTCTTGTTCTTTGGGGGGTGTAGTAATGACACCATGTTCAAAATGATCATAGGTATTTTCTTGAGGCCCAAGGTGGGCTATTTGATATAAAATAAGACAAACATTTGGAATTCTACTACTTCTGTCTCAAATTTTGATTTCTCACAAAGAATGAAAATTCAGTCATATCAATCTCATGTCCAAGATTGTAGAACAAAACTAAAAGTTGAACTCAAGTTCTGTCACATTACATGTGATGTACAAAAATATACCAGTTTCTATGTGAACAAAAAAATAAATCGCCTTACTACTCTTCCGCATCATGATGATTTCCTCTCTATCACCTCTTCCACAAAACCAGGAATGCAAAACCAGTTCTGCCACGATCATCCATA
Organism: Cyclotella cryptica; assembly: GCA_013187285.1. Lineage (NCBI taxonomy): Eukaryota > Bacillariophyta > Thalassiosirophyceae > Thalassiosirales > Thalassiosiraceae > Cyclotella > Cyclotella cryptica. The sequence goes on along the minus strand of JABMIG010000026.1, from coordinate 139,364 downwards.
TTGCCACATCATGTGTGACAATCCTGCTGCTTGGTTTGGTTCAATTTGCAGTTTTTAGGGGAAATGGAACACCTCCACCATTCCATTTTTGTTGCATGACGGTATCATGATGGAACAGAGGGAAGATATTTTCATTGAGATTGATTCCTCATCCATCCATCTACATATTGTCTACACATGAAAAGCAGGTTCTCAAAGCGAAGGCTGGATACATTCACTCTCTCCTGTGAATGACACAAAATTGCATAGAAAGCTGTAGGAGCAGGGCATCACTGTGCCTTCACACCATGATATCTTGCTTCATTTGCAAAATTTAAATTGCTCTCTAATGTATTTACCATCCTGAATTGCTTATTCATAGTAGCTATGCTTCCACTGATACCGCACACATACTGGCACTCATGGTAGCAATCAGAAGACAAGCAGTTTGGTATGCTAAGCCAGGGTACATTTCTTTGTGTCTCCTTGTTGTCATGATGTATTAGTTGTTGGCAGAAGTTTGAGTTGATTTGTCCGTCCACTCTTTGGAATAAATGTTGAACTTCAGCGGTTTGAAACACTGTTGCTGGAATGCTCTACCAGCTTTGTAAATTCAACTTGGAAAGTATTGCTCACAAAACATTAAAGCATCATGGTGGTTTGCAATGGCACCCCATGGATACACTGTGAAGGTTATCCCCAAGCTGAAAGAGGAAGGATTGTATGTTCGGTGAGTGTATTCAGTCTTTATAATCCTTAGTTCCTAATCTAATCTAATCTAATCTAATCTAAACTAATCATGGCCCCCATTAAAGTTTTCCTCCATTTAAACTGATTATTCTATACTATCACTCTTTGTATTGTTGTGATCAAATTGATTATCTTGAGGAACATGAGAAAGCATTATTGCATCACCATCAGCTTTATGTCAAGATCAAGTTGATGATGTATTATGGTAGATGAATTGTCTTTCCTCATTCATTGCTCTCTACCATATAACCTGGATTATAAGACCCCTTGCAGCCCTGGGGTCTATATTTTTTTATTGGGTTATGATCCCCAATATAGACCCCCGATCGGCGAAAAATCGCATGCAGCCCTGGGGTCTATCCGGTCCGGGTCTAAAAAAATATAGACCCCCACAATTTTTGATCTGCTCAGGGTCTATATCGACCCGATATAGATCCAGGGTCTATTTTTATTTTTTCGAAGGTTGGCCGGGGTCTATATTTTAGGTACTAGTTCCTACACAGAGATTCCACGAATAGCTCCACCAGCCCTTCTCCAATTTCGCAGAAAGTTTGATCGGCTACCTCAGTTGGTAAATCGTAAATCTCAAAAACCGAAGTTCATGGGTTCGGCTCCCAGTCGTGTACGCCTCATGTTGATTTATTGGAAACGGTCTCCTAGAAATAGACCCTGCAATCAAAAAATACAGATCCTAGGGCTGCGCAGCCATCACGAGGGTCTATTTTTTATTCTCAGAAAAATGGGATCATAACCCATCTCAAATATAGACCCCGAAAAATAGACCCTAGGGCTGCAAACAGCCTAACTACCACTGGTCATAAGTTATAAGTCCCAAGGGGCCAATTTGACTGACATATGTGATTTCTGGTATGTACTACCCTTTAAGTGAAGTAAAATCCTCATGAACTGTTTCTCATTGTCGTCAGCAACACACTCATATGTAGCACTCTCCATGACTCTGGTTGCCGGGAAACCTCTGATGCCATCAGAAGTCACTACACATCTTGCACACATGGTGGAGTGGTGGACAACGTGGAAGGGCAAGGAAGGCATAAGGGGGTGCGGGGTACATTCACATTCCTATCTCGAAGTAAATCGGGTAACTTTTAAGATACCAATGATTTTTCACTGTGTTAAAACACTAACTTCAGTTGTATTATAAGCGCAACCAAAAAGTATCTTTTGACATTTGTGATACTTATAATCTAGGTTTTATGGTAGGTAATATGATCTTCTTTGAACTCCTTTACCCTCTTGAATTGTTGTGATGAAATTGATTTCTCCTCAAACAGGAGAAAGCATTTCTGCATTGCCAAACCTTGACATCGAAATCAAGTTGATGATGTATCATAGAGGATCAATTGTGTTTCCTGCATTCGTTCGTCTCTCTCTAGGGAACCATGAAAATCCTACCATTTCCCGGAAATTTTACGTGGCATCCTACAAATGTTGTAGGATTTTCCTCGCTCGTGAAAAAGAGAAATACTAGATAAAGTGACCCATTTTAAGACGTGAGAATTTTCTCCTAAAAAAGAGCGAGGATAATCCTACAACTGTTGTAGGATTATACTGGAGCGATCCTAATATTCCTAGATTCTTAAATACCTATTCCCTAATTCCCTTTTTTTCAATTTTCCCTCATCTAGCAATGCCCTAAATTCAGTCTAGCTATTTCTAAACCGATTTCTAAATTGAGTCCCTTGGGAAGGGGTCGGTACCCCTTCCCACGGGACTGAACATTTCTATCCTATTTTCCTATTTATAATTATCACGCTTCCGGTCCCATTTTCACCATTTATTTTCCACGACATCTATGATCTGAAGCGCAGTGGCTGTGCGTTTCGTGTTGTTCTTCCCCACAAAACCTCCTTCCTGTAGTCATGACGATCAACTACTGGTTAAATCTTCTGCTTGTAAAAAGTCATGTCCCGTAAGAGTAGAAGATTCGTTTTCTCGAAATCGGAAGGTGATGTGGCACCAGATGGATGCAAGAGAGCGCTACATCAGACAGCGGCGTATTCCCAGAGGCTCTTTGCTTAGCCTTAAAAAAAGTCTGTGGCGTCGCGTGTACATGCAGGGTGACGACCAGGCCGTCATCACACTGACTGGTTTCGACTTCGATTCATTCCACTATCTCTTGTCTCTGTTTGCTCCTGTGTACGAAGAGTACACTCCTTTTGTTGATCTTGATGGCTTCATTGTTCGAAAAAAAAGCATGTCCAAAGGACGTCCACGAATGATGCATCCAGCAGACTGTTTAGGACTTGTTTTGTCTTGGAGTTGTACTCGTGGTTCGTTAATGGTGCTGCAGTTAATTTTTGGATTGACCATGACTCCTGTCGGGAAATATCTTCAGTTTGCCAGACGAATTCTTGTGAAGATTCTCAAAGCACATCCGATGGGTAGGATTCAACTACCAAATGCACAGAAATTAGAGGAGTATCGGTCTATGATTCATTCTCGTCATCCTTTACTGGACAACGTGTGGGGCACTATGGATGGGATCAAAGTTCGAATTGAAGTAGCCCCCGATGAAATTGTTCAGTCGCGGTTTTATAACGGATGGAAATCGGATCATTTTGTGACGGGTGTGTTAGGATTTGCACCAGACGGTACAATCGCTTTGGCCTTTTACAATGTACCAGGATGCTGCCACGATAGTACAGTTGCCGACTGGGGAGACCTATACGACAAATTGGAAAAGGTGTATATGATGAGTGGTTTGAAATTTGTTATTGACTCTGCTTTTTCGTCATTGAACCATGAATTCCTTATCAAGTCGTCTCAGGACGATTTAACAGCAGATGCACAGTACGAAAACATCGACGATCAAATCACCAATATTGCAATGAAGAGGGAGGCTACGAGCATGCGTCAGTCAGCGGAATGGGGAATGAGAGCAGTACAGGCATCATTCCCCAGGCTAAAGGACACAATGATATATGAGGAATATGGGGAACGGAGAATAACATTTGATTGCTTATTTCACCTGTTTAACATGCGCTCACGTCTTGTTGGGATTAATCAAATAACTGCGGTATACTTGCCAACTCTGGACCTTGATGCAAACATAGAGTACCTTGGTTAAAGATAAATGAATATAATACCATCAAAACACTTAAAATAGATGTTAATAACATAATGGTTAGTTTTAAAATAGATGTTAATAACATAATAATTAGTTCTAATCTTCTGGGGATTTGCCTTCGGTCGAATGAAAGTTGTCTTCGTTGGTATTTGTTTGATTGATGTCCATGGGAGGGATTGTTGGAGGAGGAGTCATGTTTGCTGGAGGAGGAGGCATGTTGGCTTGATACGCCGAGACAAAAGGCTGATTGTGAACATTCCCTCCCATCATCATCATCATCATAGCTCCCATGAACTGCTGCTGCATCTGCATCTGCATACGCCTGTCCTCCCTCTGTTCCTCCATCCTAATTCTTCGTTCCTCTCTTTCATCCTCGCGATCTGCCTCACGATTGCGCATCTCCTGCATCTGTTGAGAGGTCATCATCATCATCAATTCGCTGAAACTCGGTTCATCCTCTGTGTAACGACCTCGTTTGTTCTGCCTCCTGGTGACTGGAGTCAAAGCAGTAGTTCTCTAGAAGTGCATGTGAGAACATGAAACAATAGTCACGTAAGAATAAAAATAAATTCATGACAATGGACTCACTCGTGGACGTGGAGTTCCTTGGTGATTTCCAGATGAGCTATCATCTCCTCCCTGTAATCCAGCAACCAAAGGAGTTGCACTTGCACGAGCAACACCTCGAGCAACACCAACAGCTCCCCTGTGCTGACCGACACCTACAATGCCATTGTTTTCTTCGGCCTCAAGTTCTTCTCCTCCTCCCACATCAATATTGCTTGCCTCATCTTGGTTCAAATCAACATCCTCTTCATCATCTGGAGCAAACAGCTCCTCTTCTGAACCCGTGACTCCTTCTGTTTTCTCGATGATCAAGCGGCGAATTTCTTTTGCCTCTCTCACCTCAGCAGGAATGTTGGGATCCCCTGTACCCATCTTTGTCTTGGAGATCTTGTTGAACTTTTTCTTCAATTGATCCCCACTACGTCCTTCATCAGGATGATAGGCCGAGTGGCGTTGAGCCACGAGATCCCATTCCAAACCAGAAATTGGTAGATAATGGCGGACGGCCTCAAGGAGATTCCAGACTTCAGTTTGGGAATAATTTGTTCGTCCCACTGGACGTCCTCCCTCACCCCGCCCCCGGCCGCGACCGCGCCCACGGCCGCCGCGTCCTGCAGTACGACCTCCGCCACGTCCGCCGGCTCGACCAGCTTCGCCACGACCTGCACCCCTTCCTCTCCCTCCTGCAGCATCGATCGCAGTAACAGCGGACGCAGCTGCTACAACAGGATGTGTAGCAGGATGTGTTTCTGAACCCGTCGGGACAGGTGGGTCTCTGGTGCTTTTTGCGGATGAGGTGCTGCCAGTAGATGAGGAGGAGGATGCTACACTCGATAGATCCTCCTCGGAAGATGGGTCGGACGAATCGACGTCCACCATCTTGATGTTACGATCGAAGAGTGAGACAACTGTTCGTAATATATAATCTAGAGATCTGGGTTTCTAGGTACGTGTTCAAATAGGAATATTAGGCAACAAATCGATTTCTATCCTATTTTATGGAAATAGGGTTTTAGGCAAATAGGAATTCCGCAAATAGGAATATTAGGATCGCTCCACTCTCTCCAATTTTTCCCCCCCCCGGGTAAAAAACCCCCTGATTTTTTTTTGAGCAAACCAGTCTCCCCCCCCCCCCCCCCCCCCCCCCCCCCCCCCCCTACCCCCCCCCCCCGTTTGTTTTTTATCATTGTATTTACCATACATTGTTGCATTACATTACTCCATGTAAAAACATACCATACCAGATTCTACATAACAAAAAATCGCCACAAAATAACCATGACAATGTCAGCCACTGCTACATCATCACGTCATCCATCAAAAATACCGTTTCAACCCCAGGTCTGCCATGATTGCCCTCACTCGCACATTTCCTATGACCATCCTGCCACTTGGATCTGACCATTTTGCATTATTGTGCAAGAAATCACACAATTTCAACCATGGTATTTTTGTTACATCATGGCCATCATGACAGGAAGAGGGGCAGATGGGATTGCAGTGAATGTAAGTGGATTTTCATAGCCATTCTTCCTCATAGAGGGGCAGATGGGATTGCAGTGAATGTAAGTGGATTTTCATAGCCATTCTTCCTCATAAATCATTGGCCAAATGTTCCTAGGTTAGGCACTCAGGATACTTTTGTGGGTACTTTTCACTGGTTCTTGGTTCTCATACCAGAATCAACAATCAACCATATACAGTAGAATTCATATGGGTTGTGCTGGCAAGGCAGAGTTCTTGCTGCTATGATTGTGTGGCTACACAATAATGGTGAATTAGTGATCGAAATAGTTGTCATCAGTTGAAGGATCGAACAGATGTGGACATGGTGGTGGTTGGCATAAGAGCGTTTTTTTCTGATGAATTAAGAATGTAGTAGAAGCAGAGCTATGTGCATTAACAATTTTAATGAAAGCAAGTAATATGAGTATGTCTTTACACATAAGTTCAGAGATTAAAGTTGAGTTAAAGTGGTTCTCTTTGTACTGACAGTAGTTGTAGGACTCCAATCTGCAGTGACATAGACTACATATAATGGGGTTGTCGACTTCTGTTCTTGACTTAGCAGCCCTCTTGAAGCTCCTACCCACTCCCATTCATGTGTGGAGTGAGGTGTAACTATGTTGTCATGATTGTTTTTGTTAACAGAGAAGTTATAGCCCATGTAACACAGCAACACCAGACGGTGGTCACGTATTTTTTCTTGAAGGTTGACATTCAAATATGATTTTGATGGAGAAGCCACATTCAGAGACAGTGACCCACATGCCCATTTACCTATTGAAAGCTCATAAAAGTATCTCTATCCTCACTGCCACTACTGAAACCCTGAGATCTTGGCCCCCAGACTGATTCTGGTGCCGCCGCCACTTCCAACCCACTGCCAACAACAAACTCAAACTGGCACTGTTGTGAAATGGTATTAATGCCCCATTTTTACTTTCTTTTTATTTGAGTTTTTTCAGTTTATTATTTATGCACCAAACATGCCACAGTTATTATTGTAGACCACAGGTTCAATCTGGTGTCTCTGCTGCTTCATTCCCACTGTTAACAGAATACTAATGTGGTGAGCTGCACATCATGAGAGCTCGTAGGTTACCTATTTTAAAGGTGATATTGTGATTTAATATTCTTATTTGTCACTTTTGAGTTACTGCACCCTGGTTGATAACTCAACCCCCAAGCTGAACTTGGAGATGTCACATCTGCCACAATGCTACAAACAACAGAACAAACAGGGAGAGCAAGTGAATGGCGAGGAGAAAACCTATTTCCCATTTTTACATTTATTTTATGGTTAATTTTTAGACCTGAAATCCTTACATACCAACCTAGCATCGATTAGTGTCTCAGCCCCAGATAGAATCTGGAGATGCCACCTTTATCCTCCTCACTCAACGAGGAATAGAAGTTAGAGTCTGCAAGGAACAGGTGAAGATATCGCTCCTTCCCATTTTGAATGTTTTTCATGAAATTGTCAATTTTGTAACAGGCAAGATCCCCCATCATAGTAACAATGATATTCCAGTCTGCACACTGAACCAATATGCTACAATCATGCTCACCAGACACAAAATAGAAAATAGGGGCAGGACGGTTTCGTTCCATTTGTCAAACTTGTTGTCTGTTAATAGAAAGTATCAATTAAATAGTTGCCCCTCCATTGTGTTATGCCACTCATGTTTGCATTTTTGTTTTGTGAGAGTTATCTGATACCTAGAGCTTTCAGTCAGAAAAGACAGAAGAATGAACAGAAGAGAGAGGCACTGGATGATGCATTTGGAGTTGTGTTTGGGAGAGTTGTTCATTGTGTTTGTTTTTAGATAATGGTTGTAAAAACTGCTGCATTAAGAAATTACACTTCCTCTAAAATAGGTTAGGTGTGAGGCTGGTTGCAGGCTCAGCTTGCATTGTTACATTAAAGTTAGTCATAATGTGTTTCAGGGCACACTTTTGCTATAATAATTTACATGTTTCCTCATTTTTCATGATAATAATTTTTGTTAGCCATATATAGGGTAGTAGTAAAGCATGACCTTCTTCGTGACAAGACTCTTAGGTATGTGAGTTACGATGTTGTGTTTTTGTCTTAGGTAGAATCTTATAATATATTTTTTTAACGTGGCAAGTATGACCGCTAAATTTGAAATGAAATTACGAGATTCTTTTATATGTAAACGTTATACATATAAAGGTATTTCCATCCTACAAACTTTGTAGGATATTCACGAGCGTATATCCCCACCCCCAGTTGCGGTGCACTAGATGCACCGCACACTTTGACCAAATCCTTGAAATCTCTTATGGTGCATCTAGTGCACCATAACTTTTGTACTATTCCTGCATATGTACAGAGGAAACCAATAACCATTTTTGAGAAAGAGATCATTTCAAATATTAGGTTTAGAACAAAAAATCCCAGTAGTACACCACACTGAGCGAGTTTTTAGGAGTCCCAGCTGTCTGGTACAACTTTCAAAAATATTATATATGCCTAACTTTTCCATCTTGATTGGCCAAAAATTAGGCTTATGTATTTCTAGCAAAATAATGATGCCGAGCCCAGATTACCTCTGATTGGCAAATGTGTCTTTTTGAATTTCTACTGAGGCTATGTAGGAATTGTCCTGTTGTGGTGCACTAGATGCACCATAAGGATTATGATGGGGAAAGCTAGTTATGGTGCACTAGATGCACCATAAGAAAAGGATGGGGATATAGAGAGAGAGACAGACAGGTATGGTATCACATATTATGATGTCCTCTTAATTCTTGTATTTCACAATTTTCTTAACAGGAATTAGTTTTATGTAAAAGTCCTTTTTAAGGCACAGAATGTTGTGGGTTATATCCGTAGATATCCTTCACGGGCGACATGGACCAGTCTCCGGACCAGATCCGGACCAATCGTAGCTCCCTCTAGCAGCTAGAGCCGCAGAATACATGAAGTGTTTTCTTCTCGAGAGCCATGAATGCCTACTCTATTAGCACCTAACAATGAAGGCAGTACGAACCCAATCTCACGCCGGAATACCAATCCGTCGTCCCCCCGCCTCCTCCGATTCCCTCGTCTCGGAAATGAGCACCGATTCTCGCACGGAATCACGACGAGACCCCTACGGTCCGAGTACCAATTCCTCCGGCGGCGTCAAGAATCCAGCACGAACAGCTCAAATCTTACTGGCAATGGCCTGCCTCTGGCCCTTATTGCTGCTGCTCCTACCGCCGGCAAACTCCTCCGCCGGCACCAACAATCTACATGCCGACATTGATCACCTCCGATCGCTGACATCGTCGCGAATCGCTCACAATCTCTCGGCCAAAACGCAATATCTGAGAGACGAAATGTCCTCCCTCCTCCACAGGACGGACGTGGTCGGCTACGGCCCGAACAAACCCCGACTGGCCGTAGTCCTCGTCGTCCCACCCACCAACGACAATGATACCTCCATATCCCCCAATGACGCCGATCTTGCGTTAAAGTCGGCAGAAAAGGCCATAGAATCCATCTTTCGCACAGCCGATCGCAATCGCATCTTCGTCGTTACCGTAGTCATGGACGGGAGAGGAAAGGTGGGATCATTCGAATCGAGAATGGCAGATATTGATGCCGGAAGGACGAGGCATCGTCATGGGGGGAGGGTGCATAGTCACGATCATCACGAGGAGTGGGAGGAGGGACACGGTGACGAGACGAGCAAGGAGGTGCATGCCCATTCCGAAAAGATTTATATATTGTACAATCATGAGACGAGGGGGGTGGTGGGATCGCGAAAGAGGGGTGTTCATTTTACTAATGTCTTGGCGAGGAAGCATGAAGAGGCCGGGTTGAAATCGAACGAGGAGGATTTGATTGTCATGTTTTTGAGGTGTGATGGGATGTTTCGGGAGGAAGACGACAATAAAAGGACGTGGTTGGATGATGTTACGGATGCATTGATCGTGGGATATGACGGCGATATGAATGAAGAGGGCGTGGCGCAACAGCAACGACGGCAGCAGCAACAGCCTGCCAATGCCGTATCCTTTACGGTCGACTTTACATCCACTGACACAGAAGGAAATCTTCAGATCCATCCATTTCATCCCGGTCAAGTTCAGTCGTTTAATTTTGGGTTCCATCCCATGCGTGATATGGCCACTGCGCAACAAATGGCTCTGGGGAATGGAGAATCGTATCCCACACCTTTACTATTGGGAGGAGCTACTGCCATGCGGCTGGAGACTTACAATTCCCTCCCCGCAAGCGATGACAAGTTGATGAATAATTATGGTGCCGATCTTGAAATGTCGTTCAATCTATGGATGTGTGCTGATGGCATTGATGTTTTGGTTGGTGCCAGCTCGGCTCGGGTCTTGGTTGATCCGCAGGTGTTGCCTCTAACAGAACGGGCAGAGCTTTCAGGTCCTTTGATAGCAAGAATTGTGAGCACTTGGATGTCGGGACATGGCGATGATGTGTACGCCGATGCATTTTTGGATATTGCTGCGAAAGAAGCCGCGATAGAATCTACTTCTAAGGCAGAAAGAGGCGACACGCATGGCATACCGAAAGATAATGCGAAGATTGCGCGAGCTTTGGAGGAGGAAACGAAGCGAAGGAGGAATTTGCTCGTTAGAATATCTGAGGAGGCAAAGCACTCAACGAGTTTACCTTCTGGGATTGGACAGAAATGTCGCCCATTTTCATGGTTTGCAGAGCACGTTGTACCGAATTTGATGCTTCACGAATATGGAGACGCGGAAGCCGAATCAGATGTTGTAAATTCCGAAATAAGAGAGGTAATCAAGAAGAGGGGTCAAAAAATTCTTCCCTCCAAGCCACTGGATGAGGCGCGAATGGCTATCATTGCCAAGGCAAGTCCGGTTAAGCTAGCTTACGTGGATGTTTCTGGCCAGCACATGGAGCATCCCCACAAGGGCGCGCTGGATGAAAAAGGAAATTTCGGATATGTTCATGATGAGACATTTCTTGCCAAGAGTCCACCAGCATTTGAGTTCAAGAATGATAGTGAAAAGGAGAAGTTATGCAAAAAAGGAGGTGTGTATGTTCCTTTGACAAGCTATTGCGTTTGTAACTTTTTTAATTCCATCGGCTTATTTTTCTTAAACATCGTTCTCGTGCTTCCTTCTTGCCAATTGCTTTCAACCAGACCCCAACTATATAATGCTGACAGAGAGAGTGTTTGTGGACCTGACGTCTCACGAAGCTGCCGAGAAAAGAGCAGAACACGGGCTGTCACTAAAGAAGAGGGCAAAGATATTCTGTCTAGTTTATACTATTGAAAAATTTCACGACAGAATCCCGGCCATCAAAGAGACTTGGGGGTGAGCGAACTCTATTATTTGTTGCCCCTATGTTGTTTGTATATCGTGTGATTGCGTTGCCTATCTTGTTAACTCGTTGCGCACTCTTCTTGCTGCTATAATTATCAAGTAAAAAGTGCGACGGATTCATGGTAGCCAGCACTAAAACTGATGTTGCATTAGGCACCGTTGCGATTCCTCATGAAGGACCGGAAGAATACAACAACATCTGGCAGAAAGTCAGGTCTATGTGGTCGTACATATATGATAATTATTACGAGAAGGTAAGGATCCTTCGAGAGACTGTTACCCTTGTGTCCACAGTGTCATCTCACATTTTCAACGCTCATCTTGCAGTACGACTTTTTCCACATTGGAGGAGACGATCTATACCTGATTGTTGAAAACTTGAGATTATACTTAGAGAGCGAAGAGATTCAACTGGCTTCGAATGGAGGTCAGTATTTACCCGACGGATCCGAGGATTCCCAGACGCCACTCTTCCTCGGCCGTAGGTTCGCAGAAGGCGGCGATAGAGATCGAATGTTCATCTCAGGTGGCAGTGGCTATACTATGAACAAAGGTGCGTCTGTGAATATCCCGCCAATGTACATTTGTTTCAGCGTACATGTTACCGAATCTTATTCTGCCTCAAATGCATTCTCTCACAATCACATCAACATTCTGAATGTAGCGGCATTAAAAACACTTGTCGTTGATGGATTCCCTACCTGTTTCCCACACCTCAAGACATTCTCTGAGGATGTTATGGTAGCCACTTGTCTACGAAAGGTATGTCGTTTGTTTTATGTTTCAAGTGATGCTTCAGTGAGCTCACGCATCACGTCCTTTGCAGATGGATATTCTTCCTTACGACACGAAAGACGAAGCCGGCGGCGAGCGTTACATGCCCTTTCAGGTATGACGTATCCATTTAAAGTTCGAACACGAATTTTTGAATCAAACTACCAAACCTCAACTCACTCACATTGCTTTTTTTCCACACTACCATTCAGCCGGGCCACCATCTTACTTACAGACCTCCCAAGAATCCAAAAGATGATTGGTATTCCAATTACAGTGTAGATGTCAAATGGGGTATTGATCATTGTGCAGCCAAGAGCGTCGCCTTTCATTACATAAAGGAGGATCTTATGAGACGTATGCATGCAATTTTGTATCATTACTGTTAGATTCATTTTGCAACATTCAAGCCACAAATTAGTATAATACAGTTCAATTTACCGGACTTCTACAACCAAACAATCTTTGCCAGGCCCTCGTCACTTTTTTGCTAATCAATCAGTGCAGGTGAAAGGTCATGCTGTTGGAGATTTCAACGCGCTCGAGAGCTTGGCCAACTATCCATTTACCTGGAGCTGGATCTTTGGCAAGCCAAAGCAACAAACCCGTCTGAATGTTACTTGAGCCATTAGTCAGTTTCTTCCGATGCCAACAATATGTGAAATTAAACTGATTAAACTGCTTGTCGATCGGACAAAAGGGTACCGCCAGATTTTTTGTCGTCAGAATCCGAATGGGGAGCATCAACCTTACTTTCGAAGGCACTCCTGATCATGAACGTCTGCTTTGAACTGGTAAGTATTTTCGTTGGTTTGCATGGCTTACAGAATAAGAATTGTGGTCAAAATTCAGACCTCCCCCAGTCACTAGATTCCTCAAGATGACGAGAAAACATACTCCTCATGAAAACCATTTGCTCTGACGGATCGATACCCGCGAGTCAATTTTGAGCTTCATTCAGATGGCCAACTGAGGATTAGACGAGATGGAGAAAACTAGATTCATCTGTTTGTTTGTGTTTTCATAATATACCAAGGTCAGCTCGGCTTCCATTCTGTAGAGGGAACTCACAAGTCACACGAAACCTTGAGCACGATCGCTCTTGATCTTATATTGCCAGCGTGCGAAACAGCAGTAATCTCTTTTAATCAACTCTGCCTTTGTACAATTCGGGCTAATGTCTCCGGGACGAAGTAGAGGGATACAAAGGTTGTGAGGTGTTGATTGAGTCTTGCTGTTGTCGTTGTCTGTCTAGCATTTTTTATTGTATGGTAGGATATGATAGGCTATCATAGGTATGGTACACGATGATTACAGTGGCGGTCGGGAAGAAGGACCTCTTTAACTAGGGAACTGGTACATTCAGTATGTTAAGAAAATCGAATATTCCTGATACTGTTGCAGAGATGCTTTTCACAACATATCACACCTCGCAAACTTGATAAAAAAAGAGCATAATACTCAAGGCTCGCATTTTATCAATATCACCTCATCACTCCTCGCCGACACTGCTGAAGCTAGCTCGACCTTTCGAGCTCATCGAGATCTCTCATTGCTTATCAGTTAAACATTTCAAGATGATCGACGATGTTGGTGTCACGGCCCTGACGACTATGGCACCTTTTGGAGGTACCTGCGCCGCAAGTCACGAAAACGATAACCTGACATCGGAAGTTATTATCCCTGTAAATATCGCAGAAGGTGAGCCCACTTCGAACGAAGGCGAGCAAGATCAATCAAACGATGAGCGCCGTCTGAAGAGAAAACAATCTCTCGAGGCCCAAGTGACGACTGGATGTGGTGGTGGAAGGAAAAAGCAAAGAATTGTAGATGCCTTCTATGAGACATTGTGGCCTATGTTAGAAGACTTGGGGTGGAAAATTGTAAGTGCACGGAAAAACACTCGGTCTAATCCACTGATCAAGAATATCAAGAGGCATATCGTCAGTTCTGCATTACCACTTGGCACTCTCTGTGCTGTACCTCGATCTGCCTCTGATGACAAAACGATTAACGTGGGGGAAAAGGTGTGAAGGGTCGGCTGTTGAAAATGAATGTTTGTGTATCGCCGGACGATCAGTTTGGTGCTAAGTTCTCGATTCATGTTTAACCCTGAACACGACACGTGAAGTCCCCACGTGCTTTTTTTTGCCTCGACCAAATACAGACAAATGTTGTTTTGTTCATCGGCTGTGATTTTTAAATCACGAAAATGCTATTCCTACAGCTCATCTTTTTTCCTTTTTCCAACTCAACTCCTCGCGTCCAGGTGAAGGGAGAAGGAAAGGATGATGGTGCCGTGTATTTTTTACCTCCTGGACTGACTTTAGAAAGAACGAGCATACATAATAAAGAATCTGATCGACATGACGTCGCTTCTGGAAAGAAAGCATACACCAAATCGGATACTACGTCTGAAGGAGAATGGAAATGCACTAAATGTGGGCACTTGAATACTGAACGGGCAAGGTGTAAGATGTGCCTGGGATGGAAAGGTGGCTCCCGGATCCAGAAAGCATATTTCAACAAAGTGCGTGATGTAATCGAGAGAGTATTGAAATCAAGTGACGAGACCGAAGCAAAGGCCGCTCAAGCCTATGTGAAAGTCGTGCCTGATATCTATGATCACTTCTTTCCTCAAGAGAGTGGTTCAACCTCACCGAACCGACGAATTGGCACTAGGCAAAGGCATGTTGACATTGACTGGAAGCATGAAAGAAAGCACTATCCAAAGGCAACAAGTCGTGTTGGGGAAGATTACCAAGCCACAGAACTGCCTGCAATGTGCACCTCTTTCGAGTCCAAGGGACAGAACGATGCGTAAGTGCTAACAAATCTAAACCAGCATACTGACTAACCGGTCTCACTCACCCCAATTCTTGGTTGGTACAGATATGAAAAACTTTGGGACTGGAGCAAAGCGGCATCTAAAGCCAAGCTTGAGTTTGTCCATAGGAGGGTAACTCCCAACAAAAAAGTGGAGGCTTACGAAAAGCTGCATCAAAGAGGTTATGTGCTACCTGGCTTCTTCCAAGAGGTTTGCGACTTACCCACAACCAATGGCTCAAATTGGACAGACGACGACAGAAAACGCTTCAAGGCTTCAATCTTCAAAGAGTTCAAAAATATGGACAGGGTGTCTCGTTCTATCGGGAAGCCAATGAAAGAGTGTCTGGCATATTACTATGGAACCTTCAAGCAGACGAAGGATTATCAGAAATTGAAGGCATTTATTCAACGCCATAAACAAAAGACAGGATCGCCAGGCGGATCGTGGGTTTGCGACACTTGTGGAGTTGGAGGTACTCTCATTGCATGTGACTCTTGTGAAGCGCATTATCACTTGACATGCTTGATACCTCCCCTTCGTGAGGTTCCAGAGGGTTCTTGGGTCTGCAGCAAATGCGTAAAAACGGAGAGTGGCGCAAGTGATATGAAGTTCGAAACTGACCAGTCGGACAACGACAACACAGTGCAAGCATGTGCTTCCTCTATGCTCAAAGGGTTAAGTTGGACTGTTGATTCGAGCCAGCCGGCCGTTGCCTCTCTAGGATCAATTTCCCGCCCAAAGAGCTTTCAGTCTCGAGAAAATCCTGTTGAAAACACGAATAAAGATGAAATTGAGCAAAGCATTGGTTGTTTTGCAAACAGCGGAGAAGTGGGTGATGAAAATTTTGCTGGCGACGCTACCAGTGAATATGCACATCAGGACCGAATGAGGTTTTAGTCTGCATGAATAGTATCACATCTTCGTCACTGGTTGTAAAATCAATCTACGAATTAGACTAAATTTCAAAACTGTTGCCCGACCTAGAGCTCCAAAATTGAAGGCTCACTAAAACCACTGGAACGCATTTTTGTGGCCCGTTAGTGGATAGTTAAATAGCTTGATGCATAGAATGAAGAATGGGGATATATTCATGAATATTTTATTTGCAGCGAAAACCGTTTCAACAAAGATTTATTAACTATATGGAATAGTAAGAAGACAACCTGATATGTTCAAGATTCATTAGAGTTTTCTCGGCGAGCTTGCTGTTCACGCGCAGTTCTCGCGTTCAACACTTTCAAGTACTGTGCATGGATAAGATCAAGGAAGCGCTCATCCTGAATCAAGCTCAACAAGGAGAGCTGGAGACTTTTCTTATCAAGAACAATGTTTTTGTTGGGTACAGACGAGCTGCCAAGCGAGGATTGTTTTGATTCGTCACTTGATTCGAGCGATTGAGACGCATTCTTCGACCCAAGATTCAATGTTGCTAAAAGTGCAGCCCCAACGTCAACTTTACTATCAGGAGGTGGCGAAGCTTCAACTATCTCCGTTCCGCGTGATGCCTCCATTTCCTCAATTTTCACAAGGCTTTTGACAACTTGTTCTAAATACGAAACGATTGATTCCCTTTCATTCCCGTCGTGGAACCAAATTCCTCTGATTTCATCTGCACCCATTGATGCTGCACCATCCCTAAATATCATGTAAGGATCCTTAACTTGCATCTGAAAGGATGCGGTGATTGGCACCTCTAAGTTTTCACTTGAGCTCCGGTTCAATACAATAAGTTTGAATCGCGGCGAATCAGACCTTTTTGTAATGAACAACGATCCCTCAATATTTTTCTTCTCCCATGTCCGCTTCGCGTTGGAGAATTCATAGAGAACAACGTGCGTGGCAGTTATAGCGAGATCTACAATATTGGAATCCAATCGCTGGAGACTTCGGAGATTTGCCTTTCTCCGGGTCTCTGAGTCGATTACGGCCGCCATTTTACAAGGGTTTGCTGACGATATCTTGGGAGGCAAAAACAAAAAATAGGAATGAGGTTTGGCCACGGCGCAGTGTTCCACGCAAAACAGAAAAAATGTGACGGCTACTATGCGAGCGGCAAGACACCGCGAAACGCATGACAGTACAATACTCATCTACAAGATTTTTTCAAAATCTGATTGTACCAGAAACTGTGCGCGTTTTGAGATTTCATGGTTTTGGCCGCCTCGTCCTCCCTTCTTCGTACAAATTTTCAAGCTGGGCAATTAAGGTACAAGTTAGAATTCACTTTGAACCAAGGAATGTCAGATATCTTCGGCCACTGCTGTGGCCTCAATATGCACCCCCTGAAACCTAGCCATGATTAAAAACCCCTTTGCGACTATCTTGAGGGCTTGAGTCCAGCTACACATGCCCTCACGCCATCGAGATCACCACCTCAAATTTGCTGTCGTTACAAATCTAAAATGAGCTAATGATTCAAAGTCCGTCACATAGACATGGTATGCCTTCTACGCTTACATTCATGTCAGATTAAAAAGTGTTGCAATTGTGGAATAACATATAATGATGACAAATGATCGCTCACCCATGTGCAATCTTTTTTACTGTCGTTCTAAGTAGACTAGAGACAGCCTATCGGACACTTTGCATCAATCAATTTTTACTGACCACACATATAATTGTACGTTGGAGCACTGAGTCCAGTTGTTTGTTGCTCAAAGTCCACCCTATGATTTAAAGTGAATTCTAACTTGTATCGCAATTTGTAGATTGGTGTGTTGAATGATGGGGTTTAGGGTTACCTCAATATGAGCAGATCTGTTTCTAATGAAGACAGACTCATGATATGTTAAGGAAATGTTTAGCTTTGTTAACCTGAAATTTGAGTTCTGTATGACTACCATAAAAACTGCATCACTAGAACAGTGTAATAAAGGATTAAGTTTGCAATTGTGCTGTAGCAACAACTTGCACACACTGTTACATAAAACTTTACAGCAGCTATTTTCCTGTGCTTGGCCTTGTAGTTGTGAAAAAGTATGCCTTTATGCAACTCTATAGACCTGGGAGCAAGTATAAGCAAGCTCAGCCTATTAGGTTCAGCTTGAACTTTGAGACATGACATTACAGCAGGGGGCATACAGTGGGGAGAGGCTACCAAACTCCCAACAATGTTCTTGTCATTTTGGGAAATGGCTGATCACATTCTGTCCACATTTGTTATAAACCACCACCCTAGCACCCAATCATGAGTCACACTAGGACAGATTGATGTGCACAGTGTGGAGGGAAGATGTGCCTAGCCAAATTCATATGCAGGTGATTGATCAACAATTCAATGGATAACACAAGAGAGTGCTGATGGTAATATCAATTGCTCAAATAATGGTCTACGTCATGCCATAGTGTTGTTTCTTGTGCTGGGAGTTTGAATTAAATTAGGCACAAATGATGCACAGTCTGCAGTCTGATTGATGGATGACCCCTGTTTCCCTGCTATGATATAAATAACTATATGTAGTCGATTATATACTTTTTGATTCGCATTCCTGATTTGAACTCATAGCACTTCCTTTGTGTGATGAATCCAAGGTGCCAATTGCATTACACTTATTTAACATTTAAAGGTTTTATGAGTTATTTGTTGGGTCTAAAAATAAAATGTACTGCTATAAATTTGTTGTTATCAAGCACCTGTGCACATAATCAGCATGTTGAAGTAAGAGTAACCACTTTAGTTCTAAGACTTGTGTTTGCATAGGAATCTTCCACTATTCACTTACGGAGAGATATTGTGAACTGTAAACCCAGTCTAGTCATAATGTTATCGAAATGTGATCTCATGTAATCTCAGGTGATATCTTGTGATCTATGCATATAAAATTGTGAGCACACATACTTCACTCCGATATAAGCTGCAACATTCAGTGCCAAATGGACATCATCCCTGTCTATCTTGCAGTCTCCTTCCCTCTCATGCAAGAGAACAAAGAACAAGAGAGAGAATGATGAGAAGCTAGCTATGAGATCTCCTGCTTAGGAAGCATGCGTTAGACAAGGATGATGTCAATAAAATTAGTATAGAACCAATAATCACTTGGTCTTAAGTGACCTGAGCCAAAAATCGTCGTAAAAAAAATATCACGAAAATTATAGGTAGTTTCGACAGGTGTCGAAGATTTGATTTTATGAGCTATATTTTGTACTATTGTGAGGATGGAAGGCAGTGGAACTGCATTCCAATCAAACGATGCAAGCGATCATTGTGTAGGTTTCTACACAATATGGTATGTTCATACCCTTCTGATAGATGCTTAGATCTTCCTCAGAGTGTTCTCTTGTTTGGGGTTCTGAACTTCCATGTTGGGGAGTCCATGCCGTCGGGAGGTGGACTCTCTTGGGGTCCTGAGAATGCTCCTATTTAGGTTTTGTACCCAGGGGTACAAAAGGCTGATTCATGCTCCATTTAGGTTTTGTACCCAGGGTACAAAAATAGCTGATTCTTGGCCTATGTCACTCGCCCCCACGAATGGAGTATCAGGTAAAAAGGAACCAAAAACCTAAGTGTTTTTAGGTGAAAAAATGGGTTCTCATGAGAGTAACAATAACGAACTAAAGAGTTTGTTAAACATGTGTAACGAGTAAGTGTTGTTTGAAGAGGGAGAGTCCGTTTTGTCGTTTTGAAACTGACATTTAATACGGTTTTAAGTTTGGTTGTTAAAAAGGTGTAACTCTTCGTATATTCAGTCTTTCTGATTTGGTTCCGCGTTGAATCCTGATGGTGCCATTCGTATGAACTGATGTGATAGTCAAGGATCACTTTCATATCTACTTTCACCTTTGCGGAGTATACCATCTTTTCTAAGAAGTACTTGATCACCAACTTTGTAGTCCCAATCACGGCGTGAGCTATTTTCTCGTTCTGTGTTTTGGTCTGTTTGGTGTTGCCTATATTCTCCAATTCCAGTCGGCCAGGAAGGGGATGTCGAACAACATGTCCCGTCCAAAGATGGCTGCACCTGGGAGGCTTTTAGTACTGTGTGGTATGTTGGCGAATGGCCCAGCGGCGTTCGTCACGAACTTGTCTATATCGCTTGTCTCTACTGAAGGGGCCATGTCTATTTCAGCTGTTCGAACATCGATGATATCACCTGATGCACTCGTTCTAGAATTGCATTAAACGTGGATTCTTGACACTGGTAGGCTTACTCGTGATCCCATATGAGTCACATAGGGCTTTGAAGTGAAGTTTGAATTGCTTCCATTGTCATAAATTATGTATTGACAACGTGGATACCTACTAAACCAGGTCTTGTTCACTAAGTTGCTGATCATTGCTGATGATTATCAAAGTATGCTAACTTAGGTTCCTCATGGGTCTTCTTTACCCTTCCGCCCTTTTGTATCCAGGGAATAATGCCTCAGTGATTACCGGTAGTTCAACTATTTCAAACCAGCTAGAAGCTGGGTCAATCATAGTCAGACACATGAAATCAATTACTGTCCCATCTTTACCTTTGATTGCATACGGGCCAATAAGGTCCACATATAGTACATCCCAAGGGTTTGTGATGGCGAATTTAGTAGGGAGTTTCCGTACTTATGCTTATGCCTCTTGTTGACTTGGCATGCATGACAGTTTTGACATATTTCCGGACGGTATTTCGCATACCTTTCCAGTACATCGCAGCCTGAAGGGTTTCTTGAGTCTAGTGTGTCCAGGGTGCTGTAGATAGTGGTGGTACCAACTAACTGCACGTGTTGAAGATCTTTTGGAATGACCATTTTCCTTCCTTACATAGGAGATGTACTTTCTTTCCAATTGTGTCGGTACTGGTCTTTCAACGTCTTCAAGCTGGCATCAAGCTTTGTGCTTCTGCAATCTCTCGTACTGTTAACGGGTAGATTACATCTTCTTCGCTGCGGTTTGCAAATACCAGATTCATTTCCTCTTGGTATGCAGAGGTGTCTATCGCACTCTCTTCTTGCATGGTGTAATGACACCAGCATTTGGTGAACGTCATCCAGTTCTCGTGCTCACTCGGTATTGGTCCGATGTCTAAGCGAGAGATGGCGTCGGCAACAGTGTTATGTATGCCTTTAATGTAAACAATTTCGGGCCAAATTCCTCGAGGAGCAATCTCCATCGGTAGAGGTCAGAGGTTAATCCGAGGGCGTCTTGGATTAGATTTTTATGGTCTGTGTAGACTTTTAATCTTTGTCCCCACAACATGCCTTTGAACTCCTTGAGTGTTTCCACTATGGCCAGTAGTTCTAGTTCGGTCACGCTGTACTTCTGTTGCGTTGTCGACAGCTTCCTGCTGAAGAGCATAAGGGCCTATTACCCTGGGTGATAACTGATCCAAGTTGTTTAGGCGAGGCATCAGTATATATCTCAAATTCCATTGAATAATCGGGATAGGCTAAGACTACATCCTTGGCAATTGAAGTCTTAACGTCATCGAATGCTTTTGATGCACCGTGTC
Organism: Cyclotella cryptica; assembly: GCA_013187285.1. Lineage (NCBI taxonomy): Eukaryota > Bacillariophyta > Thalassiosirophyceae > Thalassiosirales > Thalassiosiraceae > Cyclotella > Cyclotella cryptica. The sequence continues at coordinate 118,108 of JABMIG010000026.1, read as the reverse complement.
CCAGTACCATGGGCGTTTCTTCGTCTTGGCTCTGGTGACCTTGGTGTGACCGCACTCTCCTACCAGTGAGGTGAGTGGGGCAAGCACTTGCTGCATCTTGCCCAAAGATCTCTATAGTACTGGACCATGCCCAGGAACTTGGAGGTCTTTGACATTTTCGATGAAATCGCGAATCGCTGTACCTTTTCTGCTGTGGTTTAATCCCTGTTCGTGTGAGGGTATAACCTAGATATTCTGTTTCAAAGGTGCAGAATGACGACTCGGGCGTTGATTGCAAGCCCGCCTCGCGTAACCTGGTAAGCACCATTTTCAATTTGTCAAGGTGGTCTTCCAGGTTTGCCTTTGTGATGCATAACAAATCATCAAGGTAAGCTCGTCGAACTCTAAGGCTCCCATTAGTGTTGACATTTTGCTTGAAAGATGTCTGGTGAACCTCACGATGCCCATTGGCAGCGGAGGTAGGAATACTTGCCCCATGGGAAAATGAGGGTACATATTTTGGATGAATCGGGATCCAGTCTAATGGTATAATAACCCATGTTTAAATCTAGGGTTGTAGCATAGGTAAATCCTTCTAGCTCTTGCAGGACTGTACTGATTTTGGGTAATGGAAGCGGCTTTCGGACTAGTCGTTTATTTACTTCTCTAAAATCAGTGAGAAGCGTACAGTTCCGTCTTGTTTTCCAGTGATAAATGATGGTGACGCCCATTCGATTCGGGCTGAAACTCTACCACTCCCAGTTTGCATAATCTATTCAGTTCTTTGATAGTTGTTTCTTTGCGAGATTTTGGTACTGGGTATGCCTTGCCATGATATGGCTTTGCGCCCTCCTTAAGTTCGAAGGACACAGGCTCTGTGTTCCAATCACCTAGTGTTCCGTCAAAAGTTCCTCAAATTCTGTGAGTAACTCCAGCAACGAGTTTTGGTCTTGGAGACTTAGGTGAGTACAATTGGTGCTAACAATTGATTGGAGGTCTGCCTTTTATAATTTGCATCTAGGATTTTAACTACGCTGTGTCGTTCCTGCTTTGCGGTTCATTTGCCATGCTGTTGTTAACAGCCCAGGCTTTATCCAAGTTTGATGAGGTCAGACTATTGATGTCTCTCATTGGCAAAATGATGTGATCAATGGTTATTTCTTTTTTGAAAATCTAGAACAATTCCGAGCTCTTTCATGGTTTGACATCCAAGAATGAGGTCGAGCTGGCTTAGCCATCTTTTCTTATCATACTCTACTACATCAGGAGTCACTGTGTACTCCTTACTGTTCGAATACTCAAAGAACTTTAAGTTGACTGCTCCTTCCTTTGGTTAGGAAGCTCCCATTCGACGTGCGCCAAGACTTTGGCACCTGCCTAGTCAAGTAGGGAAGCGTTTCTCCGTTCCTTTTGCATGGAACAGGAGATCACCATCAGATCCACTGTCTAGTAGGATCCTGATGACTGTGTTACTGGTACGACGCCCTGTAGAGTGTTCGATATTCTTACGGGCTGGATTTTCAGTCGCTTTATAGCGTGCTTGTGCTACTACAGTAGTGACCTGCCCTTCTTTACCTGTCAAAGGGGGTTCACACTATTGAAAAGGTCACCCGACAATTCGGTTATTGTTTCACTCTGTGTAAGGTTGGCTGGAAGATTTCCTAGGTCTTCTGCCAGGTTGAACATGTCTTGTTTGAACCAGAAAATGTTATGTTGGCACGTGGGGAAGTTTTAATCGGACTAAGATAAGTGTTCATCATTTCATTACAATCGATTTTACTACACAATTTCTTAGTACTCCCCAACCCATCATCTCAAGATGAGTCTGAATCATCACTGTCACTCATGTCGTGATGCTTCTTTTTTTCGATAGCGCGTTTCATTTTCTTGTTGGACTTGGTAAGTTTGTCGATTTTAGCGGATAGCTGCGCATAGCTACTTCCTCCTCGAGCAGGTCTCTCTAGTCCACGAGAGTTTCCATTTGGTTTTCTCCTTGAAGCTTGACTTGGGTCCCATTGGAGTCATACTTCCGGCAATCCGAGTGTTGTGGGTGGTATGTGCGCCCCATGTTTCTTGCAGAGAACAGTACTTCTCTGTGCGACGTTTCTTCGGAATCCGGTCACTAAAGAGACCATCTTCTTCCTAGATGAGTCGTTAGCCTTGGCTACGGTCTTGGGTCCTTCTCCAACCTTCTCGGTGGGGTAGGCCTTCTCGATGCGTTCAAGGACTTGAGAAGTTCCTGACACTCTGTGGTACCAAAGCTCCACTGAGCTCATATTGGTCCTGCCAGTTCCTAGGAACCATCCTGAGGATGTGGCTTGCCAAGTCGGCATCATCAAATGGCCGCATACTTTCGTAGACTTTGCAGCCTTTGAAGAGTAAAACAGGCACGGCAAGAGTTCCACATAACCGTTAAGGCGCTGGATCCTCTGCACAAAAGTCCCTGGTGGGTACCCTGTTTGGTTTCTTCAGCCCATTGCTGATGTAGAAAGCGTTCCTGCTCCGCTGCATCAGTCCTGAAGGCGGTCTGCAGGTGCAACTGGACACATTCCTGAAAGGAGGTCCAAGATGCCGGGCGTTTTGTGGGATGCTCGGTCCCACATCGGTCCAGGGTTCGCAGTTGATTTGCTCCCCAGCGATGGTGGTCCAGGGCGACGGGCAGTCTCCGACAATTGAGTGGAGTACTGCAGGAAGATCGCTTGGCCAGCGGACACTGGGCCTCACTGGTGTGGATTTTAGCAGCAGTTGCTTTGTTCCACGACTGGAGGACGGAATTTTCATCCGTCCCTTTGAACTTGGCTTTGGCGCAGTGGCGCAGTCAGTTTTGCCTCAGCCTTTGCATCTGCCTTACAGGCTTCCCGTGAGTCCGTGTCTAAGCCTCTCTGGGAAATTATTTCCATCGAGGTCTGGACATGGTTGAGAACTGTTCAGGACTTCCCTCGTCGAAGACGGTGACAGACAAGGTCATTTTGTTGGAGACCTTGATTTTGTTGATTACCTTCGGGGTGTCCATGGCAGTGGGAATGTAGGAAATGGGTGGCTTAGACCTCCCTGAACTCCGTTCACACTCCTGTGGCTTGAGTCCTTCTGGGCTTGATTTGCTGGTCGACATCCTCTTAATTGCCTCGCCAAGGGGCGTATTATAAAACAAGGCCTTGAAGAAGGTCTTGGGTGCCCTGTTGAGGTTAGCTCAAAAAGAATTTTTATTTTTTTATTTTTAAATTTTTCTTCGTCGGCTTTTATTTCTTGAAAGTCTTGCTTCCAACTATTTCGCGAGAATTCTCGATCACGAAATTAATCCGACTCGTAGGAATCCCGATCGCAGAAGTCGATCGCTCGAAGTTTATCGCTGATGCTCGCTGATCGCGGGAGAATTTGGAGGCTCGTAGATCGCGAAACCGTGGAATCGTCGATCAGCGTAGCGATTTTGGATAGATCGTCGATCGTGCAAAAAAGTATCGCTGGTGCGAAAAGTTAAAATTGCCGCTCGCGATAAAAAATTGTTAGCGTACCTCGTGTCGGAAGGGTTTGGATGTCGATGGCGGTGCGCGAAGGTCGCACCACGGTTATCTATAGATAGTGACCTGAGCGAAAATTGTCGTAAAAAATATCACGCGAAAATTATAGGTAGTTTCGACAGGTGTCGAAGATTTGATTTTATGAGCTATATTTTGTACTAATTGTGAGATGGAAAGGCAGTGGAACTGCACTCCATCCAAGCGATGCAAGCGATCATTGTGTAGACTTCTACACAATATGGTATGTTCATACCCTTCTGATAGATGTTAGATCTTCCTCAAGAGTGTTCTCTTGTTTGGGGTTCTGAACTTCCATGTTGGGGAGTCCATGCCGTCGGGAGGTGGACTCTCCTACTTGGGGTCCTGAGAATGCTCCTATTTAGGTTTTGTACCCAGGGGTACAAAAAGGCTGATTCATGCTCCATTTAGGTTTTGTACCCAGGGGTACAAAAAGCTGATTCTTGGTCTTATGATTTTGAAGACATATTACTTATACTTTAAAACAACTCATGTTTCTTGTATGATCAAAACCCAAGTGATTTGATTGCCTCATGAAGTGACATGGCTTCAGACATTACAAATGTAGTTGTGTTCCTTCCTGCGATGAATCTAGGCTGTGTCACTACCATGGATTACTACTATAATACAAATGATCCTTTGTGACTTATTTCTGCTTGACCAAAGATACCACCCTGAATATCCTGGTTTTAATTATTAAATCAATGCAGCATAAATTGGTGGTATTTACTGCTTTAGTTTATCTGCTAGAGTAGAGGAGTGGCTTGTTCCAGAGCCTTGGCCCATGCAACCTGGGTTTTGCCTTGCAGCTCAATGGGGGAGATATAATGGAAGGTGGTGATTGCAGTGCATCCACCAAATATATGGTGCAATCTGTGCAGTGCATTTAAAAGTAATTACATGCAGACGTCGGCATTCAGTTGTGTCATTATCCCTGGGATGGTTACTTCAATGTAGTGACGTGGGGGAATACTTCCTCGGCTGTGAAGTAATTAGAGAAGTATAGGACAGATTAGGGCTGTGATCTGAAAACAGGTGTTTTTTGTAGAGTAACACAAAGGACGAAGCCTGTCATGATACTTCACACCAAAAATGTATGTTTTATCATGCTGGACACCCCCATGGACCTGTATCCCACTTTGGATTGATAGCTGCCTCAGCCACTTCTTCACACACCTACAATGTCTAATCAAATCCTGATGCACTGCCCCAAACCTCTTATCACATCAGGGACAAGTCATAGAATCCCTTTGCAGCAACAACAAACTCGTCTTTCCTACCACTGATATAGGATGAGGACCTTGTGCAAGTGAATAGAAACCTTACATAGCAGACTGCCTCAGACACTTGCAAGACACCATCACATTCACCCAGCTCTCCCAATCAGAAGCACACAACCAAGCCAACTCTACACACAAGGCCATTGAAGACCGGCTTCAATGCCACACTAGAAAAGCCAAACTTGCACACAGTCTATATATCAAACCACCTTGCATGTAACTCCAAATCTCCATTCCTAAATCCCTATATCCTACATGCCCTGTCTACTCCAACATCACATCTTACCCCCATGCACTGGGCAAAGCGATAGACTATCATCTACAACCAATCATCCATGTGCAACCATCCTATTTCCAACACTCCTTTGCATTGAAAGAGACCCTGGATTGCACAAAGATACCACCAGGATGCCCAATTGCCACATGTGATGCCACTTCAATGTATACCAACATTGACACAGATGCTGCTCTCTCCAAAATCTTGTCCTACATGTGACAGCACCCCGAGCACATCTCAAAAACAACTCCAGCCATGTTCAATGAAGCAATGGGCATTGTCTTCCAAAACAATCTTGTCAAATTTGGTGACACATTCTGGCCTCAAAAGTGTGGCATTGGTATTGGCATAGCCCCAGCTCCCCCATTTGCCACCCTTTTCTTTGCTTTGCTCTCCACAAGAACAAACTTCTTCCCAAGTGGATAAATAGTGTCCTCCTCTACTGCCGATTCATCAATGATGTAATTCTGATCTGGAAGTACCACACCTGCGTGTCAACACTGATCAGCAACTATGGGGTTCTCTCAAACAACAGATGCAACAATGGTATAGCCTGAAATGGGAAGTCTCCCCTATATCAGACAGGGTCAACTTTATGGATCTCACCAATACCCTCCAATGTAATGGCCAATTCTCCACCACACTGTTTGAAAAACAACAAAACCTTTATCTATACATCCCACCATCATCAGCACACCCACCAAAGCAATATCAGCCGGCTGGTTGTTGGCAACATCCTTTGAATCCACCTGCTATGCTCTGTCCAAAGACATCAAGCAGCACGTTCAATGCTTTCATAACCGCCTGGTTGCATGAGGACACTCTGCAACTACCCTGCGCCCTCTGTTTGTTAAGGCACTTACCCATGCCAAGACTTACAAGTCATGAACAGTGGACAACCATGAACAGGAAGCACATCAAAAGGAAAGCAACTCAAACAACAGAGTACATCTCCACCTCACCTACCATCCACAGGACCCCTCCTCTAGTGACACACAATGGTTCTCGGTACCTAAATCAGTTTGTACCAACATGTATCTACAAGAAAACTGATTCATTTTCCAATATTAGTACTTTCGGGTACCAAAATTGGTGAAACCAAGACATTTGTAGATTACCAGTTCATCAAATTATACATTTTTTAAAGGTTGATACCCATCCACATAGGAACGTAATTGAATCCATAGAAAAGAAGAAATATGTAAATGTTTGATTAGGGAGACCGACAAAATGCAAAAATGTTCCAAAGGATGGGTACTTTTTCAAAAATCATCCCCTTTTAGAACTAATCTGAGAATGATACCAATAATGGGTTTAAGTGGCTTAAACTTTTCTTTAAGGGATCAACACTATGCCTATACTTTTTTGGCAAAAAAGCAAGATTATTATGACCTAAGCCGTTAGTTGGGACAAAATGATTATGTAGTAAATAGGGAGGTGAAGTTCCAGATGATTGGAAATTGTTTATGAGATTAAAAATTACTTTTTTGCCCCACTGGAGAGTATCTTATGTCTTTAGATGTTTTCTAACTTGATATCTTTTGTAATGCAAGTAGAACACAAAACACAGGATCTCCTCAAGGTAAAATTCCCCAGAACATTGAAGGTAATTATCATAACAGTCAATGGCATAGTTTTATAGATGAAAAAATCTGCCTGCCAAATATTTAACATGAGATGATTTTATCCTTTTGGTACTTCATAGTAAGGTGTTGGTAGATGATTTCTGCCATGATCTTTGACAACTAGATTTCATCCTTATCCAGCGCATTAGTTGAAATTGACCATTGAGATCACAATAACTTACAAGCAAATAATTTCCCAGATAAAGCCGGAGGCCATTGTGTCAATGTAGACCTATGCCTCACTCACCCTCATGGTTTCCAATGTGACGATTTCAATCTGTGAGTAGTTTGGTCAGTAGAAAAATCATTTTGATTAATATCTGGGTCATATTCAAGGTAACAACTGAAACCTGCTGTTGTATTTCTTTAGTATAAACTTTATGTGGACAATATTGGGGCTGTATCCTCAACTAAGTGCCTCCACTAATCTACACATTCAAAGCTTGGCCTTTCACTAGGGTCTTATGATCTATGTAGATAGGTACACATCAATGCTATTGTGGGGCTCTATATTCAATTAGCCATTTTAATTCAGAACAAAGGTGTTCTAAGATTATGACTGAATTTAAGGTCGAAGGCCGGCATCTTTGTGTGATCCCTTTTCCCATTGGTGTCAACATTTTTTTCTTGATTGGCTAACAAGTCCTTTCTTTTCATCCCTTGCAAAGCCTCCTGGTACTTGTCGTTCTGATACAAGAACCTCATCTCTTTGCTATGGCTTTCTCAAAAAACTTGTCGTATTGAGCAAGGACATGAAACATGTGCAACTCTTTACAAGTCTGCAGTGATTTAGGAGCTAAAACGGCTTGCAAATTTTTGGTTTTGACCTGCTTCAATCATGGGTGAAATTTTACTTCACAGTATTAACACAGAATTGTGCCTTCTTCGGCCATAAATACCTTGTTTTAAATTTGTCACAAGACCTTTGAAATTGACTCTAGTGATAACAGAAAATTACGAACATTGTGTTAACATCATCTAGAGTCTCGTAATGTAAAACAATTCCTTCCCAGCAATACCCATTGGGTGAAATAAATGGAGTTGAGTAACTTCTATTTGATGAAGTCTGACAGTCGTCACATTGTCTGAGGTAATTTGTCTCAATGCTAGGGCATTTAGGGTCCATCCAGCTGCCTCTCTATCTTCTTGTTGTGATGAATATTGTAGATTACATGTCATAGAGTCCTTGATGATCTTTTCCCATTTTTGGTCAAAGATCCCTGCCAAGTTCATCTCCAACTTCTCATACTTCATTGCGTGTGACCACAATTATTCTCTCATTCTCCTGGATGTTCTCCATGTGCTCTTGGGTTGTGTAGGATTCTTTTTGTTTGTATTGACAATCTTCTTTTAGCTGGCTGATTGTTGTATTCTGCAAAACCTTTTTAGCATTTTTCAGAAGATACCATTCTTGACAGGGAACCAACTCAACCAATTAGGATCAGTAAGGATAATTAATGGGCACACTGAGGACTCCCCTTCCCACATGGCACCAACTTCATCCCAACACACTGTGTCTGTCATAGTTAACTTGATCATAAGTACAAGATGGAAGCTGTAAACACAGATGACCAACGTGCTTGAAAAAATTGATTTGAAACATTAACTATGAGCAATTTTTTGAACATCTGAGGGTGAAAGAAAGTGTGACTGTCTGTATCTAACCTATGATGTTGGTACTGGTCAGGAAAATGACCAAAGTGGAGAGAACAATGATGAGTGTGTGTATCCATCAAGTTGGCAAGCAATATTTTACTCAGCAGAGCAATGTCAAGCCCCCTGTCAGTGTGTTTTGGTAAGTTTCCAGAGTATTGGGTGATGTAAGGTGTTGTAGGTTTTCAACATGTCTTTAGTTTAACAAATCTTACACCAGGTGATTTGAGCTCACACGGTAAGTTGCTTCTCGCCTGATTACCCATGCTTTCATTCTTGCTTTCTTAATCTGTTGGCAAAGTGAGATTCAGATCTAAATTCCCCAGAAAGATGCAGTGATCAAGTGTTGTATTTCTTGTTGTGACCTTGTTCTGGCTGGCACCATTCACTGCCATGATGAGAAAAGTTGGAAATTCCAGTAATGTTTCTGAAGAAGGAACATATGCATTCAATGGATAAAAGTGGTATAACTGCACAACAAATCAAGTGTACCATTAGTCTAACTATAAGCATGGTCTTGAGCACTACATTAGGGTAATTCGGCAGTTGCATTTGTCACATATATAACTCACCTGGATGAGTTTAAACTCTGCATTGTTACACTCTCCTTCTCATTGCTCATCGGCAACACACCAACATGTGTAACTCCCTGTGACTTGAAATGGTTGTCAATGCCATTCAGAAGTCACCTCACATCTAGTGCACATGGTGGAGGGCCATAAGGCATGGGGGGTGACAGGGCATGAGAAGTACAATACCATAAGGCTATCTTGAAGTAAGAAGGGAAATTTTAAGATACAATATATTTTGTACTGTGATAATGACAATGAGGTTGACAGAAATTGGTGGATGGGATATTATGTGGGATCATTATCATGTGAGCGAATCACATGACATGAAAGATGACATGGGTAGGAGTGTAATAATATATTGTGACTGGTTGGCATTGTTTGGGCGGGGTGTGGTCCGTTTTTTATTTTTAAATAGTGTCTTATTGGCTTGGGAGTGTACTGGTGACCGTGTTGCTTTTGCAGAATAGCTTATTTCTTGACAATAGTCATATTTTCTGCAGAAGGCTTATTTCTTGAATATAGTCTTATAAATAAGACTATTTTCAAGAAAATGCATTCGCAAAAAATTAGAATACCTGCAAAAATATGGACTATAATTGAGACTTATGCAAACATGTACTACTACTCAGTACACAACAGCCTAATTTTAATAAATAAACCTTCTGTGAAAATAATACTATCAGCGAGAAGTAAGACTATTTTTGAGTTTGGAAAATAGTCCTATTTCTCACAAAAGGCTTATTTCTCAAATATAAACCAATTCCATTGGATATATTCTCTTAAGGGTTACCTTTAGTACACTACTGTAGAGTAGATAATTGGCCTATGTCCCTCGCCCCCACAAATGGAGAATCAGGTGAGGTGTGTAAAAAACCTTCCAGAGAAAGGAAAAACATGAAGGCTTTTGACAAGGAAGACACTTGTTTGAACACCTGGTACTACTGGTGAGACAAGACTTTCAGGCTTAGTAGCAACAACGAAGCAATATTGTAAGCGTAAGTGTTTGTTGAGAGAGGAGTAAGGGTGATTAATGTACAGAGTGTTATTTTAAGTGTCTGTAGTTTCGAAATATGGTGTTACTCTCCTAATGTTCCGCTCTGATTTTGTTCCGCGGTGAACCCTGATTGTACCACTAGTATGGACTGTTGATATGGTCCAAGGATCACAATGGTATTTACTTTCTGGTTTGCAGAGGATACCTTCCTTGCAAAGAAGTACTTTATCACCAATTTTATAATCCCAATTGATGCGAGACTTGTTTTCACGTTCGGTGTTGCAATCGGTTTGGCGTTGCCTACGATCTCCTATTTCAGCTAGGAAGGGAATGTCAAGCAGCATGTTCCTGCCAAATATTGCTGCGTCTAGAGAGGCTTTGAGTACTATGTGGTATGTGGAGCAAACGGCCCATGCAGCATCCGTGAGGAAGTCTGCTATGTCACTTGGAACCACTGTATTTGCCATGTCTAATTCAGCGGTATGGAGTGTGGTCATGATTACTTGATGCATCCGTTCTAGTATTGTGTTTGCTTTGCTTGGGGGTTCTTGATGCTGGTTGGCTTATGCTTGGTGCCATCTGAATAACATAGGGTTTCGAAATTGAGCTTGAACTCACTACCATTCCCGTAGATGATTATCTGACAACATGGGTGATGGCTAAACCGGATCTTGTTTACTAAAGAGCCAACTTGTGCTGATGATTTAACAAAGTAAGCTTCCTTGGGTTTATTATGTGCATTAGTACCCTTGCGGCCCTTTTTTAACTGTGGGAGTAACAAAATTGAATTCAGTTACGAGGAGTTCCACAATCTTGAGCCAACTGGTAGCTGGATCTATCATTGTGACACACATAAAGTCAATTTCAGTGCCACCTTTGCCCTTGAGAGTGTATGGTCCTCTCAGGTCCACACAGAGTGCTTCCCAGGGGTTCAACACAACTAGTTTTGTTGGTAATTTACCATACTTGCGTTGGCATTGTTTGTTGACTTGGCATTTGTGGCACTTTTTGACAAAGGTGTGAACTGAACGTTGCAGACCTTTCCAATACATTGCAGCGCAAAGAGTCTCTTCAAGACGGGTTGTCCCTGGATGTTGCAGGTAGTGGTGGTACCACTGTACTGCATGCTGTTATAGTTCCTTCAGGATGACAAGTTTGCCATCTTTGCACAGTACATGAACATTTTCTACCACCTGAGGTTTGTATGCCTCAAGCATGGTGAGCTTGTCCAGCACTTTTTCTGTGTGTTGAGCTGCTGCAATCTCCCAAGCTGTCAAGGGATAGATTGCATTCTCTTTGCTGCGGTTTGCAAACAAAACGATCATAAGCTCTGCGTGCTTAGAAAGGGGATGTTTTGTCTTCTGTTTGCATAGTATAATGGTACCAGCATTTGGTGAGCGTCATTCTTTCACATCCACTATTGGACCAAAGTCAAGGCGTGAAATTGCATCCGCAACTGTGTTGTGGATTCCTTTGATATACACAATTTTGGTTCCATATTCTTCAAGCAGTAAGCCCCAATGGTAAACCCTGTCACAGTTTAAACCTAAAGCATCCTGCATGAGGTTTTGTGGTCTGTGTAGACTACAATTTGTTGGGCCCACAGCATTCCTTTGAACTCTTTGAGTGTTTCAACAATGGCTAGAAGTTCAATTTTGGTTAAGCTGTATTTTTTGCTGACATACAAAGAGCTTTCTGCTGAAAAAAGCAATTGGCCTGTTGTTTTGAGTAATGACGGCTCCAAGTTGTCTCTTGGATCCATCAGTATAGATCTCAAACCTTTTTGAGTAATCAGGGTAGGCCAAGGACACATCTTTGGCAATAGTGGCCTTTGCGTCATCAAATGTGTTTTGGTGTTCTTCAGTCCACTTCCAAGGTCTATTCTTAACCTTGAGGAGTTTGGGTTGTTTGGTGTGACCACACTCTCCTACTAGGCTTGTGAGTGGGGCAAGCATTTTGTTTTGTCGTCCCAAAGATCTCGATAGTATTGGACCATGCCAAGGAATCTACGGAGGTCTTTGACATTTCAGGGCGGTGACAGTGCAAGTATCAACTGTGCCTTATTGGGCTGTGGTTTGATTCCATCTCATCATAGGATGTACCCAAGATATTCTGTGGCACAGAAGTTTGATCTTTGAGCATTAACTTTTAAGTTTGCATCTTGCAGTCTGGAGATGACCAATTCTAATATAGCCAGATGGTCTTCCAGGCTTTACCTTGGTGATACAAAATAGATCATCAATGCAAGATCTTACAAACTCAAGAGTCACCATTAGTTCCATCACTTTGGATTGAAAAATGACCAAAGAACCAGCAATACCCATTGGTAACATGAGGTAAGAGTATTTACCCCATGGAATGATAATGGTACAGATTTTGGATGCATCTGGATCCAATCTAATTGTGTAGTAGCCCATGTTTAAATCAAGGGCTGTCGCAAAGGTGAAACATTCCATCTCTTGCATAATTGTACTAATTTTAGGTAACCAGAATGGTTTTCTAACTATTCTTTTGTTTACTTTGCTAAAATCACTTAGGAAACGTACAGTTTGATCCTTTTTTGGTACTATAAATGATGGTGAAGCCCATTCAGATGCGGGCTGCCACTGTAGTACCCCTAGGTCACATAGTCTTTTCATCTCTTTCATGAGAGTCTCTTTGAGAGAATGTAGCACTGGGTAAGCTCTGCCTTGGTACGGTTTGGTTGGTACCTTCCTTCAGTTTGCAGGAGTCAGGCTCAGTATTCCAATCCCCCAGTGTACCATCAAAGAGGTCCTCATAATTACGGAGGAGCTCCAACAACTTATTTTGATATTGTAAACTGAGGTCAAAACAGTCTGTGACATGCCCGGTTGGCGTCCATCTTTCTGTTGGACAGTACTCGTTTGTATCGGAAATTGGAAATTACAATTCCTTAGGAATTGCACTTCACATTTCATCATATCGTCATTACAATTCCTAGGAATCGCACTGGGTTCCTGGTGTTTTTGCATTACAATTCCTTAGGAATTGTAACCGCGGTTTCAATCGTCATTTAACTACAATTGCAAAAAGATATGATTTTACGTAGGGACTAGTACAACGATAACTATTGACAGCTAGATGCATCTTGGTGCCAAATTTGTATGAAAATGCTACCAACCTCTCTGTTTTCTCACTTTTCTTTGCAATTAGGCTGTGTACAAAGAATTGTTGTACACATTCCTAGCCAAAATGCTAATTCTATGCAACATGAACACGGACAAGCAATCGAAAAGGGCATTTTACGAATGCTAGGCAATCTCAAATTACCAAGCATTTGGCCTAACATATAGACCCGGGGGGGGGTCGACAAACGGTTTTTTGCCAAATTTTGTATAGTCTGTGTCAGGCCAAAAGCTTGGTAATTTGGGATTTCCTGGCAATTGCAAAACAGTCTTTGCAATTCCTTCTCTGTGAAAACTTTGCGTAGGATTTGCACTTTTGAACTTTGCAATTCCTCGAGAACAGTGGTTAAGCCCAGGATTTCTGCAAAGGCACCCAGTTTGGCATCAATTCAGTAGTTTGACATGTCTGATTGGCATCAAAATGGTAGGACAAAAGAATTCAGCCATTGCAAATTTTGAGAAAATACAATTCTTTAGGAAATGTAATAATTATCTGATAACATTATTGCAATTTCCTAGGAATTGTAAATATATGCCTATTTACTCAAGATAGCAATTTCTAAGGAATTGTTTTTAAGTCACACAAGCTCGCAAAGAACAATATCACCAAAAGATATGATGCTATGTAGGGATTGGTACGACTATGACGATCAACAGTTGGATGCATTTTGACACCAAATTTGTAGAAATATATTACCTACCTCACTGGTTTCTCTCTTTTCATTTCTAATAAGGCCGTTGACAAAGAATTGCTCTACGTATTCCTAGCGAGAATGCAAATCCTATGCAAAGTTTTCACAGACAAGGAATTGCAAAGACCGTTTTGCAATTGCCAGGCAGACCCAAATTACCAAGCTTGCGGCCTAACATGTGGACTAGAGGGGGGGTCTATAGAACATAAAGGAGGGACTATAGACGAGGGGGGGTCAACAAACGGCTACTAACATATATAACAAATTCATTGCCTGGTGATGATTGAGTCTCTCTAGAGCAGAAGCTTTTACAAATGAGAGTTTCAAATTTTTGAGAATTATCATAATATTATTAAGATTCCCATGACCTCACTAGTTTGAACGTGGAATAAGCACCATTCAAATGTATTTTTTGATATTTGTGGTGGTTAAGGCCTGGCTTTCAAGGCAGTGTAATATCATTATTGTGGGCTACACTAGGGGCCTGTTGCACCAATGCATGAAAATATTGAGGATGGCGAAACCGGTTGAAATAATCAGGTGACATTTTACATAATAGTTTCCAATTGGTGCCATACCCCGCACCCGAGAACAGAACCACTAGACTATTTGATCTAACAACTTTGGCCTTTCCAACTTGCTGCAGAAAATTGGGAAATGAACTTCCTATGTCAAAGCAGTAATGATCTACTGAAGAGATCTCCACAGATCTTTGAACTCGTCTAGGCTGGTAATACAATCACCAGAGAAAGAGTTCATGACATCTCTGACAATTGACTTTGCTGTCGAAGGAATAATTTTCTTGTGGCGCTTTGATTCACCATTCATTTCTGCTTCAAATTCAGCACTGACGTTTTTTGCTCTGCGGATAACATCCTCAGGAAGACACGCAAGCCTTGCAACATTAACCCCAAAGCTTTTCGGACAGGGGCCTTCGCCCAAAGTATACAAAAATGTGATATTGCTCTTTTCATTGGCATCATCTGAAGAATCATCTTCAACGATACATTCCATGTGACCAAGACGAACAGATTGATCGTGTTTCCAATCTTCGAGTAAGGAATGGTAATGGGTAGCGAACAAGGTTAAGCATTTGCTGCGCTCAACAAGATGCTTGACAGTTGCACTTGCAATAGCAGTCCCGTCAAAAGTAGACGTTCCTCGCCCGAGTTCATCCATGATCACAAGACTCCTCCTTGTCGCACCTCTCACAGCTGCTGCAGTCTCAGCAAGTTCAACAAAGAACGTTGACTGACCACAGAGAATCCTGTCGGATGCCCCAAGCCGAGTAAAAATCCGATCGACTGGAGTTAGAGTACATTCCTCTGCTGGTACAAACGAACCAACTTGTGCCAGGATTGTAATGAGGCAGGTTTGGCGGAGAAGTGTACTCTTCCCTCCCTAGATGGAAGCAAGCGAAAAGAATGCTTAAGCTAAAGAGAGCTTGATGATTTAGTAAATGATTTGTGAACGTACCATGTTGGGTCCGCTAAGAAGAAGAACTGAGGCATCATTGTTTGCCTCCAAATCTTCATCGTCAGTTGAAGATGAGATTCCGCCAAGAATCAAATCGTTAGGAATAAATGTCCCACCACTATGTGTGACATCGACACAAGGATGTCTTCCCTTGATTATCTTCATTCCAGGTTTACTGTTACTTGGGCATTCAAGAATGTAAGGTCTACAATACCCGGGCTGTGATGCGAGCTCAGCCAAAGATCCAATTGCATCTTATGATGGAATAGAAATGGTGATGTTGGCTTGTGAGAGTAAATTAAACAGGTTTAACATATAATTCTTACCCAACATCGCAGTTGCGTGATTAGCAGCCATCCAGACATCTCTTTGTGAGTCGAACTTCGCAAATACCAACTTCATTCCCATGGATTTTCCTTCGTTCTTGATATCAATGGCGCGTTCGAGCTCTTCAACAAGTCTCTCTACTACTGGCGTCCTGTACTTGTTCACTTGATTCTGCCCCTTTCCGCGCTTTCCTTTTACTTCGAATTCATTTGGGACTGGCACCGAACTTGGAAGCTCTATCACGTATTTTTCCTTGGCGTCTTCTTTGGTGTTGATGTATTTCCATGATGACCGTGCACCATGTCCAAGAAAATTACACATTTCGTGCTTGAATGCTTCGAGCTCTCTCTGGATATTTTCAATGGTCTCGCAAGCATGATCGTAATCTTCTGACATGCCAGGAGCGGGCTCAAATTGACCCTTGGCAGCTTTTTTCAGGTCAAAGTTTTCAAAGAACCAATCCAGCTTTTCATTCAAACCAGATGGAAAACAGCCGCCGTCGTCTGTCGTTCGTACAATCTTCATCAGCTACATTTGTCGATGGAATGGGGCGAAAGTTAATGGAAGTCCAACAAAGGTTGTATTGCCATACAATTCACTTACCAGTGGCGACTGAATAGTCATATTCTCAAACAGTTCTGGAATCCCTGCTGCTGCTTTGAGGCCGTGTACGAGTTTTGAGAAGTCTCCCACCTTGCGTTTGTTATGCTTCTCGTTGTCATAATAGATGGCACGTTCGTCAGGATGATGTGCAGAACCTTCGCCTCGGCCTCCGCCTCCCATGCTATGAACTCGACTTAGTAATCGTTCGATGTCACCTGTCTTCTTCAACAAAGAGCGAGCGTCAGACATGGCCATGGCAAGAGAGCCTGTAGACAGCTCAGCCACAGCGTCAGCTCGACGATCAATCTCGGCTTTTCGAAAGAGTGGGCGAAGCAGCCAAGCTCGAAGAAGACGGCATCCGTGAGGACTGCGAGTGAAATCAATTTTCGACAGGAGGCTACCTTGATGAGATCCAGATGACATGTTGTGGAGAATCTCCAAATTGTTGAGAGTTGTTCCATCTAAAACCATACAGTCAATAGAGGCTTCCTCTGCGGTAGAGGAAGAATCATACGTGTCCATGAGATCAACTCCTCTGATTCTACCAGCTTCCCTATTGTAGATTTCCTGGAGCTGATCGGGTGTTTCACTAAGCTCGGCATTCGTGCCTGTGATCGTTCTTGCAGATGCAGAGCAACCGGTGCTGGGAGGTATGTACGCTGGGGCGGAAAGAGAGTTCTAGTTGTGAGAGATTTCCATACTGAAAATGACGACGTGCCTCAGAGCACTTACCTTTCACGATGCCCATGCTCAGGATGTCAGCATCTATTAATCGACAGAAATAGGGCAAATAAGTGAATCATATCAGGAATGGATGGAACTAAACCATTCAGCAGCGCACTGACCGATAAGACTTCTCTGAAGATAAAACAAAGCAGCTCCAAACGACGAAAGGGCCAACGACGCTTCCCCTTCAATACAAGCACGCAACACATCGGGCCATCGAGCAATCCCATCTCCATTCAGAGGCTCATTCTTACGAGATGAGCGGGGGTAATATCCCTTCCTGTGCACTTCTTGAATGGCCTCGTCGGGATTCCAGGGCTGCACGTCTTGGTTGGTTCGATTCAGAGTTCTGCGTACTTCGGGATCGATGGCTGTGGACTGAGGAAAGCGTTCTTTGGGGTTGATTCGTCCGACGAGGGCCGTGGGGCATGCGGACTTGATTAGCGACTGGAGAGTTTTGGAAGCACCATTTTCTCCTCCTTCAAGTATAACCTGCCAAAGTGTCACGGTACCAAAAGATCAACTATTTGAATGCTTACAACACGAGAGAGAAAACGGCGCTAACGCCTCCTAACTCACCTCCAATGGAGCAAAGGAGGCAAGAAGAGTCTGCATTCTGCTCCTCAAAACATCATCGGCAAACTGGCCCAATGAAACCGCAGCAGTCACAGCATCAACAATGGTCACGCCATATTCGCACACGGCATGTGTTCCAGAGTCTTCTTCGTCAACGTCCATCGTATTTGAATCATTCTCCTCGAGCAAGATCTCTTTGATAACGATGAGAGGTCCTGTTGTCATTTTATTGTCGTTTTCGAAACAGCTCGCATCTTCTAGATAGCAATACGTTCTAATGAAATCACGGTGAATGTCGTGAGCACTTTCAAGAAACGATACTTGACACCAAAACGAACAACAATCAAAAAAGACTCCCACCACTCACCTCGTCCCCCTCGAAACAACCCCACAAACCTCCCTCGCCACAACCTGCGGCTTCTTCCCCCTCGTCTCCTTCTTCCTCTCCTTCAACCCCTCCGGACTCTCCGTCTGCTCCACCCTCGCCACCCGATACCCCCTCTCGACGAGCATCCCCAAAAACTTATCGTACGCCGCCTCCGGAAACCCGGCATGAGCCACCACTCCCTTCATATACGCCATGCCCAATTCTTTCGCGGCCACGTCGGCGTCGTCGTGGAACATTTCGTAGAATTTTCCCGTTTTGAATAAGAGGACGCAGTCGGCGTGGGAGGCTTTTATTTCCCACCATTGCTTTTGGGCGGGGGTTAGGTTGTTGCCGAATTGACGGCAGCGGGCTTCGAGTTCGGTGGTGTCTACGGAGAGAGTGAATGGCGAGTGGGACGGGTGGGAGGAGGGGCGGTTGTGTGCGTCGACGCGGTGGGTGGTGAAGAATTTGAGGTGGTTGTGGAGGTGGGTGCCGGGGGGGTTGACTTCGTTGGGAATGGGAGTGTCTGGTGCGGTGGGCGATGCGGGTGGGGTGATGGCGCCCGCTGCGAATGGGATGGGTTTGGGCGGAGTGGGACGGGAGGACTTGCGGGGAGTGGGTGAGACGCGGGGAGTGGGTGAGAGACGTTTCTTGCTGCTGACGACGGTGACGGTGGGTTTGGCGACCGGTTTGGCACGGGGAGGCGGAGGTTCGTCGACGTCGTCGTCGTCGTCTTCTACGTTGTCAATCTTGAACGAGTCGTCGTCATCATCATCGTCTGCGTCGTCGTCCATCGCAAACGACTCGTCGCTCTCCAAAATCCGACGCCTCTTACTTGCGTGTTTTTCATCGGCGCCGCTCTCCGTATCCTCCTTCTCGTGATTGTCGCCGTCGTCGTCGCGATCCTTCCGCTCGTCGATGCGTTTCCAAACCTCGTCCCTCAAGTCCACCATCTCCTTGTCCCCGTCGTCGTACAGCAGCGAAAACCGCCCATCCGAAAAACGCTCCTTGACGACGCACGGATAAAATTCCTTGTCGGCGGGCCAATAGATGGCCAGGCGGGTGTTGGGAGTTACCGCGGCAACGTCCTTCTCTATCTGATCTTTCTTGGCTTTGATTCTTGCCGCGGACTCATCCTTGGATTTCTTGGAAAAGAACGAAAAGAGGTTCTTTTGACCGGTTGCTTTGGGGGGAGCCGGTTTGCTCATGACAGCTACCTACCGGTTGGTTTTGAAGGGTGGCGATTGTTGGTTTGATGCGCTCGGTTGGGGTGTTTGTCCTCCGAAGCGATGGAACTGGGTTCAATTAGATCTGGTGATGCCATGCACGTACCCAGCTGATCATTGGGATTATGGGGAAGAATTGTGGTGCTTTTTGGTGCGGAGGCTGGAGGACGAGCGTTGGAGACAGTTGGCGCCAAAATAATGTATGAAATGACGGCCGGGCGCGCCATATTTTTCTACAAACCTGATTGCCTTGGGTAGTTGCGGGAAATATTTTATTGAAATTCATCAGCGCTACTGCTATCATGTGCAGAGGAAGAAAAGATTTTTCCCATGTTTCTATCTCAACCAGAATAATCTGTGCCCCATCTTTTTTGGATCTTGAATCTTGGTAGGAACAAACTGCAAATCTAACTCAGAGGGAACAAAAACACACTTTTCATCAAACATGGAACAAAACTCCGTTTTTTTCTGTATGAACTAGGAGCAAAGTTTCATTTTTCCATAACATCAGCGACACCGTAAGGCAATAGAGTATCCTCAAGTTGCATACAGGCTCATTGCTTGCATGCTCATTGAATAAAGTGACATATTGAATCACTTGTGAGTGCAACAAGTTACCTGGCATTGCTTGCTTGACATTATTTTGTTGAAGACAGTAAGATGGGTGAGGAGAAGTGGTTTGGCAAAGAAAATGAAGGAAGAACAAAATGATGCTGTACTAGAGAGAACAAAGCAAAGCAAAAACAAGAAATGATTCAAGAGAGAGAGAGAGAGAGAGAGAGAGAGAGAGAGAGAGAGAGAGAGAGAGAGAGAGAGAGAGAGAGAGAGAGAGAGAGAGAGAGAGAGAGAGAGAGAGAGAGAGAGAGAGAGAAGCTGGAATGGAAGGTCTTGAGTAAGCGTTTGGATTCAGATCAGATGACAAAAGTGCAGATTTGTAATTATGTTTTTAAGTTCATCCAATCATATATTTTGCATCTTGGATGGTTTTGGAAATTTGGGAAAAGCTACAGATAGTCATGGAAAGAAAATATTAGTATTATCACTGCAAACGTAAAACCATGTCTTTTTATTGTGCAGGATTGCGCAAGGGTTTTCAATATCTTCTCGTCTGTGCCTGCAATTGTCCTCTTCTGAAGAAGATAGTGTACAACTGAGACCATCACGAAGCCTGTTTCCAAACGAAGGCATTGAGGGAGGGGTGAGTATACAATTTGATTTAATTGCAATTAAAGTTAGCTGTCAAGTATATCTCATTACATTCGAAAACTACTTTGTAATTAATACTCAAAAAGTGCGACTATTGATATAAATAAGACTATGAGGTTGAGGGAAACGTCCTCCTGTGAGATTTAATTGCAAGCAAGGTGATTGGTCAACAAATATCTCACTACATTAGAAAGCACACACTTTGAATATAATTTCTCTCTTGCTGAGAAATAAAACTATTTCGAAATCTCGGAAATAGTTTTATTTCTCAGCGATTGTCTTATTTTTTGGGAAAGGCTTTTTTTGAAAATATGAGGCATCTGTGCATAGGAGTAGTATATTTTCATGTAGCTCTCTCATATAAGCCTACCTTTCAGCAATTGTCTTAGTTTTTGGTGAAGGCTTATTCCTCTGATATAGTCTTATATATAATGCTATTCCTAGGAATAAGCCTGCCCCGAAAAATAAGACTATTTTTGAGATGAGATGACTGAGATTAAGTTACTTGTTTGTTGATCAATCGCATGACAACAAGGTAGGTACCGTATATTTTTAGAAATTGACCAGTTCCCTCAACCTCTGTTTTTGAATCTTGGAAATAATCATATTTCACGGTGATAGTCGTATTTTTCCAGTAAGGCTTGTTTTTTGGAAATAGATGCTATGTTCACGTAGGAATCATACCATGTGACATATCGCTCAGACATAGGCTTATTTCTTGGCAGTTGTCTTACTTTTGGAGTAGGCTTCTTCTTGGAAATAGTCTTCTGTATGTTGTTGCCCTAACTGGACTGTCCCAGTGCTGGCACTGGGATGTTGCAAAGTTCCGGTGCTGGCACTGGGTGAGTTTGTCCCCCCTTATGGCACCTCACCAAAATGGGGTGCCCAGTGCCAGCACTGGACTATGACTTTTGTACCACCTTGACACCCGTTTTGGCAAACCCCATTCTGGCACCAGTGCCACTCCGCATGGATTTTAGTTTCCCTAGCAACTTGAACGATTGGCACCATCAAGCAAGTGTGTTGAAGTGCTCAATAGAGAGGATGTACAAAACAAGGGTCAGCAAACTCCACTCAACGAGCCAGGATCATGGTTTTGTGAACGCATCACATGCCCGCTCTACAAGTGTTGTGTCATATCAAACTGCCAAATGTCAAATGATGCAAATGGAGGAGCATTGATTGTGGACCAAAGACCGTTGAACTTTGTTGTGCATGTGACAACACTGCCTAATTACCTACCTCAAAAAACGGACATCCTTACTAATATGTCTATACTCTACCTCATAAAATAATGCCCACGTTCGAGCACCAGGTGAGACGCAGTGCCAGAGTGGGGACAAATTTGCCCAGTGCCGGCACTGGGCGCAACAACATCCCCAGTGCCGGCACTGGGACAGTGCCAAAACAGGGCCCATAGTACTAATTTTGAGAAATACACAATATTTGAGAATTAAGACATTATTTGAGAAAGAAATTGAGGATATTAGTTCCCATTTATCAAATCACCGTAGAACAATTATTTTTATAAGTAGACTAGTTCCCTTGACCTCATCCTGGGTATGCAGCTATTCCACTCACTGTAACAAAGTACAATGCATCTAGAGCTGCTCAACTCTAGTCTGGCCAAACATGCAAGAAGTGGTAAGGGAAAGAAAAAGAATGACATTTGTGGCATTAAAACTCATCAGTCAAAAGATTTTGTTTCTGGCATGGACAATATGGAAGCTTTTTTGAGAGGAATGTTGAAAAGTGTGCCGAATTCATTTTAGACGCGCACTGTTTTTGCAATGAATGGATCAGAGAATCAAACAAAAAAATACCAGCATTGTTTCTTTTCAGTGACAGCTCGAAGAATAACAATCTATCTGCATGATGCTCAGTGAAGGAATGGCAATGAACACAGCTCTTGTTGAAAGTGATGATTGTAATTCAAAGCTGTACAATCATTGTATTAAGCCTATTGCCCAAATCAATGATGGTGGCATCAATGCATGGGAAACAGCTCATATTGATTCTGATTTTTCATTGGAATAGGTTTAATACAGCTTGTTGCTTACCATAACATAAGTGTTAGATAGTTTTAATTTGCAGGCAAATAATGTACTTGAAGATAATTTTTAACATTCTATAAATATGTTATCCCTTCATACCCTGTGGCCCCATTGTTCCCCTTGTCCTGTGTATGCTTCCCTGATCATTTATCATTAAAATGCCAACAATACACCTGAATCAGCAATGATGGTACTCAGGTACATATGTAAGAAATATCAGAATGTTACCCAAAATCAAGAATGTTTCTCAGAAACATACATCTACCTGTGTTTGTACCAAGAAGGAAAAATAATAATTATGCAAAGCAATGAAAATCGCTGGTATCCCAGACCCTGCTGGCCTCACATTTTTCATTTATCAGCCTATCTAACAAATGGTAAGCAACACCATGAAACAGCAATGTCTCAGCTTCTACTGGTCTGATTGACCCCATCCAAAGCTTGTTACGTATTAGTATATGCCAAACAGACCATAAGATGGTTTAAGGCTTGTCTTGGGGGGGGCATGGATTGTTTTGGCACATCTGCACTGCATTTAGTTTTGCTGCTATTTTGTTTTTGTCGTTCTCGATCGGCCAACTCAAAAATGCAATTACTCGGCTTCGACTGGTTCAACTGACTTGATCAAAAGCTTGTAATCTATTGGCTTACACCAGGCAACCTTGATTTAGAGCTCATCTTGGGGGTGGCATAGATTGTTTTGGTGAGTCTTTAGTGATTTTAGTTTGCTACTCTGGGCTTTTGTTGTTCCCCATTGGTGAACTGAAAATTGCAATTGCTTGGCTTCTACTGGCCCGATTGACCCCATCAAAAACTTGTAATGCATTATCATAAACTGGTCAACCATTGTTTAGGGCTCATGTTGGGGGTAGTATGGCTTGTTGTAGTGCGTCTGTACTGCTTTTAGTTTTGCTGCTATGGGTTTTGTTGTGGCTACCTCAAAAATGCAATTGATCGGTTTCTACTTCTACTGGTACAGTTGACCCCATCCAAAGTTTGTAATGCATGAGCATACACTGGGCAACCACAGTTTAGGGCTCATCTTGTGGGTACTGTGGCTCATTTTTGCATGTCTGCACTGCTTTTTGTGCAGATTTGTGGAATTGTGCAGTCATTCAACAAGTAGTCTTTTATGTTTTCAAAATCAATAAGTTGAAAAAGACATAGTATTTTGGAGTAACAATGGTGTACGGGGTAAAAAGGGGTACAAATATTGAACATTCCCTCTTGAGCAGCTGACAGCTCTTGTATAGGGCTTGAATGGCTCTATCTGCAAGAGTGATCACTGTGAACCCTGCTCCATGATATTTTTAATTAATGTCAGGTCCAAGTTGTTCAGTGCAAAGGTGTCAACAAGGCACACAAATCATTTGCTTGCTCGGCTTAAATGTCATTTCCTTTTCTTGTTTTTGCTACAAACAAATTTTTGCAGTTCATAAAATTCAATATTTCACAAAAATGTATTGATACAATTGACTTGGATAATCACATGTTTTGCATGTATTAGCACTTTGCAAACCACATATTTTTTATCATTTTAACACACTCTTGGTAACACACACATAAGACCATTTGCCACAGACATGGCATTCCCAGGTTAAATGCATTTTTTGTACTAATAACCTAAACATTGACAAAGCAGGCTATTATTTGACATGTTGCCGAGAGGGCGATTGTTATCTTTGGACCAAAATTTTCCACCTGGACCCTTCCCTCACCGAAACCAATTGACCTGGGCAGAACAATTCATGCCAAATTTTGATGTGTCACAGCCACAAGTTTATCCTGTCTCAGCAGCATCTACTTTGACTGTATCCCTGAATTCTACAATAACAACAATACAAATCCACCAGTTGCATTGATATTCATTCCCCACTTTTGAAAAGCATAAGGCCATCGTCATTTAATGGTGAAGTGTTACCTAGAAGTTTTCTAGCAACATCGATGATGAGGCCAAAATGCTTACCAATCTTATGCTGGAGAAGCAGTGCCCAAAGGTGGACCAGGTTGCCAAAGTAATGAACAAGACAAAGATCGTTGCATTTACAAAGGAAAATGCATGCAAAGAAGAAGAATGTGTCCTCCATAACGGACAAATGCAAGAAGAAGCACTCAACTTTGCTCACTCCAGAAGAACTACTTTTGGTTGTGAAAGCATTCATGAAGGTCAGCTCAAATGGCAAGCATGGTATAGATAAGGAGGCAGAGAAGTTCTTGCAAGACATCCATCTTCACTACAATGAGATTGTCATTACCTCCAACAAAATCAATGAGTCAAACCGTGATTACATTCCAATTGAATGCTGCAACACTGAGTCTCTGTACAATTGCTGGAAGAGACAACTTCAACCAGCTGTTCAAAAATTTTCTGGGATAGTGAGCAGGAATAAGCATGTGTCCGGTGAGGTCATGGGAGACAACCTGATGGATTTTTACTATCAGCAATCATGTCAGATATACACATCAGAGTCCCATACCTACAAGAAAGACATGTCCGGGGACTTCTCAAAGTGCAGGAAAGCATATCACTTCCTCCCCATTAATGGGTCAAAATCCCCATCCAAGAATCCCAATGCATTGTTGTCAAGAGATAGTGAAGATCCTGACAAAACAGGACAATCAGAAACCAATCTGTCCTTTGCTGCTCAGTCTACCAAGAAGATAGAAAACCTTCTGGGTGAGAAGGTACTAAGCGCAGCTATGCAGTGAAGTATGTCATTGACAAGGTAGTTTAACAGATCAACCAAGCTCTACAAGTAGCAAATAGTGATCAATCTCCAATCTGGGGAAATATTCAGAAGTTTCTTTGAGAAGCCAATGAACAACTGAGAGCTATCGCTAGGAAACATGCAATCCTGATGGGCCACCATTATGACGCAGGCACCAAATGAGGTAAGAGAGATGTATTTCCAGGAAGTCTATGAAATGAACATTCTTGAGGCATGCAACGGGAGGCCGAAGCATGCGAGGCATAACTTTGAAGAAGGAAGCTAGACAGAGAGAAGAAACTGACAGAATGTGAAGTAGAGACCAACAGTACAACAGACGACAATGATGTTGTGGGCAATGCTGTATCTCTGTGAGATGATATGTCTATGTCTCATTGGGTTCAACTGGCTGAAAAAGGAGAGGTCTTCTCTGACAATTTGGCTAAGTCTGGTCGTTGTGACAAGTTTGTTTGCATTCACAACAGAGACACCAATGATTTCATGAATGAGTCAAAGCTCGAACAGTTAATTCTCAAGCACAATCATGATGTTGTGCCAATGTCATGGGATCTGCTTGAAACTGGGAGTAAGGTTGTCACTCGGATAGTTGAGGATGGGGACAAAGGGATGTCAAAATAATGGGGACCATATGGATGGTACCACTATCCAACAAAAGAGCAAATCAATGTGGCAACTCATGGGAAAATAAATTGGGTTTCAGAAGTTGTGGATGTGAGATGTATTTGTACTAATTGCTGATTAATCATGTGGAAAGTATTCTTTGCAATTGAGACACAGTGTTCACCAATGTCAATTCAATTTGTAACCATGTTTGAATTTAAACAGATAGACAAAAATTCATAAAAGAGATGTTTGAAAATTAATTTTATAAAGGACATATCAACAGGAAAGTGGGTTATTTGATTTGCACATGTTGTATCAGTCATCATGGCTTGCTCTCCAAACTTCTGTTTGCATAAATGTCTCATCGCATTGCTGACTTCAATTTTGCAATTTGCAGCACCCTCATGATCAAAGAGGGCTGCCCATCACTTGTGTGCAATCTCATACCCGAAGGCCATGTCTCTAGAATCCATCCCTCCTTGATTTTAACACCATCTGGTTTTATCAGGACATCATCATAATCAACATTCTCATTCTTAGCAGCAGTGGTTCTACAGTATCATACATTGCTGCACATTTCACACTATGCTGTATTTAGTCCTTTCAAAATCATAGTACTTTCATTTCCAATTTATTTTTGGAAATCCAGTCCTGTGTATAGAATTCTACACGCATGTACCACACATTTGTATTTAGTCCTCTGGAGTTAGTCCATTCGATTCAATGGAAAAATACCTTTTGTAAAAAAGTAGTTTCTTATAGGTACTAGATTTGTATTAGTACTTTCAAAGGACTAACAATGTCATTTGGAAATAAGTGCTATGTTAGTACTTTCACAGGACTAACATTATTACACAACGTTAGTACTTTGAAAGGACGGACAATGTACATTGGAAATTTTCATCAGTTGAGCACTTTTTCAAGACTGATGTTATATTGCACACAAACATAATATATGGTTTATTGTTCAGCCCAATAAGGCAAAGAATAGGTGAATAGGTGAATGCTCAAGTTTCATCCTCCGGCCTAAATTTTGCATTGATTTTCTTGATGACCTCCAAGTCACCTTTCTCTACCAAAGATGACTTGCTGTCAATCACAAAACAACTATCAGATGATAATGGTCTACCTGACTTCTGCTTGTCACTCATCCAGATATAATAAGTAGATGAACCAATGAAAGTTTTTCCCAGATGCTTTTTCGTAGCATTTTAATATCTGGTGTTGCTTATCTTTCGCTCCCAATCCAACAAGACAGTGCTGAAATGCTTGCTCAATCCTACGCTTCAACATTGAACCATAAATTGTCCAACCAGATTTCCCCCATAAAGATTCTTCTCTGTTCTCTGTGTCCAGTAACCTCATGTCATCTGAAACAGTATGAGTCTTGCTGTTCTGTATCTGCTTCTTGGTTATTCTCTTCTTGGATGACTCCACATGTGCCTCAAGATTTGCCACTTTGGTCGCATATAATGCATCAGTGGCATGTTTCATCCAAGGATAGTTCATGTACAATGCAAAGTCCTTGCAAGAACTTGAAATGCACTATCCTCTTTCATCCAGCGTATGATTGCCTCTGACATCTGATTTGAATAGTCTACTTTTGCATTCTTAGCAATGCTGGCACACTTCACAATTGCTCCTGACCACAACGGGAGTTTGCCACTGCATCTTGTGTCAAGATAAGTATCAATATCCATGTTAAATGCTGGATTTGGAATGGTACTTTCCTTGACACTTGTCTTTGCATTTTTTGTCAACAATTCCATTCCACCAACATACTTGTAAAATCCACTTTCAAACTCAACATTATTCTTAACATCATCTCCATCTTTCAATTGTGGATTCAAATCCATGCTGTAATCATGATCATCAGCTGACTTCAACTTCGTATGGTTGATTCCATGAAGGACTGAAGGGGTTCAGGGAACACCAGGAAAATTGATTATTTGCTAAAAGATATTATATCTAGGTATGTGCCTAAGCTCTAATACAATGGTAGGGTAGTACTACCATACCTAAAGCAACAGATTATTTGTCAAAGTAATCAGGCATAACTTAATAATGTTATACACGACTGATTAGCGATGCACTAAGAGGAATGGATACCATCTCAGTCTAATATAGCAACACTAATTTAAAATCTATTATGGAGTATT
This sequence comes from Cyclotella cryptica, assembly GCA_013187285.1. Lineage (NCBI taxonomy): Eukaryota > Bacillariophyta > Thalassiosirophyceae > Thalassiosirales > Thalassiosiraceae > Cyclotella > Cyclotella cryptica. The sequence continues at coordinate 90,302 of JABMIG010000026.1, read as the reverse complement.
TGAATCTAAACAGATTTACTAGTTTCGCTAAAATAGATACTCAAAATTTGTTAGATCTAGAGTGTATGATTTAGAAAAATCACATTGCTAGAAAAGACTTAATCATCTAACTTCAAAAATCTACTTCTACTGTAGAAAATCTAAGATCTTCGATCATTGCTAACCTATGATTTCACCTCATACGCAAAGATCAGTTTAGATCTATTCTTATTCAAAATCGATCCAACAGTGAATAGATGTTCTCACAAAAGTCTTGATTTCGTATTTAAGGCTTAAATAAAATAGCAACCTATTGAGGTCGGCAAATATATTGGGGATTGGCTTTCTTTTGGAGAATTAGTTTTCTTTTGGCATTTACCACTCTTCATACTATTCCTACGTGAAAATGATAAGGTATCCGGTTTTCTTTTTGGAGATTGGCTTTTCTTTTGGAGATTGGCTTTTCCGTTCACCATTAAAGGTAATTAAAAGCTGGTCCCGTGCCTGTTCATGTATATCATTGCCAGTTTGTCACCACGTCACACAAATGTGCTGGTAACCTCATGAGAACCATCCTAGCCACGAACCATTGGATGAAAGACCTGTGAATGAATTCGGCGGAAACACGAATGACGTACTTCAATATTATACATATACGACCTTCTCCTACTACAGTACTATGTACGCTCCAGGTGTGTCCTTTCAATATTGGTGTACCTACCGTACCTCTTGAGATAATATCCCCATCCTTTTCTTATGGTGCATCTAGTGCACCATAACTAGCTTTCCCCATCATAATCCTTATGGTGCATCTAGTGCACCATAACACCACGATTCCTACATAGCCTCAGTAGAAATTCAAAAAGACACATTTGCCAATCAGAGGTAGTCAGGGCTTGGCATCATTATTTTGTTAGAAATACAGAAGCCTAACTTTTGGCCAATCAATATGGAAAAGTTAGGCATATATAATATTTTCAAATGTTGTACCAGACAGCTGGGACTCCTAAAAACTCCCTCAGTGTGGTGTACATACTGGGATTTTTTGTTCTAAAACTAATATTTGAAATGATCTCTTTCTCAAAAATGGTTGTTGGTTTCCTCTGTACATATGCAGGAATAGTACAACAGTTATGGTGCACTAGGTGCACCATAAGAGATTTCAAGGATTTTGTCAAAGTGTGCGGTGCATCTAGTGCACTGCAACTGGGGGACTAGGTGCACCATAAGAGATTTCAAGGATTTTGTCAAAGTGTGCGGTGCATCTAGTGCACCGCAACTGGGGGTGGGGATATGACTACTGGAATGTGGTGCGCACGAGTAATGATGATTGTATATGGTATCGTATGGTAAAAAAGTAGGTACAATAGGTTACTCACATACGCTACGTACCTAGTAGCTTCACGGAGAATGCAAAAGCATAATGTTATACGTATGTCATCATGTATAAAATGTTTCCTATCTACAAATACAAAGAAAAATAAAAAATACAATCGAAGGGATGTCATACTCTCTGTTTTGGAAACTAATCACCTAAAAATTAACGTAGTTCCCTTAACCCTGAAATACAACGAAAAGCAGAATCTTCGTTTCTCTCTTTTGCAAAAATATGAAAACATTTCAACTGTTCATCTCTTGCTGCTCGAGCCACATCTGTGACAAAGTTTTGTGACAAATACTGCAGTTTTGTCTCTTGAATATTCATTTCACTGCATCAGCATGCATGTGAATTGACCAACGTACTTCCTATGATTTGGGATCACTTGATACTTCATGACCAATCTTTACCATCCCTGATAGAATGCGATTTGTATTCATGTAACAAGACAGGTTGACACGATTGAAGAATCTTGATGTGACTAACAGCTGCTTCCATTGAATGCTTGCAACGTTCAATGCCAGGCAGATAAGAAGTGCAATGTTTGAGTACAAAATTTTGTTCATAGGAACACCACTTGATGGCCGCCAAGTCAACAAAGCCGCACGTTCTAACTGACCAGAGCAATCCATACTGAGCAAAAGGGGAGCTTCTTTTTTGTCAAGGAAATATTTTTTGACGTGCCTCCTCAATTTCCCCAAGAAAGAAAGAATGATCACATGTAGCATTGCAATTTAAGAAAAACTGCCCAATGATCTTAGGATGAAGTATTCTTTACACCACATTATCATAATCTTGCCTAATGAATATATTCTTGCCAGTAGACAAAATGTTATGGAGGATATATTCACTATCAAGGGTGTCAACCTTGTGGTCTACCTCTGACCCAGTTCCATCATAGTTCAATGTTACACGGCCAGTGTTGCATAAAGTGTGGTACAACTCAATACTGGTCTTGTTCCATAGCATAACCCTGTACCCAGTTGACTGTTTTCCTTTGATGGAATCTCTTTTTTCTCCAATCTCAAAAGTCCGTAGAATTCCACGGTAATCATTTGAGTTATCACTAATCAAATGTCTCTTGTCAATGTCAAGACCATTGATGATTCTATTGGAAACGTGTTATGTCAACCATATCACTGAATCCTGATAGTCCATAATGCTTCCTCAGTTCCACAACAGATTCACATTTCAGATTGTAGGCAGTCCCAGCTTTACCAGCAATACCACCATGATTCTGAGCATGAGATGCAGAAGTGGACAGTTCTTGAACACTAGTTTCAATTATTGTTTTTGGGTGCACATTAGCATTTCCCCAAACATTGCCTTTTTGCAAGGGTGTCAACAAGTGCCTTCTTTTCTTCTCCCCTCAATTGCCCATAAGAATGACCTTTTCTGTGCCTACAATTTTTTGTAACACATAATCCAATTTCTATTAAAGGAGCACCCTTTGTCAGAGCAACCAATGCATCGTAGGTGAAACCACTCACCTATGTGCTTGGGCATGTAAAATTATCCTTTTCATCACTTGCCTGACACCATCCATGGATGTATGCAACATAATAATGTTGGGTCCTAATTTTTTTCACCTGTCTTTTCACACAACTGGAATGTTCCATAGAGAAATATTTCACAACAGCACTGTTTTTAAATCGTAGTTCTCTGAAGTTATGGGCCGTAAAATTTTTCTCAACACGGATGAACGCTTACAGGTGTCATATGAAATCCACCTGACATTGTACAGCTCATCATTGCCTGCCAATGATCCATCAATGAGACTCAGTACCACACTTGATTCAATAGGTACCTTCCAATCTCCCAGTGTTCCATATTCTATGCATTCAACAGATACTCCATTTACAACTTGTGTGCACCTTGGATGAAACCATCTGTTAAGGTCTCTTGGTGGAATTCTTCTCATCTTTGCAGATAAAGGAGAGGGGGAAAGTTGTCTCAACAATAGGATCTCTTGATCCATCCACATGCTGATTGCTCTTAATTTTGGTATCATGCAAGGACTGCTGTGGGGATGACAGTGATGAATGTTGGATTTCTCTTTGAAAGGTAGGGGAATTATCGACAAAGTCACAAACCACAGCATCTAGTGTTGCTACCATATCTGAAGGTGTGGGAGAATTGCAACTTTGATTGGAACATTGAGGTTGATCAGTAGTTGTAGTGGGGAGAATGGTTGTGGATGCACATAAATTATCATCACTGGCTGTTATAGAGTGGGTACACAACATGGGCAATGAACCAGGAACTGATGTGTTGGTGGGGGGAGTAATACTGAGAGATGAATTTGCCTCGTTAGTTGTTATAGGATGGGTATCAGGTATGGGAGATGAATTGGAGGCTAGACTTATATCAGTGAGAGCAGTTGTGGTAGAACATGAGTTGAAATTAACAGATGTTATGGCCCTGTTGGTCATTGTGGGAGAAGGAAGTCTTGAGTGATGGAGCAAAGTCAAATAATTGATTGTACCCCTTCTTTCTTGCATCTTCTTTCATCAATTTGAGTTGACTATTGTTTATATTCCGAAACTGTTCACTCTCAGCTCTAATAGGGCATCCATCCATTGAACCGGCAACTGTGTTGATGTCATCAAGAATCAACCACCCACCCACAGATTCACATGTCTTCCCATCTGGTTGGACCTTGACTTTCCTCACACTTTTAATCCAATCCAAAACATCCCCACTGGCTGTATACACTACTATGTCATCACATTTACCACTGATACTATGAATCTGTGAAATTCTGTGGCCTTTTGGATCACCACAAACAAAAGGAGTAGCATAATACTCAATGAAGTCCACAGGGTGCAGATCATCATGATCTGAATATGTTGGGACAGAGTCATCTGGCCCAGTTTGTCCGCTAGACAGATGGTTATCACTCAAAGAATTTGTAGTGGGGTGAAGATTTGAATTAGCCTTGACCAGATGCCCATATTTCCTGTCGAGAGCATGTAACTGAGACAAAGAGAGATCCTCTTCATCACCATCTTCATAGAGACATCGTCTTCTTTCCCTTTTTCTGAAGAAAACAAGTTGATGTTGAGAAATCACTCCACAACCAAATTTGTCCTGGTCAAGTGGGAGGATTCTGACAACTTTTCCAGAATACAAGACCTTGTCAAACTTTTTTTAAAAGTAAACCTAATGTCACCAACACTAATGCCAACTGAAGGATGTTTATGAGTGTCTTCCGTCTCAACAAGAGTGTACTTCTTTTTCTCGCCCCCATCATTATCATCACTGCTAGATCGAATGGGAGATCTTGTCTTCCTCTCACTACGAGTCATTGGTGAATGCTGTGTTGTAAATGAGAAGGAAAAATATGAGACTTGCTGATTGTTGACATTTGTTTAATTTCAAAAGTGACATAATCCATTCACCACACCAGTGCCAAAACACATATACATGATGAACATGTGCGGGGTTTTAGGGGCAGATGAGCCCCTAAAACAGAAGTTTGGGTGTTCTAGTGTCCAGATTCTCTATGCCATTTTCAACCTGAGTATTCTGTCATGACCATGGCTTAATGCTCTCACCTTTGCCTGCGATGGTGTGATGTAATTGCTCTAATAGCTGTGATGGCTTTGATGGCTGATCCTGCTACACTGCATGTGTAGGCTATGTTGGCTTTGATGGCTGCAACGGCTGGGATGGCTGGGACGGCTTCAATGGCTTCAATGAATCTACGACTGGGACAGCTTCTATGGCTGCAACGAATCGACGGCTGGGACGGCTTCTTTGGCTGCAATGAATCGACAGCTGGGATGGCTTCTACGGCTGCAACAGCTTCGACGGTTGGGACGGCTTCTATGGCTGTAGTTCCTGCAATGGCTGCAACAGCTTCGATGGCTTAGACGGCTTTGATGGCTGCAACAGCTTCGACGAAGTCGGCAGCGTCATCGGCTAGGACAGCTTCGACGGCTGTAATTGCTGCAATGGCTGCAGCGGCTTCGTCGGCTTCTATGGCTGCAATGGCTGTGATGACTGTGATGGTTGCAATTGCTGCCACAGCTGCTGTGGCTACAATGGATTTTATGAGTAGGTGGTGGCAATGGATGTAATAGTGCAACTATTGCAAGAAAGTTGCTGTGGCAATGGTAACTTGAATGTGATATTGGGGAAACAATAATGTGAAATAGCCAAACAACAGCAGAAAGGTTGGATATTACATATTTTTCAAAATGGGAGGTCATACTAATTCAAAGTACTAAGTTTTGGCGGGGAATTTTCACAGTACTTCCAAAGTACTCCTTTCGAAAAGGACTACATACAAAAAAATCACATTCCACTTCTCCACTGTCCAAGCAATCTTCATAGTGTCTTATTGATGGAGAAGGAGAAGAAGGAGGAGGTGTAGAAGGAGGAGGAGGAGGAGGAGAAGAAGAAAAGCTGGCTCAGTTTCCAATACAACTAAGATTTTGGGAAAATCTTGAAAAATAATGCTTGACACCAAAAATCTAGAAACAGGTGAAAAATGTATGGTACATGGTACAATATGGTATACCTCTCTGTTGGCAAGAGGTAAAGCACGAACGGAGTCCCACATCACAATCACAACCCATCACACCTTCCACGTGGTACTTCTCAGCTCCGCTCCTATTGATTCGATGTTCTAATAACCTCTAAATAATAACAATGGCCGTGGGAGGCAGACAGCGCTGCGGCGACCCAGCACAAACTGCAATGAAGGGCTTCATACACAAATCAGCACTTCTTGCTCTCATCCTTACGGCTGGAGCGGAGGCATTCGCACCAGCATCTAGAGGGATCACAACAAACATTGCAGTTGGAAAAACTTCGTCACTGCAAGCAAGGCATCGGCTTCCAGCTGGGGTGAATGACGGCAACGATGATAATATCAAATCCTTTCAACATCACGCCTCACCAAGTGACGACCTTGTTAATGACAGGGAGAATGAACACGAAAATGACAGTCACTGTCGCCAGGGGCTCGGATTTCGTCGCCTACGACGCCTATCGAATCTCTTGCAGCGCAAATCGAAACCGGTAACGTTTGCTATCGCAACAGCAGCCAGTTTTGTATCATGTCTCCCCGGCCAACCATCGCGCCAATCTCTCCTCCGACCGGCTGCAGCCCAAGCATCGGCGCCCATCGTGCTGCGTGCGGCCAAGCCCAAGGACGACCCACCCATGGTCCAAGCCATGAAGAAGGCCGAGCAACTGAAGAAGCAGCGTTCCATGGAAGAGTTTGACCGGTTTATGCAGAAATGCAACGACATCGAGGACAGCCAAGGCAAGAAGGCACGGGATGACTATGAGAAGCAGTATCAAGCCGAGAGACAGGCCAACGAAGCTAAGAAGGCGATTGATCTGGAAAACCTCAAAAGAGATTTGCTCGACGAGGGCAAGGACCCAAACACGGACCTTGATGCTGAGAGGGAAGTGTTCCAGTTCGAGCACGACATTGACTTGGCAAAGGTCCCTGGCACTCCGCAGAATGAGCAAATGATTAGGAACTTTCGGTCTCGTGGTAAAAACACACCCACTTTTGAATCTCAGCGATACATCGTGAAGTGTCAAGTGGAAGATCTCAAGGCCCGTGGAGTTGACCCGTTGGCTCATTTCTCCCAACCTGAGGTGATGGACAAGACACGCGCTATTTATAAAATGGACAATAAAGTGGCCGCCAAGGTGGCGAAGCAGTATGAGGCTTTGATGGATCAGTATGGTGGGAGGCTAACGCCGGCGCAGGAAGGCGAAGTACCTTTTGTTCGATCTAGTGTTGGGGACGAGCCCATTGTACAATCTTCAGAGTCGGCGAGAGAGAAACGCGCTGCGGAGAAGGCTGCAGCAAAAGCGAAACGTGCTGCAGAGAAGGCTGCAGCAAAAGCAAAACTTGCTGCAGAAAAGGAAGCTGCGAAAAAGGAGCGAGCTGACCAGAAGCAAGCACGTTCAGAGGCGAAGGCAAAAGCCGAAGCTAATAAAGCCGAAGAAAAGAAGCAAGTGGATGATGCTGGTAAAGCAGCAGCGACGGCTGCCGTTGCAGCGGCGCTAAGTTCTGCACACATGGCTTCTGACAGCGAGATTGCAGCTACGGCTGGTATGGATTTTTCCGCAACAGCTGGTCGAGAAGCTGTTTCTCATTCAGAGCTGGCAGAATCTAGTGCAGCGTCTACTAAGATCCCAAACAGTAAGGAACTTATCAAAACAATAAGGAGTCACGCCACGGTTAAAAATGTCGGCACGGTAGTAATCGCAGGTGGTGCAACTGTGTACGGAATAAATTATTACAAAGAGAATAATTCAGCTGCGCAGGAAGAACGAGAACGGCAGCTCAAGCTAATTATGGGAGTGTCTGATGATGACGACGACGATGAAGATGATTTTGAAAGTGACATAGATGACGATGAAGACGACGAAGATGACTTGGGCTCAGCATTGAAGAATGACAAAGAAGTTCTACCTCCACCGAAACAAGAAACCCCAAAGGCGAAGAAACAGCCACCAGCTCCAGTGTCGGAACCTCCACCTCCAACTCGTGTTCAGCCAAAGAGAAAACTCGGAATCTTTTCTAAAAAGAATGCGAATGCTAGGGAGACTGACTTAAATGTTCTCATCAGTCCCAATGCGGAAGCCCCTGAATTCGCAACACTTCTGGCGAAGATTCTTACGTTTGGGGCACCTGGTAGATTCCCAGCAATATCATCAATGGGAGAAATTCCTTTTGACGAGTTTGATCTGGAGAAGGCCAAGGAGATGCTTTCCGAGTTGAGGTCAGATCTAGACCTGTCAGATGAAAAGTCGGCTGAAATTTTTGCATCTGTGGTCAATTGCATGATCATTGATATTGTTGATTTGGCAAGTTCAACTTTGAAAGCAAAAGATAAGGACGAAAAGCTGACAGTTGATGCGATCAACGTTGTCATGGACTTCATGGATCACGCTGCTTCTCTTTTTGATGCAGTTGCAAAGGTGAGAAATTACCTTCATGTCACACATTACCATGTTATGGGTGAAATGACACTGTCTTCTTATGTTTGACTGATTCTTTGTCTCATTTTCTGTTAAATAGGACGTAACAATCAAGCCTGTTACGTATGGAGGTAACTTGAAGAAGAAAGAGCTTGAACAAATGTTTAGCATCTATGCTGGTTCGTCTATGATGTCTCTGGTCGGCGGTGGAACATCGCAGGATCGGGTTGACACTTTGCAACTCGTTTTTGATATCTCAGACAAGAAGGCTGAAGGATTGATGCAAAAACACATGATGAAAATGATGATGAACTTAATGAAAGATGGCGGAAAAGGAATGGAAGGAATGATGGAAGGTATGCCAGGTATGGAGGGCATGGAGGATATGATGAAAGCAATGGGAGGTATGCCAGGTATGCCTGGACTCGATGGTGATCTGAGCCCCGAGGATTTGAAACAAACAGTTAAAATGATGAAAGATCTTATGGACTCTGGTCAGGTATCGCAAGAAGAACTCGCAGAGATTAGAAAGCAATTCAAGGATATGTATGGGTCTGACATTTCAGACCTTATTAAGCAAGCGGACAAAGAGGGTGCTGGGGCAGGGATGGGAGAGGATGAGAGAGAGTTACTTGACATGTTCAAACGTATCCTTGGGGAATAAATTTATTGAAAAACACAACTGAAATGATAGATCCAATGGAACTCTGGCCTTGAACGATATCGTCACACTTGGTTCAACAAACTCAACAGTTTATAGAAAATTGGTTCACCTGAGCTCGCTTCTTTTTAATACTTTTGCTACTATTTACGGCATAGGTTTTCAATACTCATCATCATCATCGTCGTCATCATCTTCGAAATCATCATCATCTTCACCACCCATTATAGATCTGTATTGTTGACTCCGTTTTGCATTATTCGATGCACTATAATACTTATACCCAAACGCCACAGAACCTGCACCAACAACTACAACAGCAGTTTGCTTTACAGGAAGTTTCTTCTTCAAATTAGATATACTTCTGCCTAGGGATGACCCCTTCGTTTTGGAGGATATCGAAACAGTCGTTGTTTTGATTTCATCTCTTTGGAACGCGTCGTCCATAGCATCATCAGCTGATTTTGCAGCAGGTTCATCTGATAAAGTAGGCAAAGTTGCAGAATCCTTCGATGGTGTCGTTTTCAATGTTTGCTTCCCTTTGCTCGCTGCTCTATCCGCTTTCGCTTTTGCCTTCGCCTCGGCGCGTGCTCGTTTCTGGGCCTCGCGCTCCTTCTTCGCAGCTTCCTTTTCTGCAGCACGTTTCTCTTTTGCTGCAGCCTTCTCCGCAGCACGTTTCTCTCTCGCCGTCTCTGAAGATTGTACAATGGGCTCGTCCCCAACACTAGATCGAACAAAAGGTACTTCGCCTTCCTGCGCCGGCGTTAGCCTCCCACCATACTGATCCATCAAAGCCTCATACTGCTTCGCCACCTTGGCGGCCACTTTATTGTCCATTTTATAAATAGCGCGCGTCTTGTCCATCACCTCAGGTTGGGAGAAATGAGCCAACGGGTCAACTCCACGGGCCTTGAGATCTTCCACTTGACACTTCACGATGTATCGCTGAGATTCAAAAGTGGGTGTGTTTTTACCACGAGACCGAAAGTTCCTTATCATTTGCTCATTCTGCGGAGTGCCAGGGACCTTTGCCAAGTCAATGTCGTGCTCGAACTGGAACACTTCCCTCTCAGCATCAAGGTCCGTGTTTGGGTCCTTGCCCTCGTCGAGCAAATCTCTTTTGAGGTTTTCCAGATCAATCGCCTTCTTAGCTTCGTTGGCTTGTCTCTCGGCTTGATACTGCCTCTCATAGTCATCCCGTGCCTTCTTGCCTTGGCTGTCCTCGATGTCGTTGCATTTCTGCATAAACCGGTCAAACTCTTCCATGGAACGCTGCTTCTTCAGTTGCTCGGCCTTCTTCATGGCTTGGACCATGGGTGGGTCGTCCTTGGGCTTGGCCGCACGCAGCACGATGGGCGCCGATGCTTGGGCTGCAGCCGGTCGGAAGAGAGATTGGCGCGATGGTTGGCCGGGGAGACATGATACAAAACTGGCTGCTGTTGCGATAGCAAACGTTACCGGTTTCGATTTGCGCCGTAGAAAGGATTTTAGGGATTTTTTACGAACTTCGGCCGAGGACTCATTGCCTGATTCTTCATCGCTTGACGGCGATGCACGCAGATGCCGCTGACAGTCTTTGGCATAGATTGATACAGGGATAGGACAATCAGATATCCGTGATGTTTTTGACACCGTCACTGGAGCAAAGGCTTTCGAAGCCTGGGGGGAGAGAGCCGCGGCAAGAACAACTAATTTATAAACGAGGTCTCTCATGGTTGTGTGCTTAGAATCGATTCCAGCTTGGTAGGTCGCTGGTTTCGGATCCTGTTTTCAATCTTCTGTGATGGATTCTGATCTCAACAGTGGAGAGAGGAAAGGAAGAGTGAAGGGATGTATTCTTTTGAGATTTTTTTGTATCAAGATTTTTTTTAAAAATCTTAGTTTATCACAGAGCAGAATTGTTTTCCTTCTCCTTGGTGGTAAGACACTTTTTTCACTTTTCACTAATATTGGTATCATCTGTTTATTTTCTCTATCATTACCTGTAAATATGCTGTTTTCGTGTTTGACAAGCATGGGTAGTGTTAATCTTTTAGTCTATGGTTACCTTTAAAAATATATCTAAATCCATTATAACGCATGGCCAAAAATGGCTTCAAAGAAAACGCATTACTTACAACGTGTCATTCATAACCAAAAATGGTTTCAACGTAAACCTAAAGGCATGAAAGAATATTTCTATTTACATTAACGCACACCAAAAAATGGTTTCAACGTAAACGGCGGTTAAAAATCAAAATATCTAAATTCAACCTACCGCGATTGTGCGAGCGAAGCTCGATTTATCAAGATTTTTTTAAAAATTCTTCTCCTTCTCCATTTCCCGGAGACGCTTTTTTCACTTTTGCACTTTATGGTTGAAATCATATATACTCTGCTAAAAATACCCGTAAAAGCCTAAGTTTTTTTGTTTATACGCATGGGTATTCAATCACTGTTGATATGCGATTACCTCTAAAATTATATCTAAATGCAATTTGTAGCATGGCCAAAATTCAATACATTCTTACTTGTAAAGAGAAGCGTGAATCATCAAGCAGATGGCCACGCGCGGCCATTTTTGCATTGCCCCATAACAGAACAAAACAATGGGATTTCCGCTCACGCAGACAGTCATCCCCTTCGATCTCTGCGAGTTCATGGAGTTTTGAGCCGTGAGTTGGCTCATCGTCTTCCCAGCCATCGCGCCAACACGACGTCCTTAACGCCCCCTCAAAAGACAGGTTGGTTGTTGTGTTATGCTGATTTTGGTTTTTTTACGTGCTAAACAATTTAATTGAAAATCGTCCTTACTGACCCTGCCATTCCTCCCCGCACCCCTCCCACATCTAATCATCAACATCGCGACGTGGCCGCGTCCTCTACAATAAACAGCCGTGCTGGCAAAAAGAATCAGGTCAATTGCTCACCTGAGTGGTGAGTTCTGCCATTTTTTTATTTTCAACTATTTAATTGAAAATCGTCCTTACTGACCCTGCCCTTCCTCTCCACACCCCTCCCACACCAAATCAACAACATCGCAACGTCGCCGCGTCCTTTACAATAAACAGCCGTGCTGGAAAAAAAAACAGGTCCATTGTTCACCTGAGTGGTGAGTTCTGCCATTTTTTTTCCAACTATTTAATTGAAAATTGACACAACTGACCCTGCCCTTCCTCTCCACACCCCTCCCACATCAAATCAGCAACATCGCGACGTCGCCGCGTCCTCTACGATCAACAGCCTTGCTGGCAAAAAGAATCAGGTCCAATAATCACCTGACTGGTGAGTTCTGCCATTTTGTTTTCTTATTTCCAACTATTTAATTGAAAACTGAATGTGCCGACACTGCCCTTCCTCTCCACACCCCTCCCACATCAAATCAACAACATCGCGACGTCACCACGTCCTCTCAGAGCAACAGCCATGCTGGCAAAAAAAGAATCAGGTCCATTACTCACCTGACTGGTGAGTTCTGCCATTTTATTTGTTCTTTTCAACTATTTAATTGAAAATGTCAGTGCTGACCATGCTCTTCCTCTCCAAAACCGCTCCCACTTCAACTCAACCCCATTGGCCCATCGCCGCATCCTCTCTTATCAAGAGCCCTGCTGGCAAAAAAGAATCAGTTCCATTACTCACCTGACTGGTGAGTTCTGCCATGTTTCTTTTTCTTTTCAACTATTTAATTGAAAATTCAATCTACTGATCCTACCGTTCCTCACCATACCCCTCCCAATTCAAATGAACTTTGGCCAACAACTACGGACTATCGTAGCGTCCTGTCAGCGCAAAAACCATATTGAAATAGTTCGAAGGGCGTAGAAGAAGAGGGTAGCGAGGAGAGTAGCGACACTTAATTGTAATCTCTTTGTTGTCTCTGGGTCAATACTGAATATCTTAGATCTAATTGTAATATCTTTCTTGACTCTGAATCAATACTGACTATACATCACATCACTATTTACACTAAGTATGTTACATTGCATGTCTACTAGAGAGTACAAAGACATTGCCGAAGACATGTCATATGTCACGACATTCACATGTCTTCTAGACAGCCCACAGTAATGTCTTCCTGACATGTCTCAGCAACATTCCGAGACATGTCTTCAGTGTCGCGGAATGTCGCGACATGACATGTCTTTGGTACCCCCCAGCTGACATGTCTGTCTTTGGTACCCCCCAGCCGACATATCGTGTCACGACATTCCCAACATAGCGACTCCTCGTCACCCTTAGAATCAAACTTGGGCAGTAAAAACTGTTGGGATAGGTACTTCACCTCACCCTACAACGATTCATTCCCCATAAAGAACCGATCACGATTGTTTTAATATATAAAGAAATTTATTATGAGGCAGATCTATACCATATTCGTCAACAGGCTGTTCAGCAACTATGCTCTGGGGGCTGCTCTGCGACCAGTCTTGTCAATTTATGCATAGCAATCAACTCCCATGTTATAAGGGCTGTTGCGAATTCAAAACAGACTCATTTCACGCAAATCCTCCTCATCCTCAGAGTGAAACTTGGGCAATATTTCTCTTTCTTGCAAGACTGTTGGGATAGGTACTTGACATCACCCTAAAACTCTATTCATTCTAAAGCAAGTCTATGGCCCATCTCGGAACCTGGCACAACTCTAGATGTAGAGGTAGCTGCCACCTTCTCATAATCGACCAAAATGACGTCAGAAGTCATGCCAATGCGCCCTGGCTTTATTAAACCGGAAAGCACATGTAAGTACTACGAAAGTCGTGCCAGTGCACGCCGCGCTAGCTTATCAGAAAGCATTTACTACAAAGTCGTGCCCGTGCGCACTGTGTGAGCAAAGCGGCGCAGCCCGCACGCTAACTGCCACTGTTATCAGCCGGCATGTCGTGTCGTGACATTCCCAACAGAGCGACTCCTCCTCACCCTTAGAATCAAACTTGGGCAGTAAAAACTGTTGGATAGGTACTTCACCTCACCCTACAACGATTCATTCCCCATAAAGAACCGATCACGATTGTTTTAATATATAAAGAAATTTATTATGAGGCAGATCTATACCATATTCGTCAACAGGCTGTTCAGCAACCATGCTCTGGGGGCTGCTCTGCGACCAGTCTTGTCAATTTATGCATAGCAATCAACTCCCATGTTATAAGGGCTGTTGCGAATTCAAAACAGACTCATTTCACGCAAATCCTCCTCATCCTCAGAGTGAAACTTGGGCAATATTTCTCTTTCTTGCAAGACTGTTGGGATAGGTACTTGACATCACCCTAAAACTCTATTCATTCTAAAGCAAGTCTATGGCCCATCTCGGGAACCTGGCACAACTCTAGATGTAGAGGTAGCTGCCACCTTCTCATAATCGACCAAAATGACGTCAGAAGTCATGCCAATGCGCCCTGGCTTTATTAAACCGGAAAGCACATGTAAGTACTACGAAAGTCGTGCCAGTGCACGCCGCGCTAGCTTATCAGAAAGCATTTACTACAAAAGTCGTGCCCGTGCGCACTGTGTGAGCAAAGCGAGCGCAGCCCGCACGCTAACTGCCACTGTTATAACTTCTTCATTTGATCGGGCTCCCGCTGCTGCTAAAAAATCTTGCAGCGGCTGCTAGTAATGGCATGACTCTATGGTATGGTACTGTACCATAAAAGAGCCATAAAAGAATGCTGTAAAGAATGGTCTAATGCTACTTACTATACGCCTAGATACGCCTCTAGCTAGAGAGGATACGATAGGTAGGAGGGGGTTTTGTGGCTGCGCAAGTAATAATGGCCGTGTATGTAAAGGGACGTGATTTAGATAAAAACATCTTTTAGATGTCTTTTACTGACTCTATTTTATTCTGATGACTTGTTGGGCTTCGACTAATACACCCTTCTCGTGTCTTTTACGACGGTAACGTGTTGGACACAAGAATTATACTCCCCCTTCGTGCGTCATCGCTATCCCACTCGGGAAATGTTGGGTCTAGTACGATACGATACAGTATTGTATGAGTTGGGTATTGGCTGGTATGGGTACAATGTCGGCGCCAAAATTAAAAACCATCAACCACGTTAGTTGTACCACGCTGGCCAACACAAAAACTTCTTGCTCAGCCGTCGTCCGTCAACCTGTCAATGGGTTGGTGAATTCCTCGTCTTGGGCATTTGTCGAGGTCACCACTCTAACCATTATTTTCACTAGCATTCTGACCCGATGCGTTTCTCTCTCAGCGCTCTGGCAGCAGCCCTTTCATCGGCGACCGTGTTGACATCATGTGATGCGTTTGTGGTGCCGACTCACATCAGAGGAGTCCCAACATGCGTTTCTCCCAATGCTAAAGCTTGCAGGGCCATCGATGCTTCCAAACGCAAACGTCATTTATTATCCACCGTGAATGGAGATGTGGCAGAGGCAGTAGATGGAGATGCAGGATCCACCGGACTCGCCGCGGTACTGTCCGTGGCCTTGAACGACGAGGTACTTGATTCCTCCGACAAGGACGCCACCGAAAAAGAAGAACCCTACAAACTCATCCTCGAAGAAGTCCCTCCGGCATCCTACGAGGTAACATCCACCCCCACCTCCCCCGGCGGCTCGGGCATGGTCCACACCCTAACCGTCCACCTCGGCGCTCCCGGCCATCCCGAGCCGATCCTCATCCAAACCGGAAAGATCGGCCGGCAGGCCTCGGCGGCCGTAACATTGACCCGCGGCGAATCGGTGCTCTACGCCACGGCCTCTCGAGATAAGGACACTCGCGACATTGACTTCTTGCCCCTGAGCGTGGAGCATCAAGAGCGATTTAGCAGTGCCGGTATGACGTCGGGGGCATTCAACAAACGGGACGGGAGGCCGGCGGAGCATGAGATATTGGTGTGTCGGTTAATCGATCGGCCGTTGCGTCCTCTCATTGCCGAGGGGTGGAGGCATGAAACGCAGTTGTTGAGTTGGATTTTGAGTTATGATGGGGTGAGGACTTGTGATCCGCTGGCTGTTACTGCCAGTGCCGCGGCGCTTTGGTTGTCGGATGTTCCGTTGTTGAAGCCCGTGGCGGCGGCAATGGTGGGGTATATTGATGGGCAGTTGGTGTTGAATCCTACACTTGAACAAATGAAGCATAGTCGTTTGAACCTCACTGTCGCTGGGACGAAGGATGCTGTGTTGATGATTGAGGGTGCCGCAGACTTTTTGCCCGAGTCGTTAATGGTTGAGGCTGTTACCTTTGGACACGAAGCTATAAAAATTCAATGCGCTGGACTTGAAGAATTAGGGAAGGTGGCTGGAAAAGCCAAGAAGTATGATTCTATCAAACCTCCCGCGGAAGGCCTCAAAGAAGAAATGTATGATATGTTTGCATCTAAGGTTGATGAAATATTTGACAGTGATCTCAGTAAGGAAGAACAAAGCGCAGCCATATCTGAACTCTCGGAAACTGTCATGAAAGCTTTTGAAGAAAAATACCCAGATGACAAATCAGACATCAAATCTTCTCTGAAAGATTTGATGTGCAGCCGAATGTTTGCCAAAGCCAAAGCAAAGGGCACACGTATAGACGGAAGAAAATTAAATGAAGTCAGAGTGATTGATTCAGAGGCAGGTCTATTCCCTCGTGTTCACGGTTCAGCGCTTTTTACTCGTGGGCAAACACAGGTTGTGGCGACTGGTGAGTTTACATTCACTTGATTTTTACTTTGCACTTGTCAAATAAATTTTTAAGTGCTTTTCCAATGGCCGCCATATATGTAGCTACACTGGGAGACTCTGGAATGCGACAAAAGATCGATCGTATTAGTGGTATGGAGGAGAAGAGATTTTACTTGCAGTATTCATTCCCTCCTAGTTGTGTCGGCGAGACAGGACGAGTTGGTGCTCCAGGTAGGAGAGAGGTCGGACATGGCAATCTAGCCGAAAGGTAAGTGGATGTATTCCCCGAGAAGCGATGTTTTGTATCGACCCGAACTTTGCAATTGAACTTTTTTCTGTTTGTATGAATGTTGTGTTCCAGAGCTCTTATCCCAACTCTCCCATCCGAAGAAGAATTTCCCTATACTATCCGTGTAGAATCTCTTGTGACAGAAAGTAATGGTTCATCGTCAATGGCTTCTGTCTGTGGAGGCTGCTTGGCACTGATGGATGCCGGTGTTCCAATTAAGAGTCCTATTGCTGGCATTGCTATGGGTACGTGAATACGCCGTCAACAGTGATTATTCGTTTCTCGTGTCCTAAGTTTTCTTATGGCCACACTTTGTCAGGTATGCTTCTGGGCGACAAGCATGGTGTGTCTGACGAAAACGCAGTGATTGTATCAGATATTTTGGGTACCGAGGATGCTCTCGGAACAATGGACTTCAAAGTGGCTGGCAATCAAGAAGGTATCACAACATTTCAACTAGACATCAAATGCGAAGGTCTTACCTTGGACATCATGAAAAAAGCGCTCGAACAGGCAAGAGAGGGGAGATTGCACATACTCGGCGAGATGGAAAAGGCATTGAAGGAGCCTCGACCAGAGTTGCCAAAAACAGTACCGAAGATGCTCACCATGAAGATACCCGAGGATGCCATCGGAAAAATAATTGGACCCGGAGGACGTCAAATTCGAGCGCTCATTGAAGATTTCGGGTTGGACAATATAGACGTGGAAGAGGACGGGACAGTTCAAATATCGGGATTTGATCGCGAAAAAATGGAAAAGGCAAAAGAGCTCATCACGCTGTTAACTAGCCCGTTGGGTGGCGGAAAAGGACGAGGAGACAAGACACCAAAGGCGGCTTATGTAGGTCCAGAGCCTGAAGAAGGAAAAGTGTACACGGGCAAAATTACGGGAATTCACGATTTTGGGGTGTTTGTGGAGTTCATGCCAGGTGCTGAAGATGGTTCAACTCCTGGCCTCGAGGGGCTTTGCCATGTGTCCGAACTTCACGTAGAAAGGGTAAGGAACTGTGAAGGTTTCATGAAAGCCATGAATACTGACACTATTGAGGGTGAGTGCATCTCTTTATGATTAATTTGCTTTGGAGATTGTATTTAACTCTCGTTGTCGATTCCGTTGACAGTGCAATACATTGGTAAGAACAACAAGGGTAAACACTCTCTCAGTAGAAAAGCCGTGTTGGAGTCGAAACTGGGAGTTGGTAGGAAACCGAATGAAGGTGGAGGGGTGAAAAAAATCAGTGCTCCTAAAGATCCACCATCGCAAGAAATGACTAAGGAAGAAGTAGATGTGATTGCGAAAGCTATTGAGGGAGTTTCGGAGCTGTAAACTTATTAATGCAAAACAGTTCATGCTACTATGTCTTAATTCCTTGTGGATGAAATTGCTTCCGCTACGGAGAGACTTTTTACTGTCGATCACTAGTTATCGTCTGGAGCTCTTTTGTCGAATTTGAGGTTTCGCTAAGCTGTTGCAAGTCTAAAGGAAAACATTTACGGAATCAATATTGTCATCATCAGAATCTCTCCATTCAAGTAGACTAGGATCCGGATGAAGCTCTACCATACCGAGATCGACCAAAACACTGAAAGCCCGATCTTCAAGACCCATTGATGCGTATTTTTCTTTCAAGACAATCGCTTCCTCTGGTGTCATTTGCTGCTTCTTGGTGGATTCATTTTCCACCAACAGCCGACTTTCATCAACGTGTGAAGGCTCCGACGACTGAACTAATGTGTGACTTCTATCTTCATGAAGTACTGATAAGTTAGCCTTGGATTCTTTCTCTGCGATTCGTTCGTTTCTCTCATTGTTCATCGCATTGATTCGATTTCTTTCTTCTTCTGCGATCGTTCGTTCGTTCCTTTCCTTTTCCAACGCAGAGATTCGATTTGCCTCTTCTCCTGCTGATTTCGCAATCTTCTCCGCCACGGTTTGTTTTTGATTTGCAGCTTCGTCTTTTTTCATTTGTTCAGCTCTTGCCTTCTCAGCTGAGTGTACGTTAGCCAACTTATCTTGTTCTTTCAAGCGCTCGATTTTAGCATCCAGATCTTTGACAAGAGGTACATTTGGAGAAGATGAATAAGTTTTCTTAACCTTCGCCGGTTTGGAGAACTCTTCAATGATCTTAATTTGCGTATCAGTTCCATCTGCAACGACATCCTGCGCCGACACATCTGTTGAAGCTTCTTTATCATTGTCTTGATTCAATCCCCGAACTTTGTTCGCAGTAGCAGCCCCTGCAGCTACTGCCCCTGCAGTAACAACGAACTTCAAACATTTCTTACTACTTGAGCTTCCAGAAACTTGTAGTGTTGGCGCTGTAGTGTCGCTGGACTTCGCTCTTGCAACTGCGGGTCGACTGTTAAATCCCAAGGCGACAAGTGCAAAGGAGAAAACTGCGAATGCGCGAGCTACGGACTTCTTGATGGTATTCATCATACGAAACACCCTGTACATTCCAAAGGATATCCTATCTACACTTGGATTCAATTCGTGACGAGGAAACAGAAGATTGTGTGCGCCAAGGTTCTTGCTCGAGCCGACAGGGCACCTCGAGGACATCTTTTTGGGGCAAAGCGAACCTGTGTCTCTAGCGTTACCACGCACCATAGAAAACGAAGAGACAACGCCCAGATGCAGAACGATGATCATTATGATCATGAAAGTGTTAGATCTGGGCGGCGCCCTACTCATTGTACATGATCTTGTCGCCATGGTGGCCCCTCAGTGGATTTTAGCAGTCGTCGGTGAAGGTTAACGAGCAGTGTGCAACGTACAGGCAACGTACCATAGGTGAAACGTTTAGGATTCGTACTTGCTATCAGCTATCTCTTTACTCCATTTACATACGTACTGTAATTCTATTCAAAAAAACATTCCTCTTGAAAAAACCAAAATTGGGACTAAAAAAGGTGTGTCTTGCTTCTCTTGAAGCTCAAAACCAGAGACCAGGACCCGTTCTTATGTTGATTCCATCTACCTTTTTTTGAGGCTGATGTTATCCTGCACAGAACATTCTAAACTGGCAGACAAGATGACAAGATCTGTGGGGGTAGAGAACGAATCATCCTAACTGAAATGGATAATGCACGGCCAAAAAGACCCAGGTGCTTTCTATTTTTCTCAGGCAATCCAAGACAGTCGGTAATAAAAAAATCAGAGAGAACTTTCATTGAGGTAAGTGAGGGCATCATAAACTTGCAGTAACTCACCATCCCAATAAGAAAGTCTTTTGCTCGTTACAAAATGAATTTGACTGTAGCAAGGCAATTCAAAAGGTCCAGAGTCCAAAAGACATGCATGCAGCAGTGAGAGGCATTTGCAGTCATAGGTAAAATGAAAAAGATGAGTCTTACCTCCATTGGTATGAATATGATGTGAATGGAGAAGGCCTCCATAATACTTCTTACATGGCATGTTGACATCCATAGAAATAGTTCATTCACCCCTCATGCACATCAAATTACTAATAAGATTAATGGACAGCAGATCCATCAGAAAGTGATTGCATCCCAACTTTTCAATGAAATGACACAAATGACCTCTGATATCTCCCAATACATTTGGTGTAAGATCTATAACACCACAAAGTATCCATGAAATGATGTTGACAGAAATGCCTAAAAACATTATGCAACAATCTCTTGCATTGAGAGTGACACAAATAGATGTTAGTCAGAGAGTCTACTCCACATTGTCAATCTGAACTGAAATCTAAATTAACAAAGCATGGAGCAAATGGTCTTTTGTCACAGATACAAGGAAGGTAAAAGAAAACATATTGATTGAGTCTTCCAGGGAGAAGAAACTTCCATTTTCTATGTACTGAGAGGATTCCGATTCCTATGCAGTCAATCCATGAAAATCAGTCCACACTCCTATCAATTTGATGGGTTCAATCCCCAGGTCATTTGACTCTAGGTTGCAAATTACTGTCAAGTTACTGAGTAATTACTGCTTACTTAGTAAATTACTGTCGTTTGGGCAGTAATGCTGTTTACTGACCCCTTCAAGATTACTCTGTTTTAGAAAGTAACTAGATGAGGGAATGTAAAGATGGATTCAGTATTCTTTCATTCTAGCACAGTAATCACTTGTTTTAGATTCAGTAACTTATAATACACACGCATGTGAAGAGACCTGCAGATGGCCAAGCGCGCCCATTTTTGCATTGCCCCATACCAAAACAAGACAATGACCTAAGCCGTTTTGATGTAGTTTTTACTATGTAGTAAACGGGTAGACACATGTGGTTGAAAGATTTTTATTATGAGAGTTACACTACTGAAATAGGCATTGTATGGTACACTAGGTGATCCATGCATCACCAAGCACAGGTGATCCTGTTAGAGATTGGAGGTGATTTTAGGGCAGTTCCATGACTGCTCCATTTCTCTCAACTGCCAACAGGAACTGTCCCATGAGAAGGTTTCTGAGAAAGAAATCCTCTCTTGGATATTTTGTCTAAGAAACACCTAGAATGTATATGGGTGTTTCTCAAGAAAGAAATTGTCTTTTGAATATTGTTTCTCAGAAACAATATCTTATGACTATTGTACTTCCTTTGTGTTACACAAAGGGAAGAGGACCATTGGAGGTTCCACCTGGAACCTTTTGGGTTTACCAGTTAAGGTAGATAATTGGCCTATGTCACTCGCCCCCACGATTGGAGAATTAGCGTGGCTTGCGGGAAAAGTAAAACCTCGGTGAGGAAAAAATCCGAATATGAGCCAGACTTGCAGAAAAACCGTTCTTGTTGAGGTTGAAAATGTGCAAGCTGCCTGTGACGATTTGTACCTACATATTATTTTATGTAGTATATGAAGTGTAAGTTCATGTGGAGAGGGAGATTTGTCATGGCTTATGATAAAGCTGGTTTGATTGTACTCTCCTAAGTCAAACTTATATTCTGACTTACTTCCGCGTGTAATCCTGATTGTCTTATCGTATACTGTCTGTGATAGTCCAATTATCACTGGTATACCGACTGAATATTTGTGCGGGGTAAAATACCTTTGTTTACTAAAGCATTGCTTTCCACGGACCATGTGACCATAAATTTATGAGGATAATTTTGGGTCGGTTTGGTGTTGCCTGGTGTCTCCTATTGATTTTGTCTGTGTGTGCAAAAGTGGAATGCCGAACAACAATTCCATCTTATGATTGCTACACTACATTTAGGCGATAGGCACTGCATAGTAGGTATGAGTGAATGGCATCTGAGTGTTTGTTTAGGTAAACATTGTGCCACTAGAAGCTGCTGACAAGACCATGATTGGTACAGCAGGCCAAACATCTCCCTGATTTGGTTGATGTTGAACTCTAGATAGTAATTCACTTTTTGGGTTTTGATATTTGAAGACTCTGGTTGACTTACACTGGGCTATGTTGGGTTTGTCGGGGACATGACATGTCTTCGGAGGCTCTCAAAAGAAAGTCTTTTGTCACGTCATATGACACGAGTGACATGTCGCAAGATGTCACCGAGACATGTCGCGACATTAGGGGTTTACAAGATGGCCCAAAGAAAGTCGCCGTGTCGCGACATTTCGAAGATGGCGACATGTCCTCACCTAGTAGTACTTACTAGTAGTAATTGTTAGTAGCAATACTAGGTGGTAGGTGTCTTAACAACATTAATGAATTGCTTTTACAATAACCAACTTGGAAAGTGATCTGAGCACTAATTTTGCACCACAATTAGCTCATGATGCACTAATTCAATAAAGCTAATTATTATAAAATAAAATACAATATCAAAATTAACATTTCAATGTCATACAATTATTTATTTATTTATTCATTTGTTCACAAAAAGAGAACTGAAAAGTAGGCTACTTTGGAGGACTTTGCACCATTAAGAGTCTAATAGGATTAAGATATCCCAGGTTGGGCAGAGAGGGACGCATGAAGGGGTCAGAGAGAAAAAATGTCGAAACAAAAACGACATCGAATCGCACCTTGCCAGTTTGACTGACGGCTCGGTTGGAGTGCTGCCTAGAGGTAGCTGGTGGCAGCTCGTCCAAATCCCCACTGTGGGTCAAGATATCCCAGTTCGCGCTGAGGTCGGGCCAGGAGGGACTTAACAATTTAATTGTAAAAAATTAGTTACTGTGCATGCAAGAACTGTGAAAGCATAAAAACAAAGGTTTTCTCACCTCGCAAGTTGGATGCTTTGCAGGCTAGCGGGTGATGGAAGCGGCACGGCCTAATTCACTCTGCCACTTGAGATGAAGATATTCCAGGTCGGGCTGGGAGGCACGTAACTTCTTAATTGAAAAATGAGTGTATGTGTCAATTGTCACAACAAAAAAACCAAATTGAATCTCACCTTGTGAGTTGGACTGGCGGCTTGCTTTGGTAGCTGCCTAGTGGTCGCTGGTGGCGGCGTGGCCAAATTTCCACTGTGGGTCGAGATATCCCAGGTGGGGCTGGGAGGAAAGTAACTTTTTAATTGGAAAACTGCGTGGATGTGTCAGGGTGAAAAATGTCCATACAAAAAACAAGTCAAATCTACCTTGGGTTGTGGACTGGCGGCTTGCTTTGGGTGCTGCCTAGTGGTCGCTGGCGGCGCCGCGCCAAATTCCCACTGTGGGCTGAGATATCCCAGGGCGGGCTCGGAGGGGCGTAACTTTTCAATTGAAAAATTGCGTGGATGTGTCAGTGCGAAAAATTGTCGAAACAAAAAACCACATTGATTCTCACCTCGCGAGTTTGTTTTCCAGCAAGCTATGGTTGCTGGCTAGTGGCAGCTGGTGGCGGCGCCTCCAAATTTACACTGTGGGTTGAGATATCCCAGGGCGGGCTCAGAGAGGCGTAACTTTTTAATTGAAAAAATGTTAGTATGAGGGTGTGCGAAAAATTGACAAAACAAAAAAACCAAAGGGATTCTCACCTTGCTAGTTGGATGGTCGGCTAGCTGTTGTTGATAGCTAGTTGGCGCTGAGGTCGGCGCGGCCTAATTCGCACTGTGGGCTGAGATATCCCAGTGCGGGTTGGTGGCACGTAACAATTTAATTCGAAAGAATGTTAGTATGTGTGTGTGTGCGAAAAATTGACGAAACAAAAAACCAGATGGATTCTCACCTTGCCGGTGGGATGGTCGGCTAGCTGTTGTTGCTAGCTAGTCGGCGCTGAAGGCGGCGCGGCCTAATTCGCACTGTGGGCTGAGATATCCCAGTGCGGGTTGGTGGCACGTAACAATTTAATTGAAAAAAATGTTAGTATGAGGGTGTGCGAAAAATTGACGAAACACACAAAAACCAGATGGATTCTCACCTTGCCGGTGGGATAGTCGGCTAGCTGTTGTTGCTAGCTAGTTGGCGCTGAGGTTGGCGCGGCCTAATTCGCTCTGTGGGCTGAGATATCCCAGTGCGGGTTGGTGGCAAGTAACAATTTAATTGAAAAAAATGCGTGTGGTGTCAGAGCGAAAAATTGACGAAACAAAAAACTACATGGATTCTCACCTTGGCGGTTGGATGGTCGGCTAGCTGTTGTTGCTAGCTAGTCGGCGCTGAAGGCGGCGCGGCCTAATTCGCACTGTGGGCTGAGATATCCCAGTGCGGGTTGGGAGGCATGTATCAGTGTAATTGAAACAATTAATTAGTGTAAAACGCGCCATAAGCCAAATCAAATAGTAAAAATAGTGCTCTCACCTTGCGAGTTATACCTGTTGAAAGAGTTCGCTGCGGGCTACGGACTGTTGGCGATGGCACAGTCTAATGCCTTCTATGGCCGGAGATATCTGCGGTCATGGTGAGGAGGATGGAACTATTTAATTGGAAAGCTTGTTGTTCCCCGATTATGAAGTTCAGGCTGTTGTGCCTGTTGTGCATAATAATATAGGAAACAGAACTGGTCTGTATCCTATGTACTTCTCACATAGCGGTGATGTAACAGACAGACTGGAAAAGACATGTGACTCACCCAAATGACACGTGACTGGGTGAGATTAGAGCTAAAAATGTCGCCGACATATAGGATGTCACCCAGATTTGGTGACATTGTCTTGTCACGGTGACATTATGCTGACATGTCCCCGACAAACCCAACATAGACACTGGGAAGCCAAATGAAATGCATATGGTCCGAAAAGGTGTTGTTAAAACACAATAATTTTTTACGATGTGTTTAAATTGGATATTGAACCAGGTCTAGGTACGAAGGTGCTGATAGTACAGATATCCTGTTTGTTATCTTCTGCAATCCTTGGTGTTGGTATATTGTCCTTCTATTTGCTCTGTCACCCCTATGTATCCATGGGAATAGTTGCCCAAAGGGTCAGCTACCGGCAAGTGAACAATGTCAAGTCATACCTAATGTATTGACTATAATCATTGGAAGGTCCAAGTGTCAACGTCGATGTCTTTTTTTACCATGAAGAGTACGGATTCAGTGTTTATGATATCCTTTTGTATTTTGTAGCAGGGATCCTCAGGGAGGTCTGTACCTGTATAACTCTTTTGTTGGTGGTAATGACATTGCAACATAACTAAATGTGCATGTGCGTACCTATTTTATATTTTGAAAGACAGTTGTTGACTATAATCTTATGGTTTAGGGAACCATATTGTGACTTCATTAGCGAGCATCATGGAGAAGTGAACTTTCCATGATATGTTGACAACGTAATAGTTGTGTTTCTCTTTGGATTTGTCTAAGCTAGTGAAGCAATACTACATTTCTGTGTATAGCTGCCTGTGTTGCATTTGTTTTGCATTGCATGCCAACAAGATGCTACATGTCTCTCAATAGAGATGTTCATGTTTGACTTATCCTGTGTGTGAGATGTGATTCCTGTTTAACTAGGGATACTCACAATTCTATATGCTGTGGTTTTACAAGAACAAAGGTTGTGGATCATTTTTGTTCGTGTGCTCATGTGATTATGAGGCTTATTTTATGGTTTGTTGTGCAACACATATGTGCACTACCTATGGTCATCCCGTTGTCTTTAGCAAAAAGACCCACGTGTTTCGGTGACTCTAAGAGTCCTTCCTTATGGACACCATATGTGTTCTCCATGGATAATTCTGAAGGTAAACCGTCAGAAGTTCTCACAAGAGAATCAAGTACTAGTCATTGAGTCTCAGTGAGACCATTATCTAGTAAGACACAGTTCTGTTGAATCCAATAATGTTAATCATGGTCAAGGATTCATTTTCTCTTATTCTGTGTATTATATGCACTCTAAGTTCAGCAAGCTGTACTAGAATGCGAGCATACCCAACCTGAGTTGGTGTTGCTCTAGACTTGTTGTGGTAACAAATGTCTAACATTAATGTGTCTCTTTTTTGTGTACGGTGTACCTCCTCCTCTACAATTCCAGTTGTGAGTGAGGCGAGACAATCATATTGTCTTACCCAAGGTTCTCCCTTGTACTGGACCACCCAGTAGCATGTGAGTTCCCTGTATGGGTGAATGTTTTAGCGAGTTTTCATCTGCTTGTAAGCATGGTGCTTTTGCCATGCGAAGACTTTGGGTCTGTTATTAAGCCCTTGTTGTCTTTGTGCAGAGATGTTGTGTATTGGTTTGTCATGCAAACTTTTACTCGCTGCTTATGGAGTCCATCCTAACCTTGTTTAAGGTGTCTCTCAAGCTAGCCTTTGGAGAATATCATATTACTCCAAATGAGTTCTATTGAGAACAGTATGGCCATCATTGACTCCATTGAATGTGCTTGTGAGGCACGTGGAAAACCCATGATTGTTATTGCTAGCTCTGAGTAGGTATAACCTTCTTCAGTTTTTCTAGGCACGAACGGGTTCTAGATGCGTCAGTATCTAGTCTATGATTTGTTGACTTTTCATGAAGTCTTATGGTGTTTGCAGAGTTGAACATAGCAACATCTACAGTACTGTAAGGATTCTTTTGAGTTTAGACAGTTTTCCTAACTTTTTGTCCCATATCTTATTTTAAGAATCACTTTTTGATTTACAGTAATTTATGTTTGTTTGGGTGTTCTGTTCTTGTACAGCCAGTTCTGATGACGGCTGTCAATGAAACCCTCCAGTCACCAAGGTAAATTGTCCTCGTTGTTTTTACTTGACTTTTGGACTGGTTGTGCTCTGTCTTTATAGGCTGTAAACCTACCTCGTTTAAAAAATAGAGGTAAACAGGCACGTTCTTCCAACACACTGAACTTCATCAAACAGTTTCTCTTGTCATGAGAAACCTCAGTAACGTGTATGAAATTGAGTTTGTAGTGTAAGTGTGTGTCTTTTTTTTTTTTTGACACAGCTTGGAAGGTCTGCTATTTTACTCAACCCCCAGAGGAGTTTTTCACAGGAGTGGTTAGCTCTGTGATCATGAGTATTTTTGCTCAAGAAGAGTCCTGCACTTAAGTGGTTAGCTATGTGCATGGTATGTTGTGTCCAGGTTTTGTTTCAACTCTGGTTCACAGATTTTTGCAGACTTTGCATCAATTATCACTGGCAAGGTAAAATTGATCTTAACATATTTTATGTTGTTATTTGTTTGAAAATCTAGAACAATTGTAACTCAGTTCTTGCATTTGTCAAAGACTGAGGTCATATGCTGGCTTAGTCACTCTGGGTAACATGTACTCAGAAAAGTGTGTTTTGACAGGAATTTAATGCTTGTGCAATAAAAAAACATCGTGTGACTTTGCCCTTCCTTTTGAGTAGGAAGAACCCATCCTGCGTGCGCCAAGAGTTTGACACCTGCCTAGCTGGGTAAGGAAAACATATGGATGTTCCTAATTTTGGAACATGGGGAAGCTTGGAACTACGCCCTTCTTGCTTTCACTGTTACTGTAGCAACACCATGTCAGGGGTTTGAAACCCAACATGGTTTGATTTCCAGTTGCTTTTTTTTTGATACCATTGCTTGTTAAAACCCATTTGTGCTTGTGAATAGTGTGCATGGCACATGTGTACATTTCTCTACGTGGGAGAAGAGTTCATCTTCTTGAGAAAACAATTCATGATGCCAGAAGATTTCTTGGCATTTTTGTTTTATTTTTACATGTAGCAAGGTATTTGAATATCAGGTTATTTTAACGTGACAGTAGAATTTTGATCAAGATTTTTCTCTAACGAGCTCTTTAATTTAAAATTAAATAATTCCGAATTTATATTTTCGGGCTCTAAATTCTATTTTCCTCGGACCAGAGGTTGTGCATTTGGCTATTCATAAGCCAACTAGCTTTCTTTCCTTTTTGCCAAGCTCGGTAGCTTAGATGCATGAAAGGGATACCACATGAGAAGAATTCTCACTTTTGTGGACTTTTCTCACTTTTTTGCTTGGATTTCAGAAAGAAATCAACAAGTTGCGTGTTTTCCTGATAAAAACCGCAAAAAGTCAGCAGCATTCTTGCGCAAATCGGGATTTCGCGAGAATTTTGCTCAGAGTGTTTCTGGGGCACGACACGTAGTCGTTTTATGGGTCCATCTTGCGCCCCCATGCGTGCTGGGACTTGGAGACAATACTCCGCGTCACTCTGACGTCTGACCGGGATGCGGCAATATATTGCGCTCCTATGCCCATGTGAGGAGTAGAACAATGTTCTCTCCTAGGCTTGTTCATCGCGCACTAGGGCTGAGCCCAGCGAGTCTAGGACACATGATATGTGGTCGTTTTTTCAGATCGTGATCGCGAGGGCTGTGTCGCGAAACGTTTTGTGAAATGGGCTGTTCCGTGACGCGCTCCCATGTGAATGGGGCTGATCCGCGATCGTGGGACTACGTCCTGTGCCTGTTCATATTCCCTTGAGGATGTGTCTTACACATTGGAAACCTGAGAACCGCGAACTTCCAGGGGGATTGCGAGTCTTTCAAGTGACCGAAACCTCTCGGGGGTCACGAGCAACCTTTTTAGGCCTTAGAGGCCATACGCTTCTTCATAGGGTCATTTTATGCCCTAGAAGATCTTTTTTTGTACTGCCCTAAGGCTATAAGTACTTAGTACTCCGTGGTGTCACTGCATCTGCATGTGATCACGGGTACGGACTAATTTTAAGTCTAATCGTGTTTTTAGGTCTAAAAATAGACTACACACATATTGCTCTTTCGGAAAAAAATAAACCGAGGCATTTATGTTTATTGCCTCCTCATTTTTAATGAGGGGCTGCTACTACCTAATAGGCACGTAAGCATTCGTGCCACAAGTGCGTATGATACGTCACAAGTGGTCTTTACTTATGGCAAGTGCACTTTGTGCTACATGCGCACTCTGCTAACAAAGCGGAGTATACCCGTGTCAAGTGGGATCTAGTCCTCACTGACATTCAGGGCAATTGTTCTTGGCTACGTGTTTAAAAAAACACGTGCCGGCCTGTGAGTAAACTCACTTCAACTGGCTGAGTACGTGACTCTGGGCTCAGCTGTGGCTGTTGGTACTCTTGGGGTCAGGCAGCACAAGTTGCGCCATGTATAACACACCAAGTGTATTGTACGGCTTCAAGCAACAAGGGACGACGGGCAGACAAACCTACCATGGTCAACCACCGACAACAGCTGATGGATGATGGATGGTGGAACGATGGACAGACGATCCGATCTGATTGCAAGAAGGCTATCAATTGATAGTGACCTAAGCCGTTTTGATGTAGTTTTTACTATGTAGTAAACGGGTAGACACATGTGGTTGAAAGATTTTTATTATGAGAGTTACACTACTGAAATAGGCATTGTATGGTACACTAGGTGATCCACACATCACCAAGCACAGGTGATCCTGTTAGAGATTGGAGGTGATTTTAGGGCAGTTCCATGACTGCTCCATGTCTCTCAACTGCCAACAGGAACTGTCCCATGAGAAGGTTTCTGAGAAAGAAATCCTCTCTTGGATATTTTGTCTAAGAAACACCTAGAATGTATATGGGTGTTTCTCAAGAAAGAAATTGTCTTTTGAATATTGTTTCTCAGAAACAATATCTTATGACTATTGTACTTCCTTTGTGTTACACAAAGGGAAGAGGACCATTGGAGGTTCCACCTGGAACCTTTTTGGGTTTACCAGTTAAGGTAGATAATTGGCCTATGTCAGACAATGAGATTTCCGCTCGAGCAGAACTTCATCCCCTTCGATCTCTGCGAGTTCACCAAGTTTTGAGCCGTGAGTTGTCACATCATCTGGCCACTAATCGGCGCAACGCGGCGTCCTTGGCGCCCTCGCAAAATACTGGTTGGTTGTTGAGTTATTGCGATTTTGTTTTTTTATGCACAAAACTATCTCATTGAAAATCGTCGCAACTAACCCCGCCCTTCCTCCCAACACCCCTCCCACTTCTAATGAACCAAATCGCCCCGTCGCCGCGTCAACAAAGATAAACAGCCGTGCTGCCAAAAAAAGAACCAGGTTCATTGCTCACCTGGATGGTGAGTTCTCCCATTTTGATTTTTTGCATTTTCAACTATTTAATTGAAACTCGTGGCAACTAACCCTGCCCTCTTCCTATCACCCCTCCCACTTCTAATGAACCAAATCGCCCCGTTGCCGCGTCATCACAGATAAACAACCGTGCTGGCAAAAAAAGAACCAGGTCCATTGCTCACCTGGATGGTGAGTTCTCCCATTTTTATTTTTTCCCTTTTCAACTATTTAATTGAAACACATCATAACTAACCTTGCCCTTCCTCCCAACACCCCTCCCACTTCTAATCACCCAAATTGCCGTGTCATAACAGATAAACAGCCCTGCTGCCAAAAAAAGAATCAGGTCCATTGCTCACCTGAGTGGTGAGTTCTCCCATTTTGATTTTTCCCTTTTCAACTATTTTATTGAAACTCATGGCAACTCACCCTGCCCTTCCTCCCAGCACCCCTCCAACATCTAATCACCCACATCGGTCCAACGCCGCGTCATAACAGATAAACAGCCCTGCTGCCCAAAAAAGAATCAGGTCGATTGCTCACCTGAGTGGTGAGTTCTCCCATTTTGATTTTTTCCTTTTCAACTATTTCATTGAAACTCATGGCAACTCACCCTGCCCTTCCTCCCAACACCCCTTCCACTTCTAATCACCCACATCGGTCCATCACCGCGTCATAACAGATAAACAGCCCTGCTGCCCAAAAAGGAATCAGTTCCATTGCTCACCTGAGTGGTGAGTTCTCCCATTTTGATTTTTTCCTTTTCAACTATTTCATTGAAACTCATGGCAACTCACCCTGCCCTTCCTCCCATCACCCCTTCCACTTCTAATCACCCACATCGGCCCTCGCACGCGTCATAACAGATAAACAGCCCTGCTGCCCAAAAAGAATCAGGTCCATTGCTCACCTGAGTGGTGAGTTCTCCCATTTTGATTTTTCCTTTTCAACTATTTAATTGAAACTCATGGCAACTCACCCTGCCCTTCCTCCCAACACCCCTTCCACTTCTAATCACCCACATCGGCCCATCACCGCGTCATAACAGATAAACAGCCCTGCTGCCCAAAAAGGAATCAGTTCCATTGCTCACCTGAGTGGTGAGTTCTCCCATTTTGATTTTTTCCTTTTCAACTACTTCATTGAAACTCATGGCAACTCACCCTGCCCTTCCTCCCAACACCCCTCCCACTTCTAATCACCCAAATTTCACCTTTTCCCCATAACCCCCCCCCCCAGATAAACAGCCCTTTATGGGTAAAATATGTAATTGTGTCACATCAGACAGTAATCATACAGTAATCTACCGGGTTACTGTTTTGGCTTAAATGGTCAGTAAGTTACTGCTTAAGAGATGAGTAGGAGTCGGGTAGGAGTCACACCTCATGTGACAGTCACATTTACAGATTTTTTCAGTAACTTACTGAGTAACCAGTACGTTACTTTTTTCGGTTACTGATTACTGCACATTGGGACAGTAACCAAAAACAGTAATTTGCAACCTAGATTTGGCTGAATTTAGTATTGATGTTGTTTTGGATTCAATGAAATATACAAAGTATCACCGAATCCTCCAAATCACCGGGAGGAGAGAGTCCAAGATTGCATTTGCACTGCCTGTCATCAGACACCCCATCACAAAAGTTCAGAATACTTACGTCTGGGCAATAATGATGATCACTTTGTTGATTCTACCATATTCTGAAGATTGTTAACCTAAAAATAATTGCTTGTTAATAATTTCATTCAAATGTTCCAATGTGTGTTTGTCTCTGATAATATGTGTGGAACAGAACAGATATAAACAACTTTTTGTAGGCTTTGCATTTGTCTTTTGTTTTTTAACTTCACAACGGGTCTGCTGCTGCTGCTATCTCACTTTCTATTTGTAAACATACTTCATAACAGGTCTCAATTCATTTTTGCAATGATTCCACACTCATTTCCCTGTCAAAGATACTATTTCTGAATTATTGACAATGTAGCACACAGTACAGATCAGCAATGTCAAATCAGCATGTTACATTTCCCTATACTGCAACTACCACTGGTCATGAATATGATATAAACAGTTGACCTATTTATGACTTTCCTAATGTCATAATGAAACTCACTGTTCCAACAGATTATGGCATTGTAATAACATGTAGAACATAATGTGTGCCATGAGCCATACCATACTTTTCACTTTGCAAAACAACACCAAGAAGAATCGGTGTAAAGGAATACTCCTACCAGGTAAATGGAATCTGGAGCGATAGCTGACAGGTAGATAAGAAAAATATCCTGACACTTTCATAGAGAGTTCTAGAGGTCGGAATTGGGTATTCTCTGGCAAGTTGCTGTATATGGAGTACCAACTAATCGCTTCATCCTTGAGTTATATCTACTTTTACAGTGGCCCTTGGTAGATCTCCAATAGATGAATTCTTACTCATTTTCTTCATTTTCTTGCAATGCTTCTTTAACAAAATGCAACTCAACACAACCAACACTACATGGTACATTGATTGGTATTGGTAGTCCCCTCTATTCAATCAAAACATAAACATACTCTGTCATGTCATTACTGTTTTGTTGTTGTGTCATGATGTCATCCAGGTACATAGGAGGGGTGGCATCCTAACAAAATTTACTAGCTCAGACCCAGGTACCAAAATAGACCACCAATCTAATTGTGCAAAGTAGTTAAGTACTCTGACCAGAAAAATTGCCCTCCACAAATTTTCCACTGAGCAGTTGGGTACCCAAACAACCAGTCAAAGAGATAGAATTATTTTGGCGGGAACTTTCCCTCTGTCAAATTTTGCATTGCCAAAAATATTTCCCCAAAAAGAATCGCCAAAAATTAATTCTCCGAAAAGAATCGCTAATCTAAAAAAATACTTGTGCTTTGACCGAATGCAGATTGACTTCCTCACAGCATCCGGGTACCAAAAATTTGGTCACAACTAGGGCTAGTTAGGGAGAAAGTTGCCCAACCAACCACCAAAATAATCCTCTACAGTACTTGGGTACCAATGTCTTGGTCAAAGAGATGTCACCCCTCCTAGGTACATGAACACTTTGGTTGTTGTTCAATTAATATGAATTAACATACCGAACAGCAGCTATTTTTCTTCCATACTGGTTGACAAAATCAGCAACTCCCACTGCAAGATGAAAGAATCAAGCTGATATTACACAGATGATAAATTTTAGATTAAGTTATGTTGGGGGTCAAAAAGGAGCACTTCCTTGGACACTGACACGTAAATGTGCTGGCAAAATACCTTGTGACAAATGAAGACACAACACCACTGAAGCGTCTTACAATGAGAGAGGTATGCCAAGGAGCCAAAATGATGTATTGCTGATGAATTTGTGCATTGTATTATGATTTCATTCAAAAATCATCCATTCATATTATTTTGATTAGATTATCCTACCATTGGAAAGATATTGAGAGGTCATTTGATTATGATAAAGTGTGATCTCATTGTTCTATGTGTTTGGCAGGACTTAGATTTTACACATTTCTCTCTTGGCCGGATTGTTAATTATCTGCACAAGCCAAGTCTAGATGTGTGAATGGCTCAAATATTTTTGACTGCATGTGCATTGAAATCTTTTGTAAGGCTGTGATTTTGTTGGTTAAACAGACGGACAGCATCATTGCTAAAAACCGCTATTTGCTGTTTGTAGTCTAAATTGTGATTTTGTTCCTACAAACAGGCCAAAAGATAGCAAAAATTGTTCATTTTCTATGGGTGCTGTTCGCCCCCAAAATATATGGACAAATAGACAAACAGCATTTCCCGCTTTTTTGCACCACTCCACGCACTATAATTACATCTAATTTGTTCTTTTATGTTCTGAAACCTCTTAAAAGTGCAGAAGTTATACTACCCCCCTTTTCACAAAAATTAGCTTTCAGTAAATGTCTTTGATGTCGTCTGTTTTTGTGGTGACAAGAAGCTCGTGATTGGTCTATTGGCTTGTTCACAATTCGAGATGATCCGATTTTACAACAAAATCACGATTTCCTTCAATAGAGAAAAATTACATTTAATCACTGGAATTGCTATTTGCTATCCGCTATTCCCCCAACAAAATCACAGCCTAAGTGCCATGTGTTCCTAGGCAGATATGACAGATAATATACCTATGTCTACAATGAAGAAATAGCAACCATTATCTTCAACATGGTGTTGAAAGTGTCTAATGTAATCACTTCTTATTGAGGTCCTTTGGAACTGGAGTAATGTCCATCAGAGTGTTTACTAAGGGCTGTAGTATCACAAGGGTCTTGATGCAAGCCATTGTATCACAATAACTGTTTTAAGTTGGGCCACTGAACTAACAGACACAACAGTAGTTTCTTATCAGTTATGTCTACTGGCAATAGGTGTAATGGACATAGGTAAAACTTTAATGCATGGTACATAATGTTGTTACACAAGAGATATGGCATACCTATGTCTAAAGTATCATATGTTTGGAAAATGTGATAGGTGTGTCCATAGATAGTAATCTTAAATTCTATGATTCATACCTTGAATTGCACAGATCATGTAAAAAAGTTGATTGCACTACAGCTGCATTATTCTCTCAATCAGGCTACTGCAATTAGCACAGTTCTCTTGAGAAGGCAGGCTTGGAGGTAACTGTCCCACGTAGTAGAAACTTTGTCAATTATTCCATTACTACAATAGGAATGAAAAGAAACACATAGAAAGTGCATTGCTCCAAGCACTTGTTTCATTATGTCCTGTGGTGAGAAATCAGAGAAAGGGTAGATATACAATGAACGAGAACATAAAGAGTTGACTTAATGAGATTGGATTCATGGAAGGTGGAGTGCAATGTGGATCGGCAGAACAAAAACTAATTAATCAATTGCACACACAGGACAAACACATGTAAATTCATGCCATGGAGGACTTTTCAGAATAACTTCTTGATCTATATACACTGAAGTGTATTAAAGTACACTGAAATTGAAATGTCCCACAATCATATGGTGCTGGATATATGGGTGAAAAGCAGGATGCAAGAGTGCAATGCAGAAAATGTGCTGAAGGATTGGAAGGGGCAACTTGATAAAATCAGTTTCAAATGGTGATTCAAAACAAGACCTCAGAATAAAAGGATACGAAAAAAACACACTACATAGTTGAGATTATAAATTGAAGTGGAGTTTTTGCAAATTATTGCATGATATCTCCGTAGCAATTACAGATTAATTTGCTCTATTTTCAATTTTCTTCATCTTTTTAAAGGTGCTTGCTTCAAACGCTGGAGCAGTGTCAGTGCTTGCAAGCAAATCACGACATATTGTGGAGTATTTCCCACGGTGTGCAATTGCACATACAGCTCCACTCAATGCTGCGCCTAATCTACCAAACCCACCCAAACCATGGGAAACACACTTCCCCAGACCCATAATCATGATGTCTTCAAATACACCCATAAAGCCATCAGCTTCCGTATTAGTTGAAAACGCTACGTGTTCATTTTCGATAGAATAGTCCCTGGCAACGAGTTTTATCAGTGGTGTCCTGTTGTTTTTAGTAGCATCTCTATAATGTTTTGCGAATGGCGAATCCTCCAGTAAATAACCAACTGTATCATTGTTATCCGCAGTCACGTAAATTGTCGCATTTGGGTGCAATTCTGCAGCGCAATTTACTGCATTATTTGCCCAGCCAATTATCTTTGACTTGTATCTTTCAAATGAGAAGGTGTGTTCATTGATTCCTCCGACTGGGTATTTCACACGTAGATGAACAGATGAGTACATTGATGGGAACAACTCTAACTCCGTCATTTTTGTTGTAAAACGGTCTGATAGCTCTGCAGATGGAGTGAACAAGAGTCTAAATATTTCATGGTATCTTCCATATCGTTTCGAGTAGCAATGGAATGGAAAATTCAATATTTTAGGTCAAGTTTCCAAAAGGATCTTGGCGGAAGGAAACAGATCAACGACTCACATTTTGTGACCGACTTCTTCATTTTCATACTTCCTAAAGATTGGTGCAGCACTGTCTCTTCGAATGGTAGATACTATTCTATCTTGCCCTATTTCTTTCCCCTTGAGATGCCAATTTTCGCCATCTTTGAACATGCCATCGAATATTGTCCAATCTATTCCGCCCTCAGGAGGTACCAAATAGTGCTCCAATAACGCAGGTTTCTCCCACTTAATCAACAAAACCCGTTGTGTCTGATTTGCAATCATTAGATTGTATGGCATATCCTGAAGACGATCTGATGCCCCTCCACAATGATCATTGATTAAGCACCGAGAAATCAAAAATCGAATGTCGTCTGCAGTTGAGTTGTTTTTTATCGCTTCTAAATACCGCTGTCGTTGTTTTTTATGCCATCGAGTATATTGCTTCACCCAATCGGGAAGTTGGGGTGATTTTAGGATTTCCGCGGGAGTTCTGTAGTGTTTCATAATCTCCTCCTTTGCGTTGATTTGAATATGTTCAGCTTTGATTCCATCTAGTTCACCGTCGTCAACGGGTGATTTTGTTTTCTTCCGCATGCGCGGCTGTTGCAAAAAATGAGGGAATGCATCCTCCAAGGTAGCAGAATGTCTAAAGCTCAGGTGTTTCCTTTCCCAAATGATGATTGCCATGGCATAGACGAAAATGGCCCCACCGAGTATGAAACTGACCAGATGGCGGCATTGCGAGATCGATGCTGGTGCAGCATTATTACTATTTGCTCGGGCTCTCCGAGCTGGTATATCTCTGACCATCATTTCTTCATACGAAGACTTGTCGGCGAGTAATATTTATGTTTTGTTGCTGCACAATAGTCCACAATGTCACAATTCACGGGCGGCGCATCTCCCAATGCAGGTGGAGGTGGCAGGTGGATGTGAGGCGTCGTGGAGGCTCTTCCTCTAGAGAGAGAGAGAGACCGGAATTCGCCAAGCACAACTTCGTCGGTCAGTGTCTGAATAATGCCCGAAAATAGGTACACAGGTACTGGGAAAAGTTCGAACGGTCAGTCGGTTATCTGGTAGGCGTAGCAGGTGGAGCAACTACTATGACCCACACCTATCCCAAGACAGGAGTTAAGGTACCCAGGAACTTAAAGAAAAACCTTCAGTCAGTCCTAAAATCCTTGTCATGGCACCAGGGTACAATACCTAAAAATCCATTGGGTCAGCCAAATTTCAGTACCCGGATGAAGCTAGTAAAATGAACTAGGACTTCACCCCGCCTGATAAGACCATCTGCCAGCAATGAATTTTCCTTGTTAATATATTTGTTGATTGTTTTTTTCATTCTCTTTCTTGCATTAAATCTTTCATTTCAAAAATTGTTCTTCTTCTCTCCTAGCCACCCCGTCTTCCTCCATTTCCTCTCTTTTCTCCTTCCTCCATCAGTTCTGTTTTGACAGTTCCTGTTCTAGAACAGTAAACCCTTTTTTGTACTGTTAATTTCAGTTAATATGGTAAAATATTGTCTGACCTTCTAAGACATATGGCATTGTTTTCCCGTGACACTGAGCGTAACCCTAACCCTTTTGTCATCCAACCCATTTGTACTGTCAATCTCAGTGAATATTGTAAGTTTTATCTGATCTTCTGAGAGATTGTTTTGTTCATAAATTTTAATTTCTAAATCTGAGTTTAGACAATTGAATTGTCAATTCATTTTCTTAGTTCAGAAGATAACAACTAGTTGTTACTTCATACTTCATACTGCTTCATGTGAGAATCGGACAGGATAGTAAAAATCATGCAATGGTTTTTTGCAGGGGGGTCTGATTGCTGATAATGTGGCAAAGGTGAGATTAAGTTGGTCCATGCCATGTTATGTGAGTCTGTGTTGAATATTGTTCATTTTACAGATCCTGCTGTGAGGTTGATCTAACATTTTTCCATTAAATTATTGAGATCCCTCCCAACTCTATCTCAGGAGAAACCAACAATCCACATAGGATTTTTCAGATTTTTTATGCTGGTTCTGTTTCTTAGTTTAGAATATAACAACTATTTGTTACTTCATACTGCTTTTTGTGAGAGTCGGACGGGCTAGTAGAAGTCATACATTGTGATAATTTGGGTGGACATATTTTGTAGGTATGCAGTTGTGCCACAAAAATCTATCATCTACCATGGATTCATCCATAAATCAAGATCTTATTATCACGTAATTTACCAGCTAATGCAATGGATTTCAACATTTGCATAATTTCCAAAATTTGTTCTTTCACCCATTTGCAATTATGTACTCTTTCTTGTCCATCCTCTATAAATGCTACATTTGTGGATAGGTTTGTCACAAAAGCTAAATGGGCACCTTTGTTACATTTACTTACATCTTCATTTGGTTTGCTTTGCCTTCCAGTGCAAGTCAGTTTAGAGTGTGACACCTGAAAACTTCAGGAAGTGTTGCTTAGGTATTCATCATATATGAACAGGAGCCTAGGACAAGCTTGTGGTTTTGCTCAAATTTTGTAAACATTGTTTGTTTAAAATACAGTAGCATTGTTGCATTGTTACATTGTTGCATTGTTGCATTGTTGCATCTTTTTTCACTACAAACCAATCAGCATTGGGATTTCTTAACAGTAAGGTATTTTCTGGAGAGTATGATGTTGTTTGCTTGCATGGTAAATTGGGTCACTCTATAGAAAACATAGTTGCTGGCATTGGCCAGCTTTACTGCAGTGACATATAGCCAGCAGAACTTTAGCGTGAACCACTCGCCTTCTGCACTGGTGTCATTGAACCTGGGGCAAATACAAGAGGATTTTAGGGTGATTTTGAATATGTCAGTGATGCACTGGAGAAGAAAATTCTGACTTGTTCTCGCTTCATTTAGGGAGGATGAAGATATCTCGTGGCGAGTCAGCTCATTAGATTTTTCACTCTTAATGCAAATGCCGACCATCATTTTTCCAATCTTTGTCACTGAGAATCAAAGATTTTTGAAAGATTTACTAACACTCCATACCACTACTCCATGGAGTGTTGTACATATGAGGTATTGTAAGTGACCTACTGGAGAAGAGATTCTGTCTTGATCTCACCCCACTTTGGTAGGATGAAGAAGGCATCTCAGCTCACTAGATTTTTCACTCATGATGCAAATCCGGCCATCATCTTGTCAATCTTTGACCCTGAGAATCAACACTTTTTGAAAGACTTACCAACCCCCAACCATCCATACCAACACTCCATACCACCACCACCACTGGACAAAATGTTGTACAACACAAGCTTCAGGAATTCTTGCTTACAAGACATTCAACATTAAGAAAGCAGACCAGTTCATTGACAATGAAGTACTCTCCTGAAAATGTTTTAATCTTTTCAATAAATTGAGTGTATTGCAATGGGAACTTTTGTCAGTCTTCACATTTCATATCATACATTTTCTATTACAGTGAAATTATTTTTTATGATATTGCTATGAACGAAGTATCAAAGGTTACTTTGAAAGTAGTAAGCAAGCACTATCTAAACTTGTTAATTTTCAAAGCAGTGGTAGCATCAAGGAGCATAGTGGACAGCCCGAGTGAAAGGAGACTTTCTAAGATGTTGAAACAAGGTGGCAAACAACTTATGGAAATATGAAGTGGTTCTGGTTCCTATAGAAAGCAATTCAAGGTCACCTGATTGCTAAGGTAATTTGTCAGAATGTCACGCAAAGAGAGTGGCATGTTCTGCATCAAGTGGAAAGTAGTCCAGAGACTTTGACCTAATAGCAGTGAGTGTTGGAGTGTGAATCTCATATAAATGGTTCCATTGTGTCAGTGGCAGTCTATCATGTACTCAACTTTGATGATGCAGACCCTGGCATTGTTGCTCTTTCCAAGCTTCAATAAGAAGACTTTGATAAACAGTACATTCCTGCTGACAATACTGGCAAGTCAAGCACCATCAGACCACTGAATTGGGAAAATTCAGCAGATACAAGGGTGTCCACCGGCACTTTATAGTTGGTCCATTCCTTGATGCATGTGTCTTACCTGCTTGTCTGATATTATGACGCAAGAGGACTTTGATCTCTGAAAGTCAGATATTCTTGACTTGACAGTCACTTGAGAATAGGTCTAAAAGGACAAGTCAACAACAACCATAGCCAGAAACATTTCAAGCACACACGAAATTCCTCCCAATCAAAAGAAAACAAAACGTCTCACATCATGGCAAAGGTGATCAGCAGCCTCAACACTCAGGGCAATGTTGGCTTCACTACACCAGATGATCACGATGAATCCATCCAGCAGGCATTTGTGTGCTGGAATTGGTGTGTGCTCTATTATTGATGCTGAATCTGAATTCAACAATCCTTTGGGGTGTTGGAAGCAGAATTGTTTTAACTATTGATATGTTGCCAATCTTGCTTAGAAGTTCTTTGCAATCCCACACCTTCTGACATTTGGAACTACACAGTAAGAATCCTTTTTCTTTGCCATCTTAGTCTTAAGGAAGAAGTTGTTGGGCACATGATGCCCATTCAATATTTCCCGAGGCTACTTCACAAACATTGCATATTTTGGTTGAGAAAGGAGAGGAAGAATACTTGCATTATACAATGGATTTGGATTTTTAGTTTTCTCCTGTTGCAGGAACAAGAGTAGGAATATATTGATGTTGGTCAGGTTGACCATTTTCCACTTTCCACTTTACATTTTCAGATTATCATGTTATAATAGTAAGATTTTGTATACTAGTCATTTATGAATTCTGTTGATAATCAATCTTAACGTTAGTGCACTCTCACAAGATCTGACGAAGTAGCAACTCAAAATGGGTCCTCAGATTCGAATGGGATTTCAAAACAATGCATCTGAGATCATCATTGAGATTTCTCAATGAGATACTGATCTCATGAGGTCAAATATTGAATAGTTCTCTATATCAAAAAGTTTTCCAGGATGAGACTGAGACCTGCCTCTCTCTAGAGAGAGATAAGTGTCCCTCCTCAAATTCCTAATCCATTCCTATTTTGCTTCATGCCCAAATTGATTTTATAGGATAGAAATAATTCCTCTTCCTAGAATTTTGTTTCAAATACTTTAGTATGCAATTTTCTATTCCCTTTCATACTTGCATCCACTACGAAATGACAACAGCACAGTTCTCATGATTGTAATGGATGCCAACATCATTGATGGTTCTGAAAGTTCTGAAGAGCATTCTCTTGCATCTTTGGGCAATATTTATCATACAGATGACAATTATTCAGCACTTACAAGGAATGACTGTGAGCAGCTATTCTAGACTGAAATTCAAGGTGATCATGGGTCAACTGAAACGGTGGTTGGTAGAAGCAGTGGGAATGGTCCGGCGGCACCAGCTGGGGGGATGGAAGGCATGGGGCAGTCTGGGAGTAGCACCAGGCAGCATGGGTGGTCACATTTTGGTAGCTTCTCCTGGGCATGGGCATGAGTGTGGACAGGGACCAACTTGTGGGGAAGGAAGTTGATCATTGGGCAAGTCCACTGTGCTGCTAGTGAGGAAAGCCTTCTACTTGAGTCTTCTTGACAGTATCTTCCTATTTCCAGAACAGAATGGGACTAGTGGCACAGTGTCATTCCACATTCTACCCTGAACTAGGTGGCAATTACAACTAACTCAAGAAAAATTCACCAAGCTTTCCAAGACAATGTTTCAACCGGCAATCTCAACATACCTGATGACATTAAAAAAGTAAAGACTATCAGGAATCTGATCATCAAGAAACCAGGCTTTGCCAGATCTGACAAACAAATCTTCTCTTCCAATGACATTGCAGAAGATTATGAAGCTATGCATGGGAAAATGGAGTTGATGATAATGGAGATCAAGAGGGGATTGGAGATGGAGCAAATGTAGAAGGTAGCAAAGCATCAGCAAGTAATGGTGAAACATCATCAATAGCCAGAACACCACATCAAAGAAGTAAGTCCAATGTATTCTTTTTTGGTATTTTGACTGTACCAATGATGGATTGCTCAAATCCTTCTCATCTTTAGAGAGGGAATTCAAGATAGCAGGGTTGGGGCGAATCAAGTGTTGGCTCTGAAGTGATCCATGTAGGTTGCATGTATCACTCCTAAGAATACGTGGCAATACAATGATAAGGATAAACCAACATTAATAAGAAAATGTTGATGATAGCAAATCAACAGATGAATGAACAGAGAGAGAGAGAGAGAGAGAGAGAGAGAGAGAGAGAGAGAGAGAGACAGAGAGAGAGAGAGAGAGAGAGAGAGAGAGAGAGAGAGAGAGAGAGAGAGAGAGAGAGAGAGAGAGAGAGAGAGAGAGAGAGAGAAAGAGAGGGGAGAGAGGAGAGAGGAGAAGGAGAGAGAGAGAGAGAGAGAGAGAGAGAGAGAGAGAGAGAGAGAGAGAGAGAGAGAGAGAGAGAGAGAGAGAGAGAGAGAAGAGAAGAGAAGAGAAGAGAAGAGAGAGGGAAGAGAAAGAATGTTTGAGGAGTGATAGCAAGATTGTTGTATGCAGATGCAACTGGCTCATAGTCAGATGCAGCAGCAACAGATGCAAATGCGGCAGTTCATGACAATGATAATGATGTTGCATGGTGAGAAAAATGTTAATAATGGGACAGTTCCAAGAATCCCACCAACGCAATGACCTGAGCACACTGTTAATGACCTCGATGCATCTGAAGGCGAAGGAAAAGAGGAGGAGAAATAATGTTTTTGGGTCTTCTTAGTCAGTGGCAGCCAAACATTAATACTTTTTATATTATTCATTTCTTGTTTTGGTTAGGGACAAATGTACATATGCATTCCCTTGAAGCGGTGGCATGCAGACATGGGGAAATAGAATTAATCTTACAAAGCGAGCCTCACCCTAAGCAATTAGACATATGCCATCATTCACCAAACTCTTCACATGCAAGCATATCTTTCAACCAATGATGTTTGTACTGCCTGCATCCCCCAATCTACTGCTTGTCTCCTGGTAGTAGCTGCTCTCTTTTTGCTAGATCTGTGATCTATTTTGCATGAGATAAAATTCATCAACTACAGTCAAATCATCATGTACTGACTTGATTGGCTTCTGCAGATGGTAAAGTCCGCAACAAATTTCAACCCTGTAACAAGATGGACTCAATGTAGATATAGTTATTTCCCCAATCTGCAATAATATTGACATTAGTGCAACTGGGGATGTTACAAAATGCTTCATGCATGGTTCTGTCAGTAACAAAACAGCCCAATTTGTCATGTGCTGCTTTCTAAATGCAACACTTCATCCTGTCCACTCTTCCCCATACATCATTGATGGCTGGATACAGCTCTTCTGTGGTCCTCATATATTCTTCCACTTTTGTTTGAAGGGAGGCATATTTTAGACAGAGGATGCTTCTTGACAAGAATATGATTCACCATTCAAATTGTGGACATTTTTGTTGATGACTTAATCATGTCAAAAATCAGTTGAACAACCATCAATGAACCATAAACAAGAGAATATACAAGTACTGTACTGACCTCAAACAGTCATCACTGGGACTCATATCATACAGCATCCCCTGCTTGCTGGCTGTGACCTTCATTACAATCTATCCATTATCATTGATGAATGGTGAGTCTTTATTTCTGTATCAAAGACAGGACAACAGAGAGATAGCAAAACATGAAAATACACCACATCAAAGTCAATTAGGGTTATTGTGGCCTGGTTGTCTCTAGATGAGTAGTTGCAATGCCACAGATATTTATTCACAATCAAGAGTGCACACCATGGTGACAAAGATACCTGTCTTTAGCACCGTTGAGCGACTCTTTCCTATGAGAAGTATCAAAATACCCCACAATAAGACCGGTTGCAAGCATGGGCACAATTTTGTGGTCAAGTTTCTATGTTCCCATCCAACTTTGCTGAAATGTCAACTAGACTCCCAAGTTTGCCGGTGCAGCTACTGTAAGAATTCTG
Source organism: Cyclotella cryptica (assembly GCA_013187285.1). Classification (NCBI taxonomy): domain Eukaryota; phylum Bacillariophyta; class Thalassiosirophyceae; order Thalassiosirales; family Thalassiosiraceae; genus Cyclotella; species Cyclotella cryptica. The sequence goes on along the minus strand of JABMIG010000026.1, from coordinate 46,192 downwards.
TTCAGTTGTCAAGAAAGGTAAAGTAATTAATGTTTTTCTAACCGGTTCATTTTTGGGGTTGATTTGGTGAAGGTCCCATTCTCTTTTCTTGGTTTCTAAAAAGTCTCTACTCACACTCATCCCATCTACATGGCCCGTATACTGGTTCTAATACAAACCAAATGTTTTATCCCGCCATCTTCCATTTGAATCGTCGGAATTGAGGGAATCAAGCTGTTATAATGAAATCACATTCCCTACGGAGCCCTTTGGCTTATTCTTTACTTTTAGCCAATTCAAGCATTTACTGTAACTTAAGTCACATTGATATTGTTCAAAACAAACAACTGCTTTAATTGCAAGCCTATTCAACATAATAATCAACACCAAGCAAAGCTTCACCATTCGAATGGTAAGTTGTGAGATTAGAGCAATGACAGCGCAGACATCTCGGCGAACCATGAGATCATGGCAATAGTATTGACTTGATGTCCCAAAAATGCATTGATATCATGGACAACTACACTAGTAATACATCACACCATATGATGATAGATCTCCAGTAATTCTATAGAATGTACATCAATAGACTTGCTATAGTTACAATTGACAAATAGATATCCTGCCTTCAATGACATCACCCATTGTTTCCAAGTGCAGTGCTAAACATGCTATTTGCCTTTGTATTCTGTCTGAAATGTCTTTGGACTATTGTAGTTGTGGGGGTAAGACCTAAGATTAAGAGTGTGCACTACTACAGCTGGGCACCACGCTCAGACGACATGAGAATTACCTGTAAATTTCAAATTATTTTACAATACTCCTCACTTGTCGAACTTGTGCCAATCATCAGCTGTCCGACAATCCACACAATGCTCACACGACACATCAAGACACAACCATGTCGAACAAAAATGATATTGGCCGGAATCGCCATATCTCCAAAACTACTGGTACCCGACGTTGCCCTAAACATTGTACGGACACATCGCAGTGTCCCGCATCTTTTGAACCCTTAGGGCAACGTTCGGACCCACTACAACTCGCGCTCGTCCCCATACTAACTCCCCCCAAAATAAACTGACCAACATCACGCTTCTTTTCATTCCTTGAGGCAACGTTTGGCCTCATCAAAACTCGCGCTCGGCCGCAAATAAACTGACCAATTTACGCAAGATTGGGGCCCATTACAACTTGCAATTGGCCCTACACTAGCTGGCAAAAAAACTGACCAACATCATGCCAAGGAATCCAGCAATTCAAGTGCATTCCAATGGTTTGGTACTTGCCTTGATTACTCAAGACCCACAAAAGCGGGCCAGATATAGTGACAGGTGGATCTGCGATGAATCATGGTACCAACTTTTCAAGAATGACTCCAAAATTAAGAGAGCAAACATAGTGAAGTCGCTTCACTATTTCAGTGGTACTTTGGAAAAACCAAGCAACCATCCATTGCACCATTGTGAATTCAACACCTTTTGTCCTCACGATGGCAAAAAGAGAAGGGTGCAGTTCTTCTACTTGGTACGTCTAACGCAGCCTACAAAACCCACTCAATCACCGCCATGTGGTTTAATGCACAATACAACAACCAACCATATTTGTGGTACAACAATTGACATTGATGGAATAATAACTCCCGCATCCACACTTCAGCAGACACCGACTCCTACAACATTGACACAGACCCCTGCTCCGGATGAAAATATGACAGAAAACAATAAATCAGTATTGCCTCCACCTCAGCCACAGAAATTGATTGATCAATTTGATGAAAGACCAATATACTGGGAATCACCCGAGGCAGCCATACTTTTTGGGTTTGAGCATGGAGATGACGTCGTTGAGGGTCTGCGTGGACGCATCATGCAATTAAAGTACGCTGTTAATACGTGCAATGGATATTGCAATATAGTTGAAGGCAATGGAGAAGATTTGTCTAACAATGATATATTCGACTTAAGAACTAAATCTTTGTATTTAATCAATGCATATGATTTCGCGATTAAAAGGATGGGTTGGGATGGTGTGCAGTGGGTGAATCATGTTTGTACTGAAACAATATCAGCAATGCAACGTGCTGGAGTAGAAACAATTAAGTCCAGACGAACTTTAGCAAATTGGAACATTATGTTTAGGACACAACGTGGCAAATTTCCCCATCCAAACCCACACGTTGCCAATGGAAAGAAATATGTACCTTTAATTTTTGAAGTAGAGCCTCAGTTCAAAGCTGATTGTTTGGATTACATTTACGCAAACTTTGACAACTTTGTGGTGGACATGCTCCGAGATGAGATTATAGAAAAGTTACTTCCAAAACATGTTAAGCAGATCGGTGAAAGGGTTACAAATGGTCAGTTAACTGAAGGCTGTGACGAGCACACTGTGTTGCAACCATATACCGAAATACCTCCATCGTATCAGGTTGTTTTATCATGGGTAAAGTCAATTGGTTTCTATCGCAACTCCGTAAAGAAAAGCTATTATAGCGACGGACATGAAAAACCAGAGCAGAAGAATCATTGATCCCAGCACACGCATCAGTACAAAACAGAAATTGAACCACTGTGTCAACGATGGATCTCCGTTACTCGAAGTGAATTGGCGATTATAAATTCAACGTTGGATATTTACAATCCAATCATTAATGATGGGTATGAATATGAGACGGATAGCAGCGTTAAAATGATTGAATTCCACGTCGACGATCATAGTGAGTTGCAAAAAATGGCAGAGCAGAAGTATCCCGGTTTTGGTGGATGTGTCAGTGTTCGAAGCGATCCTAGTGCAAAACAAATTATTATGTTTGGACAAGATGAAGCCATATACAATCAAAATCTAGTCAACTTGGTACAATGGGTATCTCCTGATGGTGAAAGACCCATACTGCCAAAGAATAATAGAATGGGGAAGACGTTTTTGGCAATGCAATCTCGAGAGACCAGATTTGGCAGTGGAATCACCAAAGATGAGCTGAAATAAATAAATAGGAGACGGGAGGGTCAAGAATATCGCGACAAGGATGCAGCAATTGCTGTCAATGGTACATTAAAAAACCTCCACTTACAAGGGACCCTTTCATATAGACATTTGCGTTTGGTGGAACCAATGGCTATTGGATGGGCAATCATACCTTGGTGCAAGTCGAAGATTGCTTTGACTGTTTCCATGTTTTATTTGGCTGCGAGATAGAGTGTGCAAAACGATTTGATCACAGCTCAGGACATGCGAAGAAAAGGATTAATGGATTAGATGTGAAAGGAATGAATAAGGAATGGGGTGGGTCGAACTACATGCGGCCAACCATGATCAAATCCGAGGACGGCTTTGTTGGACCATATTACGAGAAGACAAATCCTATAATGGTGAAAGTTGGTGAGAATCAGACCATGGTGTATGATGAGAATGACATAGGACCATTTCATCTTACCGAGAACAAACTAAACAAACTAATAGAAAGTACGATAAGGTAACACCCATCCCGGTCGCTGCACAGAAACCAACAGGTGTGCTAAAAAAGATTTGGTTCAGGTGCTAATGGCAACTGATATTGGAAAGGCAATGGGAACAACTACACTGTTAAGTATGAGACTATCTGATCTACAAAGCAAAGCAAAGGCACTTGACATCCCAACAAAAATAACTGAGACTGAGAAGACAACAAAAGGATGGGTCGGCAAACCGAAAGGCATTTTTCAGGTATTATGGGAGCGAGGATTCATTGACTCCTTAAACTGCAAGAAGTACAGGATGAAGCTCCTTGATGACAACGGCGAATTAGTCCCAGAGTTTTCTTTGATTCATCTGTTGGAAAGCTGTATCGATTTTATGAATGAAACAACTCAGTTAGAGTACATATGTGAATGTTTGGGTGGACGAGCTATAATTACCACAAAATACCACTGCGAATATGCCGGCGAAGGTATCAAATATAGCTGGGGATATTCGAAGGCAATGTATCGAAGAGCACCACTCCGAAGGAAGAAGGGTAAGCAAAATTTTGATTCTCTCGTTGCAAAATGCATTTCTCGTGAGATGATTTCAAAAGACATGGTCAGGAAATTCAGTAAAAGAGCACGTCAATACATGGTGGGGTACAAGCTGATGGAGATGGATGCAAATACTAAAGATGAATGCCAACAAAAATTAATTTCACAAGGCAAGGTCGAGCGAATAAAGAAAGTGTTGAAAGCTCACAGAGCTGCTTTAGACTTTGATTCAAAATTTGTATTTCAAAGTGTTGCCGCATCCGATTTCAATTGGGATAATGAAATTGAAACAGATGCAAAACGAGAAAAAATACTTGGTCAGTGAAATAAACGAAAGATAAATTAAATAATAATATTCAAATGATGCAAGTACCTTTAGTGCTATGCAATCCTTATGCAAACCTTTCCCCACCCATAATCCATGTTCACCACTCATCTTTCCCACGGCACAACTGTAATTTTAATAATAATGGTACCTGCAAAGGATCTCCCCATCCATTGCAGAAGTAACTGTAATAAATTCGCTGCTTTAGACTTTGATTTCAAAGTTAACGTGTTGCCGCATCCGATTTCAATTGGAATAATGAAATTGAAACAGATGCAAATCAAGAAAAGAAACTTAGTAAGTGTAATAAACAAAAGATAAATTAAATAATAATATTCAATTGATGCACGTACCTTTATCATTATGTCAGCCTTATGCAATCCTGTTAACCAATCATCTTTCCAACGGCACAACCATAATTCTGATAATGATGGTACCTGCGGGTGATCTCCCCATCCATTGCAGAAGTAACTGTCATAACTTCATTATGTTTGTTGTGTAGAAAGTCAGCGTATGGAACCATCTCTTTTGCGAGGTATCCCACCTTACACGGGCCCTTAAATAGGACGATTTCAACACATTCTTCACCCTTGCAAATATTGTGTGTTTCTTGGCAATCAGGATGGATCCTACCGTCACCTCTTTGCCACAAATATCATGATCAACGCACCTTCGACCGTCACCACCGTGGGTCAGGCCCACTATCTTAAGAAGTTGAGTATTCATAGTATTCGTGATGACGACTCGTAGTTCTTGTCGTACTTAGGGCAAAGTTGGGGCAGCGTATGTGATGGCAGTGGGGGGAAGAATTCTCTAGGAAGTGGTGGTGTATGTGGGCACGGATAATTTCATGTGCAGTGGCAGCAACAATCTAGAATTTTTGTGATTGCAGTGGCAGTGCGATCGCGAATTTTCTACAATCGAGAATTATATTGCGATTGTAGTGGCAGTGCGATCGCAAATTTTCGAGATCTTTGTTCGAAGTTTGACAGAAAAAAAACAAGAAATGGGTCTGTTTTGGAAATTTATAGTGCGCGGGCGATGGGTTCACGTAAAATTTATACCGTATCTACCTTATGTCATTCAGGTCTGGTGCCCAGCTGTACCTAAACTCTGGCATCATAATATTATCGATTGGTGAGGTGCTACACTAACTGAATTCAGCTCCATTTTCATGCAGTTAGTGTGTTATCATAATTTTATCATTAGTTAAAATAAAATTTACCAGCTTGTTATTGTAAGTCATATGGTTCCCTTGACAAAATCCTTAGTAAAAATTAATTATACCAACTTCAACTTCGACTTCAACCGAAAAAAGCTGACTCAACTGACTCAATCTCCGCGCTCCAGCTCATCCAAAACATGACGAACGTGACAAGTACCACACAGCCAAACACCGGGACGACATGCACAATAAGTTCTGATCCTATTATTACACCCTAGATAGCCACATGCAAACTGTTGGTACCTCTGCATGGCGTCACAAATCCAATGACGATTTCGAAAAACCCTTGCATGCGGTGGCGCCTGACAAAGAGTGTGGGTCCCCTCCAAAGTAAGTTGATAGTGCTCCACCGTATCTTCCACCAAGTCATCGTTCATGATTAACTGCCATCCATATTTCCTGCAAAAATTAAGCAAAGTAGGCATACAAGTCTTGCCTTCTGTGAAACGGATAGCAAGGTAAGCATTAAGTTCACAAACAGCAATGACAAAGGCAAGAACTCTTAGCTCCCATCGTTGGGTGACCCACGTATCCTCCCATGAAGGCAACGAGTGACGAAGGTTGTTATGATCATCAACTGCATGGCGGTAATGGAAGTGGTGGTCAAAGGGGAGAGTGTAAGAGAACTCCTTCGTCTTCTCTTTGCCATTTTCCACCCAACGCCGACTTGTAGTCCTACATGTCTCGTCAGCCATCAGACTTCCAGATGTGGCCATCATCTTCATAGTATAATCAGGCTCCTTCATGGCCCAGAGGTTATATGTAGCCCCATTTACACAACCTTGTACTGCATCAACATCATCAACCTCCTTGGCCTCCATGTGTGAATCCATGGCCTCGCCGGGCACCCCTGTTGGCCAGAAGCGTCGCTTCTTTATCAACGCACAAGAATATATGCCTCGCCTCTTCAATTCAATGATGGCTTTCAGGACACAGAAACCTGAATCCAGGATAACATACTTGCCGGCACCAAAGTAAGACTTCAACATACGAAGCATCAAGCCGGCAGTCTTACCATAGGAGGAAAATTCTTGTGCTCCTAGCTCACGGGGTCTATCCTTGCCCTCAACCATTTCAACGGCAAACATGATACCTGATTGAGCACAACACGCCATGTGGTACTCATTTCCAAATGGGTGCGGCTTCCTTGGACAGTAGACCCATCCTGGGCAAGTCCATCTGTTAAACGAAATGGACATGGACTCGTTGAGGCATATTACCCAACTCGATACGAAGATGGATGCCATGTGAGAGTTGAAAGACTTGATCAGCTCACGTACCTGCCAGAACTTGTCAGCGAATCGAGGTGGCGACAAACCCGTCAACCTGAGCTCTCTCATGATGAGGTTGAACCATCGTTTAGACATGTAGGGATTGAATCTATACGGGCAGTGATTTTCTCGTTGATTGAACATCCTGTCGATACACCAGAAGTCACCCCTCTTAAAGCCGGAGACCGTTGACATAAGAGAAAGTATACCCAGGAACCTTACGAACTCACCCCATGTCAGTTCGCTTCACCAAGAGTCACGATGGCATCGTTTGTGTTGGATATGATGATGTCGTAGAAGAAGGATAATGGGAGGAAATGGAGGAATACCTCGGAGTAGGATGAACCATGTGGTGAGAACTGGTGTTTGAATGAGTGACCTTCCTTCTCTGGGGTCACGATGGCACGACGGTCTATGCCATCCCATCCCCACCTCTGCCCTGTTTTGAGACCGGTATCTTGATGGACTGGTTCTGGTTCTGTGGGTATGATTTCAAGAGCTCGTTCACGGTCGTCATCGACATTGAACCCCTCTTCAGCCAGATTCCCACCAACAGGTGGGAGATCTCCAACATCTTCCGCATCTTCTGGAAGACTCGAAGGAGAACTATCACGTGACACACGGGGAGAGGGCGCACTGCCCCAAAAATCATACAGATCACCCTCTGTGTCAACCTTCACGTAGTGACGAGCTGCATGAACAAGTCCGTCAAAATCGCGATGCTCAAAATACACTGCCTTGAAAGTGTGTCCGTTGCGAGTAGTAGTCTCGGGACGCACTGCGATGAGTTCTGACAGTCTATCTGTCTTCGTGAAGTTCGGATTCTGCTCTTTCACAAACTTCGTGGGTCTGAGGTAGTTCCACAGAACAGTGCATGATGCAGCACGACCCAAGCGCTTGCGGTCTCTCTGGTTTCGGCGAGCCATGATGAGGCAGTTTGTTTTTGTGATCGGATGAAAAAAACGTACTATTCCTACATACTATTTTTGGCGGGATGTGGTGATGTTGTTGAAAAAAAATTGTGACAATAGAAAAAATATATTAATAAAGCAGATATTTCATGAGGTGCTACTTCTTGACGTGGTACCTAATAGTGATGCTGGGCATCACTGGGATGCCCATTATTTTTGTAGCTGGTCCTCTGTACATCTACAAGTCCAATTTCTGGCGCGCGCCAAACTTTTTCAGACCAACAAGACCAAATCTAAGCAAGGCTGATATCAGTCGATTTAGCTGAATTCAGTATGGGTGGGAATAGGACAGTTATGGTCAGGATATGGATCTTGACCTTTTACAGTGTAACATATCATACGGGATATGATATAAGTGTATGCTAATACTGTACGTAGTTGATGTGCAGGGGTCCAATGTTTCACGGGAGATCTATCATACGGACCATGACAGATCCCGTCCACCTGCCATCCATCAACGCAGATAGAAAAAAATAATGCTGTACAATACCGTACTACCATACCGTTGAAATACCGTACTGTACTACGGTTTGTTGATGATGAGATGGATCACCATTGCCATCTGCTCATCTTTATCTCGCACACCTTCATTTATTCACCTGGCCATAAACTCATAACATATTACATCCTATATCAGTTCCCGCTGCACAAGCAGAGTCCGCAAGCCGTTGTCTCATCATTCTATTAACCTCGTCTCAAGAAGCTTACAACATCAGGTTCAGCCTTTTCGTAATCACACCATAATGTTCAATATCCTAGCAAATTCCGCGGCTCGTCGCGCCATCGCCGCTAGCAGCATCCGAGCCACCTCAATCCCATCGATGGTTGCGCGTGCTCTCTTCAGTGATGATGCCACCGCCAAAGTTAAGGGCACCGTGAAGTGGTTCGATGCCAAGAAAGGTTTCGGATTCTTGATCCCGGACGACGGCAGCCAAGAAGTTTTTGTACATCACAGTGCCATTCATGCTAGTGGGTTTCGCTCGCTTGGGGTACGTAGAATTTCTAATTAGTGTCTGATGTGCCTTCTTGATTTTTAATGAAGCAATGCTCACCATCATTGTTCGTCAACAAGGATGGCGAGCCCGTGGAATTCGAAGTCTTGCAAGAACCGAATGGCAGGTGGAAGGCGTTAAATGTTACTGGGCCTGATGGTGCATATGTGCAAGGGTGCGTATTTTTGCTTGGAATTAAGTTATCCATTACACCTCATTTATTGAATTTTTGACAACTGGAAATGACCGTTGCATGATTTTTTTCGATAGGTCGCCTAGGCGTATGGGGGGTGGAAATGACTTTCACAACGAGAGATTCTAAATGCTAGCATTGGTCGGGTACAATGAGAATGATACAGTGGCAGCTGTTAGGAGTACTCATCACGATTTCTTGGTTACAGTCGATCCATTGTCGTATGAGTTGGACTGGATGCTGGGTTCCAAATTTTCATTAGCCGTAACTTGCATAGAAGGAAGCTTGTACAATTGCACAACTAGAAAATCGCGTCTATTATTTGCTTTTGCAATGAGACATGTCCCTGTTGTTTGTTTTCTGCTTAAAACTAAAAACATATTTTGACGTTGGATTGACACATGGATCTGCAATCAACTAGGTATTTATTCACTCAACCTGTCAAAAGAACTGTGTTGTTACGAAATCGTGAAACAAACGGGACACAGAAGAAAACTATCTAACTCAAACCAATCGGCTCTAGTCACCCACGCTCAAAACTGACCGGCTACTATCGTACCTTAGCAACGTTGCTATGCTTGTATTTCGTGGTGTATCCGATGTTCAAGAGAGTATTGTACATAGAGAAGGATAGGCGATAAACATAAACATTAACCTTAGTAAATTATGCTTACAGATACATAGCATAGACACGTGTCTTTCTTTGCCGAAGGGTCAGCGCAGTGGCTGCATAGCCACAGGGACGTTGGTGTGACATTCCCTCCTCCCCTCGCGAGGGGGCAGTTGGACTCCCTTTAGTCCAACAATACAGCACCACGGGAAACCGCTTGCCGTTTCGTACATATACGTTTGGCCAGATTGGAGCGAGATTGGATCGCGAGTCCCCTCGCATGTGGTCGCGAAACGCCAGATAGGGTGTGCGGCCATGAAGTCGAGAGGAGGGAGCGCTTTGCCGACAGGGCAGCGTCCATTGCTTCCAGCCACTGGAGTCTGGAGGACGTTGATCCGGAGCCTAGTGCTCGCCAGTCCTGCTCCATCAGATGTCTATGGCGCGGGAGCAAATTAGATGGGTCTACTAGCATCATCTCACGTACTTCCTGCATTATTTCGGCATGCTGCGATGTTGTACGGCCTTCCGCCACCGTGGTGTATATCCGGGCGTTCCGGTACAACCACTGCCGATGTGTGATGCCGATGAGATGTTGGATAAATTGGGCTGCCCATGAGGCAATTGTCAGCCTGGATCCTAAGTGTCGTAGAGCGTCCTCTTGTATAGGTAATAAAGTGTGTGCTATCCGCCCTTCTAAGAGATTTTGCCACCCTAAATGATCATGGTCGCGCGCGTACTGCTCGTATTCGGGGTGCTCGCGCATGACGTGACTCAATGATACGCTGCCCCGGGCCTGTAAATAATCCAGTACGCCCAGGATCAAACTTTCCTCCATATACGTATCTTCTAACCAGTAGACCAATGCCAACACTGACTCCATAAACATCGCTGTAGGACCCGGGTCAGGGCATTGGGTTAAGTGTAGGGTGGACTCATCATGGGCACCACAACTGGGGCACCGGTTCTCTATAGTTAGATCATAGTTGGACAACAGTCTGTTTGTCCCGGCGAAATGAGATACCTCTTTGCTTACCCATACTCTAAGCCTTGAGGGAAAGCTGCCATCGCACGCCCGATAGATGGAAAGTGGATCAGCCCAAAGCCGTGATCGTCGACGATGCCGCGAGCGGTGAACAGATCCCGGGCCACTTCTTTCCCCCATTCCTCAACCAGGTGTGATTTAATGGAAGACGTGATCTTTACACCGTTCTTATATACTCTAACCCGTTTGAGAGGCCAATCTGACAAAATATACTTCCCACTTGCAATGGCGTCAGTCAGAGCTGTCTTAGCGAGGCTATCCGCTATCACGTTGAGCTGGTTGAGGAGCGGCAGGCTTTCGAATGTCTGTGACGAGTCTTGGTGCCCATACACATGCCGGTACTCGACACTGAAAGGGACCTGGTGGATGGTAGACCGGATAACACTTACAACATCTGCCTGGGGTTGTCATTCTGGAAGAGGGCCAGTGGGCGTCCGAAGCCGCAGCACGAGACCCATGTTGTCACACCCAGTGGTTACAGAGTGTTTGACCGGGCCGACCTGCTGACCTACAGCGTATAGGAGTAAGGCATTCAAAATGCCACCTATCCCTTCAGCTCGGTAATTGCTGGCAACCGTTGAGGAAGTGCGCTCAGCAGCCATTGCCGTGCCCAGGCGGCCTGTTACCCCGCAAAAAAGGACAAGTGCCACGGAGCATACATCGCGGCCCAATTCCGGCATATAAGAACCATCATGGACTGTAACCAGACTCCCCAGCTCTACTGCCTGACTCACCCACTGGTCGTCCGGTCCCACTTCTAAGGTCTTCCATAGGCTTTTGTTCCCTAAGCCACAGAGGATGCTCCTCAACGATGCACGTGGGGGTATTCCCGTGTAGGGAGAGGCAAAAGCGGCGACTGAATGGAGAGACACTGACTCATCTGTCTGGTGATGTACCGTGCACACTCCATACTCACTGGTCGGTAAGCCTCGTGTATCGTCCGTCCTATCATAGACCGCTCAATTCCTAGTCGACCTGCATTGATCACGTCGCTTGTACCTCCGGGACATACCGCTGTCGTCTGATTGGTAGATCACGTCATCCACCCCCCGTTCTTGCCACCACCAGGTAATATCAGCCGGAGTACTAATAAACTTTCCGAGCGGTGGGGACCATCGGAGTTTGGGAGACGTAAGTTGCCTAACTGCCGAGTCCCATAAACGAAAATCCGACCGAGTGGGTTGTTGACATGGAGACGTCAACTTGGAGGCCGGGCCTTCCCCGTGGCCCATGCGGGATGGATGGACTGTTGTGCCATCACTTGCTAAGAGTTGTGAGAGAAAGTATATCTTTTTATGGTGGTGCACCCTATTGATCCGTTGCCAGTCCGCTGGTGGCAAGGAGGCAACAACTATCTCCATGAAAACTTGGTCCCTTTCCCTAATAGGTGCAACTTCCGTATTGTCTAAATGTAGCTTGACCTGATAATAATCCAGGTATTGCCATAAGAGCTTCATCCAAGTATTGGTAGCTAGACACCCGAAGAGACGGAAGTCCCTCAGCAGAGGGTTACCCGCTAACCCACACTCAATTTGAAGCAGTTCGAATGCTAGTCTTAGTTGGAAATCCATTGGTCCCCCACCACCCCAATGCTGGATCATGTACTGGAGCATAGCTGAAAGCTTCTCGAGTCCCATGTTTGGTAAGCCAAGACCTTGATAAGTCTGAGGGAGCCACCTCCAGTCCTTTGTAATATTCCGGTTTATATTGAGCAGAGGGAGTAGGCCGTAATACGCATCCATAAAGGCCTCCTCTAGTACGGCCGGCGGTGTCATAAGGGGAACAAGACCGTACCGCACTGATGGGAGTAGCTGAGTATTCAAACTATGCCACCGGTCCCGGTGTGGGAGTGTAGAAGACCGAATGGACTCTGCCCATTGCTGACACTTGGAAAGCATTTTTGATAAGTGCGCGTAGCCGTCTCCGACCGGACTAGTGTACATACCGAGCGTCTGGGTCGCTTTGCTGGGTTCCTTCAGTGATATATTGACTCCACTTCCCTTGTGTTGGGGGATAGAAAGAGTCTTATGTCGACGAAGCTCTCTGCCTGTTCTGAGCCTGGCAACACCTCCATCAAAGCGGTAGGACAGAACATAATAATAGCACTTTTCTGGCTTAAGATTCCCCCCGGTTGCTTGCAGCAGGCACGACCACGTGGTGAGGGCGGCTTGAACGCGGTCAAGGAAAGAGGCCGTGTCGCTACCAGATGTATTCATATGAAGTAGGTCGGTGTCGTTGACGTACAGGATGGCTGCTATCCTTTTCATGAGGGCGGTCCACGCCATCACCATGTCTACGCCGTGACCCGCTCTCTTATACGCCAGTAAGATCAAAGTGCTAATGGCAGTCCAGATTGGCGGCAACGCGCAGCTGCCTTGGGCCAGTCCCATAAAGGGGGAACTCTCCGTTCCACCATACCCAGCGGAGGCTATTCCATACCCCGTCCTTAGGTAGTATGTCATCTGTTGGATTGTTCGTAGGTAAGTGGTAGACTCTTTCTGGGGTACCCCCATTGCCTGGACAGCAAGACTGCAAACAGGGTGGTTCACTGCATCGTAACAGTTCGCCGCATCTGTGCTTGTCAGACAGGCCTCAACATGGAGTGTGTTTGCCGAGTCGTAGAAGAGCTGTTTCTGGAGTACACCGTCAATAGCTACTCGCCCTTTAGAAGCGATTTGCTCCACCGGGACCATATCGTTAGCGTGCATGTGTGCCATCATCCGTTTTGAGAAGGTTAGCTTCAAGAACCAGTTGAAATCGCCTTCTAATAAGCAGATAGCTCTCAGCTTCCCGATGTAGATATTCCCCATCTCCTTCTCCAATAAGACTGTTACCCCTCGCTGCCACCTAGTGAGTGGTAGCCCGAAGCCAACTGCTAAGTTAATACTGCGCACATGCAAGGAAGCTAGGTCAATCGACGTACTGGAGGCTTTATAGTGTCCGAAATGTCTGCCCGAGAATGAAGACGACTTGCGTTCTTTTGCTGACCGCCAATAATCTGCGAAGTCTTCGACAGTAATATTCCATCCATCGGTCCGGCCGCCAGACTCATTAAACTGTCTACAGGTTGCCATCTCGTTGAAAAGCATCTTGGTATATGCATCCCCTCCATCTGGGTACACAAAGGTACCGCCGAGTACCGCGGCGGCTGCCGCCGTATCCCCCAGATCACCTATAGCGATGCGTAACCCTCCACTACTCACTGGAGCTCGCTTGCCCAGTTGGAACCGCTGGGACAGACTTGAATTGCATGCTTTGACTATATCCTTCTCGCGAGTAAGGATGCGAGCATCCTCTGCCCGACTTATTTTTGGATCATTAAGTTGCACTCGGAGCACAGCTCGACCTTTTGGTGGGTTTGACGGCGTAGTTGATTCTTTTCTGTCTGTCTCTATCTGCCTCACATTTAATAATCCTTTTAATCTCCGCCACATCTTCTGGCGACTCTCGAGCTTCAGCGTCTCTTAGGCAAGAATTTAGGTGCTGGCGGCGTAGCGACGGTGCATCTCGCTTTAATCGTTGCAATTCCTGTATACAGGTGAACAGACGAGCTTCAACCTCGGGTTTCGTCAGACTCAGAGGGTCCTCAATACCATTTCTCCGGGATGCTTGTAAAAGATTCCGTGGATCGGGGACTTTCCCATCTAGCCATCGGAGGATCCACTTTAGGATTTCCCTGCGTTTGAGGATGAGGTTTATCCCAGGGCTAAATGTGTAAACGTCGGTCTTACGACGCGTACATGCTGACTCCGCGCTGGAGATGAATTGACCTAATTCGGTATCCCACCTATCATGGGCTGCTCTGAGCTGTGTTGCCGTGAGGTACGGCGTGCACTTCCATAGCAGCTCCAACTTCTCATGCATCTTGTGGCGCTGGACTAGTTCATTGAGACGGTTGCAATAGATACGTCGCGTTCGGTCCACCTGGCAGTTGAGCAACCGTCCACCTGGACGTCCGATCATCAGGTACCTACCCCCGAACAGTGAGGCAGACGCGACGTCAACGACGAATAACCGGTGGTCCCCTAACCCGTACCAATGCTGGAAGCACATTGCGTGATCCAGCACTAGACCTGGCGATCCGAAAATAGTTGAGATCGGTGCGGTACCTCTGTGGTGTGAGTTTGGTACTGGGCATCCTATTGCGTCTTTAATGAGGCAGTTCATAAAAAATGGGGCCGCCTTGAGTTCCTTGGCCAAGGGCCCATCATAGACGTTTTGGTTTGCATCAATCCCTACAATCACCTTGTATCCCTTTACTCGCCATGGCCGAATAAGGCTCAATAGGTCCTCCTGGAATATCTGCGACGGAGGGCGGAAATCCCCTTGACTCTGATAATATAGTGAGTGCTGATACTCGACTGTCCGAAAAGAATGCTTCCAGATATTATGATGCGGGAAATACGTCGAGACCACAAATGTGGTGGGCCCTCCTTGACTATGAAGGCAAATCCAGGTCCATCGCCCCAGCCCGGAGGTATCTTGGCCTGTAGATGTTACGACATCACAGAGTCTCCCGACCGCCAAGATAGCTGTCCCTCCATACTGGTCCCTGTGGAGCATCCTACCGGTGGCATTGTGTGCTGCCAGTCCCCGCTTCTCAGTGCCCGGTGCGATTATTTTGGTGAATTGTTTGTCAGCAGTGACGAATCGCCAATCGCATTGGACTTCACACCCCGCTACTACGTCGAGATGAAGGCTCTCAATCAATCCGTTAAGTTTATCTACCTTCCAGGTGTTCGAGTTGACTCCCAGGCTGTTCCAATTCTCGAAGGCTATCCGTACCATCCCACCACGCTTCTTTGTTGGGAGATACCCTACCCCTCCATCATCCAGCAACTGCAAAGCTCGTTGGAGGTGCGCGAGCTCGGCCGCTGACGCTTCCCAACTGATTGTGCGCGCCCGCCCATCTACTAGCAGAGGGTCTGGGGGGACTGTCCTGTATCGCTTGCTAATATTCTCGCATATCGTCTCATGCGATATGTTTAATGCTCGAAGGAATTGCTCACCGCCTTCCTTACGCGATACTTCTCCTTTAAAGAAGCATCAAGGGTCCGGCGATTCCACTTGTCTTGCCATGACTGGCTCTTCCGTTGTTTCCTGCTCTTCGTTGAGGATCCCGTTGCCAATTTCATATGGCGACGCCATGTCGATGTTGGTAGGGTTCTACGAGACATAATGCTTCCCCCTCGAGAACGTTGCGAGTGTCTAGCCGTTAAGTACCTCACGGCTGCTTCTAGTCAGCCCTCCTTGCTGTACCTCTGCTCCGGGTCCCCTATCTACGAGACTGGGAGGGATGGGAGTGTCCACCAATTGGGCTTGTTGGTGTGTGGGTACTACTGGGTCGACTGCGTGTCCGCACTCATGCGCCGAAACCTGGTGAGCGTATTGCATTGGGTCAAATTGGTATAAAGTATTCATTAGTGTCGAGGTGAGATTCGCTTGTGGGTTAATTGGGGAAACATATCCCGGCATCTGTGGCCTAACATCCTCTGGTGCCAAGGAGGATGCGCGCCCGTGCCGACTCATGGCCCTTGCGGGCTCCCCGCCTCGCGGTGGAGCCCGCTTCCTATGGACATGTCCTCTGCTGCTACCGTGGGGTCGCTAAGTCCTTGCGTCGCCATAAGCCTGGCCAGCTGGTCCTGCATTCGTTTAAGAGCAGCATCCCGGTCAGCCAACGCATTATTCGCTAGGGCCAGTTTCATTTTTAATGCCGTCGTCCGTCCCATAGCTAGGCCTTTGGATGTCTCTGAGCGAAGAGAGCTTGCACCCGACGACTGGTCATCTCCCGTTATAGCTGACGGCCCGCTCTGAACATCATCAATGGCCTGATTCTCCTTATAATTGAGTTTAGACACTAGGGAAGAACGCTCAGCATCCGTCGTACCAAAGGTGAATTTAGCCGGATTACCCCTGCTGGGATCGAGGTGCATGTTATCCTCCAACCAGGTGTCGGCAGCGGAGGCATACCGAGACGTAGCGCGCTTTGTGGTAGGATCCCAAGACGACTCGTCGGCGGTCACAAGCCTGTCAAAGTAAAAGGATGTCATTAACCGCTTGATGGTGCTCTCATGGTATCCGGCTTCATGAGTTCACCAATGATAGAAAAAACACGCTAGGTTTGCCAGAGTGTGCTTCGCAAAGAGCTGGATGTCTTGGCATGCAGGATTATGTGGATCGTAAGGAACAGTCACGCGGGAAATCCCTGCGTCTGGACCTGCTCTTGTGATAATGGCTGAATGAAAGACCCGGTGACCGTTTAGGGTGACATTGGCCAACTCCTTACGTAGAGTGGTACGTTTGTACGGGGCAACGGGAGTGTAACATTCCTCTGTTGAGCCGCCAGAATCATCTACCACCGGGCGTGCCGCCATCTTAACTTTAACCTCCAGGTCGTAATTCATTACTTCAGCGCAATCATACACCGCTGTCGCCGCATTATATGCCATGCCAATGCGTCCATTGGACTGATAGACTCTCGTTTCAGTAATCGACGGTTTGCCTGAGCTCGGTATAGCCATCAAGTGGGCGGTTGGTCCAAAAACTTTTAAAATACCATTCCCGCGAACGAAGATGTCCATGAGCGGCTCTAAGTGAGTACAGGCCTCGTTGTTCGCTTCTATATGAAACACGAGTTGGCAGTGTGCTGCGAAAGTTGCGAAGGATAAGTGCTCCCGCTCATCCTCAGGGATAGAGAGTTCACGAAGCTTTTTGACGTAAACATGCATCTTGGGTAAGTCGAAATCATAGTATTCTTCCATCTTCAGGCGCCCACTGCGACACAATTTCTTCTCAATTGCCTTCAGATGATATGATAGCGTGGCTTCAACGCCATGGGTGTCAATGCCGTTATTGACCCCCAGGAGCGCATACTTCGGGGACGAATCCCAACATTGGAGCTGTTTAAGTGTCACTCGGACCCGTTTTGATCTGTAAAGGGTGATGTCGACACCAGTGATAGTCTCGGCCATCAAGGACGGATGGATCTCAGTTTTGATCTTGACGTTGATATACAACGCAACTGGACCTCCCGACTTTTGGGGTGTGCGCTTGGAAGACTTCTTCTTCGAGCGGGACTGAGCAGCACCCTGCATACTCGACAACCTGCTCCGAAGGGTAGCCTTGTCGACTGGTGGTTGACTCAGCATCCACACGTTGGAAACCTTGATGTATTTGTTGGCCCGCAGATAGTCGTTTGGGAACTGTGCGTCCTCGGGGTCAGTCAATGGAGGCAGTGGTCTCGCCGGATCGTGAAAACGTGGCAAAATACACCCGGAAGGGTCTTCGCTCCGGAGTACGGCAAGGAAAGATTTGACGCCCTCGAGGACAGTGTCCATGTGCTCTGAATTAGGACGGATCTCGATATTCAATTGCACAAGATACTCTCCACTCGAGGCATCGACAGCGTAAGACGGGCTTTTGCTGGACTGGTTAGAGAGGGAGGAAAGAGGGGTGGTCGCCGAGGAGGCATAGAGGGTGGATGGGGTGACTGGTTGGAAATCCTGAATAGTCTTGCCGTGTTGATGACATTCGTCATCCGATTGTGCCGCATCCTCGTCCGATTGTTCCTCCGTTCCATCGACGACAGGGTCGAAGTTGATTTCTGGGGGAGGATTGCTTTGCATCGGGATGTACGTGGTACTGGCAGAATCAATTGTCGGGATACTGGATTTTTGCTTCCCAGATGCTGGGGTGCGGGATTTGTCAGCGGCTGAATCGACCGGCTGGTTATGGGGTTTAGTCTTGTTTACTTGTGTTGGACTCGTCAGGGTTGGCTGGGCGTCAGGCATATTTGTGTCAGCAGTGCCGACTTTAGAGGAGGGTTGACTGGGAGAGCTGCTCTCTTGTGACGAACTGCTTGAGCTACCTGAAGGAGAAATGGAGGAGGACGACGAAGAGGATGAAGAGGAGGAGGAGGATGTGCCGGAGGATGAGGTAGAGGAAGACGAAGAGGCAGATGGAGTTGGGGGTGGAGAGATTGAGCTGTCAGTTTTATGCCGTCTTGGGGTCGGTGGTGTAGCCGCTGATTTGCCTGTCGACGAGATAGTGCGGGTAGATTTGGATGATTTGGAAGCGGGAGGTGTAGGGAGAGGCTGTTTTGGCGGTAGTTGTTCCTTGGGTGATCTGGATGCCGGAGGTTTAGCTGCCGAGCTATCAGCCAGTGCCGAAAATCCTTTATTCATCAAGGAAGGCTTCTGCCTGGCCTCGTACCGTTGTGTTGATTCAGTTCCAAAAGTAATACTTTTAGCAGTCTTTTTGGGGCGGGTCCATGCATCGCGAAGTGCTTGGGTAACATTGGCTATTACACCATCTGCATTCGCGATATAATTGGTACCGTCAGCGTCTGCTGTATTAACGATGAAGAAAGGTCCGCTCGTTGGTTTAGCCATATCCGACCAAGGTAGTTTGCCTGCCGACTCTGTCGATTTGAGCAAATCAATGACGTCTTCAGGGGATTTGCACATGATTTGGTACGTCAGAGGCGTCATCGTGAAAGGATATCCTTGGGTGTTAATGCTGAAGGCCTCAGCTATCAATTTAACAGCTTCTGTGCCTTTGCTGTTCCTTATGATTAGATGGCCAACCGCTTTTGGGTCTTTGCGGATGGTGAATGGGCCTTTTGATGGATGCGCCGCGGAGGATCCTCTCGAAGTCGAAAAAAGGCGTTCAATGGTGAGTTTTAATGATAGGTTTTTTGCTAAGGGTTCAGGAATTAAGTGAGGCTGCTGCAGAGTGTCCGCTGTTGCGATCGGGTGTGTGTACTCCGGGGGAGGTCGGTGGGAGAAATGGCCATGGTGGCAGCGTTGGGCGGCGGCAGAGCTAAGCGTTCTACTAATTCCTAAATAGAAGTTGGAATTATACGTGTACATTTTAGTGTTGGAGGTAAATTCGACTTCCCCATACTGCGGAAAAGTAGAGAAGGATAGGCGATAAAAATAATGAGAACCCCACCACAGATCTGGCATCTGGACATGCTTGTGCTTTCCGTTACATTATATTACATCCTATGATATCTACCTCTCTCTACAGAGAACAAAAGAAGACATGACACATAACGACCATGAAACTCGAAGCTGTGATCGCCGCCTTTTTCCTTAATTTGCTTGTGCAACAGTCGACATGTGCATTTATATATGAGCAGTCAGCAGTTGGTGGTGGCATATGTGTCGGTAGAATTCACTCTAGCAAATCGAGTGTAACCAAGGATGCGCCGATTCAGAAGCTCACAACATCGCTATCTAGCTCAGGTGGTGAAAGCACTTCTGGGTTGCAGTTCAAGGCGTCCACAATTTATAAAAGCAAGGATGCGCCGCTGCCAAGCTCTTGGCAACTTGACGAGCTATCGAGTTTCTTTGATACAGATAATACCAACTTCCATTTGCTGGCCAAGGGAACGCGGAATAATGTAGAAGAGGTACCCAAACAACAGGTAGCAATGCACCTGCATCGATGGGCCGAAGAAGCTCGTTACATGGGTGCGGATGAACCCAGTCTAGATGATACATTGATATCGCTCACAGTTACGACTCCGTTTCTGGTGTTTATTCTTAAAGTAACAGCAGAGATCGGCGTAAAACTTCTGTGGCACTCTTTTGAATCACCAAGAGTTGGGAATGACGATGGAATGACCATTTCGCTTCCTGAGTATCAGTTCACTCTTCTCGATCAAACATTTTCAGCACATGGTCCACAACCTCTGGTATTCATATTCAACCAGCTTACAGGAATCAATCGAACTGTCAAAGGCACCTACAAACAGCCAAATCATGCACTGTTTGTCGTGAAGGCGGAACCATCAGGAAACAAAAAGAGGCTGTGCTTTGTCTCTCGGATGACGGCAATACTAAACATTCAATTTCCAGAAATTTTACTGAATCTTCTCCCTGTCCCTAAAGAGAAGATTGAGAATGAGGGAAGTGTTAGCTTGAGACGGAATATGCAGAAAGATGTGCCACCGGGTGTGGATAAGTTCAGAAAAGCTTATGTTGATTGGCTCGGCCATGTAGAAAATGAGATCTAAATTGCACGGCAGGTTTTTTATAACTAAGATTGTGAATTTGAAAATGAATGATCTGGTGCAAGCTTCGACTCCATTCTTTGTTTTCATGACTAACAGACATTCCGAATAATCCGGTGCATAATTGCGGCCATACGATTCATTCGGTCAAGATGTTTGTGTCATACATTCAAGTTACGTTCCTACTTTCCATCCCGAGATGGAAAACGAATTAGAGCTGCTACTTTGAACAAACATCCAATCTTCCTTAGCAATATCATATTTCAGTGCGCGCAATCTTTCGAGCTTTTCAGCTAATAAGGCAGCTTTGTTCCCTTCGACACATTTTTGGTGGTCGTCTTCGTCCAAGAATTGAGCTAGCCGAACCTCTATTGATTGTCGATACAAATATGCACGTGCACGATGAGCAGAATAAGTTAGTTCGACTGATTAAGTCCCGTGGTTCGGGCTAGTCGACGCATGTAAAAACACGAGAACCACAATAAATGTTGCCACTCACCACTCTCTTCAGAGACAGTGCTAGGCGGCGTAGGGTCTCGACCCCTTTCTGCGGCTTCAAACTGTCGAATGACGTTTTCCTGAGGGCTCTGGAGCTCGTTCGAAAGGCCGTAGTTGGGGGTCTCGTATCGTCGGGGCATCGCTCTAATGAAGAGGGGGGAAACTTTTGCCTGAGTTTTAGTCAAATGATGTTCGTTTGTTACAGTGTGGTACCGTACCGTATCGTACAGTATGGTGTCGTACCCAAAGATAAAAATGTTATGAAAGAAATCTTCACATGGGAATTCGGTTAAGTCAGCAATCAGATGCAGACACACTCAGACAACCCGTGTCTACTACTACCTACTACTACTTAGGCAGCTACAAAAAGGTATAACACAAGACAAAACAATGGAGTGGTTAGAGTCAGATCTGGAAGCTGGAAGGTTGGGGCAAATTATATTGAGAGGCAACCAATGTGGACAAGTGATTGCCCTCACGCAAGGGGAGGGAACTACACTTTCCAGTGCTGAAAGGACCTGCCAGATTTACAAAAGTAGCAGACCTGGTTAAGAATATAGGATGAGAAACAAACAAATAAGGTGAAGATGAATAAACCATGGCATGCCAAGGTCAAGGAACAATGCTAGATCCATGTAAAGTCAGCAAGTTGGAGAGAGCAGTCAGGCCTGTCCAAATCAAATGCCTCTGTGTTGTACAGTTATTTCATGCTTTCCTTGTCTATTTAACGGAAAAATGGCGCTGAAAACTTCATTCATTTCAGTGGAGGGATTCAATGTTGCTTGCGAGTTTGGCAGAACTTGATGCAGAAGTTTGCATTCCACCACTTAGTCAAGTAATCTCTAAGTTGTGTCCTCCCATCAAATTGAGTGCTGTGACTACTTATCACAATACTAACAATGAAATGGATACTGTACACACCACTGATTAATAGGGGACAGCTATATGGAACCCCCGGATAGCCCCTGAACTTTGTCTGACAAAACACACTGTTCTAGTGGTTTTGTTTGTCTGATGAAATGGGTCGGCATTATCTAGACATGCAGACATGACTATATGAAAATCGGTATCTTAAATTGTCTCCACTGCAGACGGATATCTTCTCTTAGTTTAGAGACGAAAACATTCTTTAATATTTTGTGCATAAAAAATTCTCCTTACTTAAAGTGGACAGGCTCAGAAGTTTATGAGCATGATGTGGAAAGTATGGTCAGTTCAGTTCCTCTCTTCTACAATTTGGTTCATCAATGTTTTATTTGATGACGCTACTTTTGCTAGTGAAATACAAGTGACTTTCATTTTTTCTCGAAGACTGTTCCCTTTAGTTTGTATCACAAGCCACAGAAACCAGTGGTTCTGCCTAGCAAAACCACTTTTGATTTAAAATGTAATGGATACCTTTCTCTAAAATATAGACACGAAACTGACACCTAACGGACAAAAATGTTTTGTCTGACAAAATGACTGTTTTGTCAGACAGAGTCCCAGGTTTCCATATAAATATAACAGCCCTCTAATTGAAGGAAGGCAGAAGAAGTAAAAGAAACCCCCAATGTTCATCTATGTTAAACTTTGAATAATGTCAACTATCCAGCCATCCCAGATGTTAAAGTACATCCAAGCTGGTGATCTGATTCTTGCCCATCCAGAAAAAGGCAGAGTTCACATTAAGATTCCTCAATATAGGAATGTTATAAAACAGCTTAGATTTACAAGGACTGCCAATGAATCTTACACTGAGATTGAATGAGCAAGAACAATCTGACCACCACAGCAGAAGCTGACATCTGATGAGATTTATGTTTCAATTTGGTGGGAAGGCATAATTGGAGATGCAATTCGTACCAAGGACCAGGAAGCACTCAAAATTATGGAATATGTTGCAATGAAATGGATGCAAACTGGTGAGATAGATAGGAGGAAGGTTTCGAATCTCTTCAAAAGAAAGTCAGATAAACCATCTTCCAACAGGACTAATGGATGGGTCTGAAAGAGCATTGAATGAGCTACAAATTGGTGCATCATTTGTGTCGATAGGTCGGGTACTCAAAATGCAATATGTATTGCTGGAAACAATTCAAACACGATCTCTGAAAAGATACCTAAACAAAGGTAAAGATCTGAAAACATATGTAAATGAAGGTCAAGCTTCCGCTCTTATAACTTGAAACTGACTGAGATGACGGAGCCACCAAATGGATAGGTTTAAAAGAGCATTGAATGAGCTTCAAATTGATGCATAAGTTGATTCAACAGGCTTGGTACTTGTGATGCAACATGCATTTGACTGAAACACATGAACTCATGTATGCTTCAATGCAATGGTGATAACATCCAATGATAAGTATATCAAGATGATCCCAATAATGAACAATCACTCATTTCAATGGGATGGCACACCAAACCCAAACTACTTCAAGCTACCTAGGATGATAGAGGCAGAGGAAGTCTGAAACTGAAACCACCAGTTTAAATGTAGGAGCTTGGGTGGATGACAATGAAGCAATTAAGAGGGTTTGGATTTGTCAACCACAAGTAGACAAGAATGAATGCATTTCCCCCACTGAAATTGGGATGAGTGATTCATGGTGGACCTCAGTGAAATGGATTACATCAACCAAGCCATTTCAAATAATTCAACAATGGACTGTTGATCATCAAGAACCTTTGATAAGGAGTTTTTACAATGACTTTAGGGATTGTGATTTATTTGATAGATGCATGAGAATGTCCTTGACAAGATTAATGAGATTTCCCAAAGAAGATGAATTGAAGAGACTTACTTATGGTATTGATAGGGGTTGGTGGCTTCACATAAAGAACTTGGACTCTCACAAACCCATAGAGCCATAGGCAGATCCCTCCAAGTCCCATGAAACATTGGGCTCACACTGGATGACTATATTACATACTTAAAGTGAAGTTGGATGTCAGGGATTTGTTAAGTCAAGGTCATTGAGCGTTAGACACTTCCAACATCGTAGTGATCCATTCACACATGTAGAAAACTAAATTAGGGGCAACAGGATAACAATAATATCTTTACAGAGTTGGGACCAAAAGGCAGAACAAAATCTGGAATTTGCCACAGATCAGTATCTAAGGCGTGAAGTTTACCACCCACTAGGTAAGAATTGTATGATCAAATGCTCTAAACCAGACTTGTTAGGGGGAAATCTATCAAAAAATGGAAGTTTCATGAAAACAATCAAATAACGGTATGTAGATGGGTGGGTCATTTGAAGTAGGCCATGCAACACTCAACAACAGCAATATTGACTCAATCATACATTAAACACCACAACACCACAAGTATTCAAAGCATACATATGGAATATGTTCATTAGGCACTGTCCCACATGACGGAGTTTTACTCCATTCTGAAGAGTCATGGGTCAAAAATACACAAGGCAATCCCTGTAAAATAAAGCAAGATTCTCAGAGACACGGGGTGAAACGATGGTGAGAGATTGATTTTTCACCAATGCTACATGGGACCAAATTTTACTGGGGTGTATAGTAGACTGTAAATGCGATTTCAAACATCAAGTGGGTGCCTTCATGTTGGCAATATCCACTATCAAAATTGAAAATTCATTCTATGACAAGATTTACAAGACCCTCACAATGAACTCACAGTGTTAGCAATAAAAGAGAAAGCATTGGTAATCAATTGCTCGGAATGAGTGGATAACAGGGGTCCTATAAAATGCTGCAAGAGTTACATTACAATGAAAGTGTCCTTGGTGGGTTTATATGCACAATGCATCACAGCATCAAGATTATGTAGAAGCAGTTAAAATGTGTGTTAGCACAATGGCACAACAAAATGAAAGAGAAAACGCCCCAGCAAAAGAATCGTGAGAGGATATTGGCCAATATAGTGATCCTGTTCAGAAGTTTTCATTTTATGATGATTCTGCTGAATTCATCAACAAGATCAAAGTGAACAGGTCTGAAAATCACTTCGAGTCTTGCATTCAATAATCGGGAGTCCATGAAGAATTTGAAAAGGGAACATTATGGTGAGATGCTGTGAATGGTAAAACAATGTAGTGGTATCAGTAAACTTAAGTAGGCTCTGGGACTGGTGTACATACTTGACTAAAATATTGTATCTTCTCATTTCGTTTTGCAGACATTGTTTAATTACAAATGGCCCCATCATGGCACCAATTTTGTATGTGGATAACAACAAGGCAACAGACAGCTGGCCGCCCACTGATGCGCACTTGTTCAAGCAACTCTACCAGGTATGATTGCCTCCAAGCAGCCATCTGTATGGGAGAAACCCTCACACCTTACAGGATCATTTTTTCTAGACAATCTCACTGGAAGAAATGAGTGAGAATCCAAAGCCACCCTGGAGTTCCTCGATGCTAGTTGCTAGAAGGAACTCAAGCCAGGTCGAACAAAACAATGAAGTGGAAAATGAGGCCATGGTCTTGATGGACCCTAGTCTCAAAGACTGCTGTAGTCACCACCATAACTCATCATTGGGGAACTTGCAAGTAATCCAATTCAGACAAGCCCTCAAACAGCACATCCCAATCTGGAAAAAATGGTGAAAGCCATAAAATACCCTCCAGAGATAAACACGGGGTACCCCACCTTACAAGAATCAAAAAGAATCTCTCAACTGCTATAGCCATTATTAAGTGGTGGTCATAACAGGGTTTCCTTGAAGACTTAAGGGACGGCTACATCAAAAATGAAAACAGTCCAATTTGATACTTATGATAAGAATTATGTATTTTAAACAGCCTGTGGAGGCATTTGTGGGTGGAGTCATCAAAAGGTGAGTTCTCGGCAGCAGAGAAAGCTATCAAATTCCTAGCTATGTGTTTTTTTATTTTTTGAGAAAGATAAATGATGTTTTTGTTCATTGTTTTAATGTACATCTTGAGCTCTTTAACATACATTTGAAAGTACACAGAACAATCGAAAGTACAGAGTACATCTGAAAGTACATAAATGTACTTTTGGATGTACTTTGTACTCTTTTATGATTTCCCTTATACATTATATTGATTCCTATGTGACAATGTACCTTCTGATGTACTTTGTACTTTCAAAACTGAAAGTACAAAGTACATCCAAAGGTACAAAGTACATTAGAAAGTACCCGGTACACTGCCCTTTCATGTTTCAATTCAATTCCAAGAAAAGGGCATAAAGAAAAAAGGAAAGATCATCAAATCAATTGTGACGTGTTGGGAACCTTTTTGACTTCAGCCAAAATTTCATCTGAGATGGCAGGTCCTTTATCAAAGCCTTCAAAACCACTACGTGATGCACATGCATTTTTGCATGAGTACTTGTCTGAGCTCTTGCATACACATATTCCCTAAAATCCTGAATCATCCACTACAGCATAGTGTCAATGATCTGGGCACTATTTCACACTTCCACTGTATCAAAATACCACCATCTCCCTTCTAAACCTTGATAAGCAGAAAACTGGGTAGTGCTTTGGGTTATGATTAAAATCAACACCAGCTCTTTTTTCCAAGGAAACTCTTGTTACCAAAGAACTCTGCCAAGTAAAGAAATTCTGGTTCCTGCCAGAAGTACTAGCAGGAAAACCTGCTTATACTCTACTATTTTGACAACAGATCTTAGGGCATGAAGGCTTGCAAATAAAAGGAACCTGTCTTTTCTCATGTCGCTGCTGGATGGTATGATTGGTGTGGTACATTACAAGTCAGAATCAAGTTTGGTCGATTGACTGGACTTTTACCGATTGAGGCTGCAACATACTTTTCCCATGTAAGCTTGTACATGTTTCAACTAAAAATTGCTTGGATGTTAACCATCAGATAGTCTGTCTGTGGTTACCTGAAGTGACCGTATAATAATTACCCCACATGGAGGCACATGATGTGGCATCATCCCAATATCATCCCACAATTTTTGCCACGTTCATTATCTGACATCATCATCAGCATAGAAAACATACCAACTTTTACATGTTGCACTTTGAACCATGATATCAATTTAGACCTCAAATGGGAGCTAATTTGAGGTGGTGATCTTGAAAAGCAGAGGACATGCAGAGCCGGACATAAGCACTCAAGATAGTCCCAAAGAGTTTTGCAATGTTGGCTGGTCTCACAGGTTGGATAATGATGCCACATGAGTGGCCAAAGACATCTGAAAAATAATGGGCCAAACTCAATTCTGACTTGTACTGATCTCTGGTTCCAAGGATATAATTTTGCTAACCTGACAGAAGTGACACACTTCCCTGTTATCATTGCATATGGATTACAGCCTCAATGTATCACAACTCTGGTCAACAGAACAATTGCATGACAAGACACCACCACAAGCAAGAGAAAAGAGCCTAACTAATTGGCCAACAAAAGACCCAGACAATTGTATCCTATTGGACTCAGCATGAAGGTTGTCATATTAATGACCTAGCCCAGGTGAAACAACAATACAACAGTGCCATAAGAATAACATGTGCCTCCACAGCATTGCTCTCTACCATCTGGCTACTGCACATTTTCTTCCTTCTCATGTGCAATGGGTTTTGGAAGTTTTGGACAGTATTTAAACACTATACATTTCAAGCACCACAATATAGGCATACCCATGTCATCATTGTTCTCCAAAAGGCATCCCTGTCTAAGGCTTAACCAACATACTTTGAATCCGTCTTTTTGACATAAAGAGTTAGTAAAAATCACAATTGAAATTTTGGCACCAACAAAGAAATAGTGCATCTTGTCTACTTAATACAATATTCATATAGAACACATCTTTGACTCAACAAATACATCCTCACTTTAAATTGCAAGTAATAACACATCAATCTAAAGCCCTTTCAAGAAGCTTTTTATATTTACATTTATAAATGGCAAAAACCGTGCAAAATCCTGTTTCATTACATTTCAGTTCTATAGCCTTATCCTACTATTTAGCATTGCACTTGACTTTTTGTAAAGATGAATGAACGTTACATTCTCTTGTCTAGAGGGATGGTCCAGATTACATTAGATAAAAGAAAACTAAAATTTGACAATGATTGGGAGAGCCATTTCTCACTCAGGTCTCAGGAAAGTTGAGTACAGATTGTGGGAGGAAGATTGAGGGTTTAAGAATGAATCGTTGAGACAATATTGACCTTGGACAACTGATGCCATGTCATTTAGAAGCCTTGGAGTTTGAAGATCCTTGGAATAATTATTGTTGATACTATTTCCATTCCACAAATAAGCATTCAAATCACAGATGACCTATTCAATTTTGAACAGTGTTGGCTGATCAGGATCATTTATATGTGCCTTTCTCTAGACAACATTATATTCAAATTTGCTTTCCACCAAGCCGCATGAGCCAGTATAATATTGCTGGTTCTGGAGCACACACAGCACCTTGCACAAGGAGCAAGCACCATTGTCGTATAAATATTTCTTCTTTTGGGAAGAAACACAGTTTATGTTATGCACGTAGGAGTGTTACCTATGTAAGGAGGGAGCCTGCATGAAATTTTTATTATGGAAGGTAAATTCATCTAGCACAGCAACAGCAAACCAACAGTTTACCAGCAGTGTACCAACAGCTTACCAAGCATAAAACATGCATACTATACCAAGGAAGAGCATACAAATGGTGTGGTACCAATGGTGTACCACATAGACCACTTGTGTTTTTGTGTCCTCATAAGTGATTTGTAGTCCTTACCTTTTTTGGTCCAGAGTGATATGTACAGTGCATATGTAATATAAAGTGTGTTTCTCATGGAAGCTGACGAAGTGAGTATACATATTAACATGAAGTTTTTTGCAATCTTCTCCATAGTGTCATATACCAATCATGTTTCATACATATTCCAACAGTTCTATCATATCATGTTTAATCATCTCCATTGCCTCTCACAATTAATTCCTTACAAGTTCATCACACCTAAACCAATATCCTTTGAAGAATTATTTGATGCCAATCCCTCTTCACTTGTATTCACATGCTCCCTCGTACTCACTTCACATGCAACCACTTGCAATCTTCCTTGCATTTACTTGCAACCACCTGTGTTCACGTGTAATCACTTTCATTTTATGTAGTTTACTATCATTCACCACACTTTTCACAATATGACTATGATACCATATAGTAAAGTAAACAATTGCATGATGATTCAACGTGGGAGATTTGTTCACACTATATACAATACAGTACCATAATACCATGGTAGCATAATGAATGTATCACCTTCAAGAGCCTTCTGAGCAATTTGATCAATTGCATTCAACTGTGATCAATTATGACCAATCTTGCAATAAATTACACTCAACTGGTATCTATTGCATTCAATTGAGTTCAATTGCATTCAATTGAGTTGAATTGCATTCATTTGCTTCCATTGTAATCAGGCTTTTTCATAATCAAAAGCTGTAAATCAGGCCATGGTCATAGTCAGATAATATCTATTGGATGCAGATCATATTTTCCTGTGCATTGTCAATGACGGTGCCTTCAGATGTGGTAAGAAACGTTAGTTGTGTCGACATCTAATCCAGGAATGTGATTTGTGCAAATCCAAAGAAAAAGAAAATATTTGGGATACATATATTAAGTTGGTGAATATTAAGTACAATATCCCAATCCTTTTTTATGGTGCTATATTTGCAGTTTAACTAGCTTTCCCCTTCTTAATTTTTTTGGTACAAATGTTGCAAGGTAAGATGAATGATTTCTATGCGAATGCTTTAGAAATCCAAAAAATCACATTTGCCC
The DNA here is from genome assembly GCA_013187285.1 of Cyclotella cryptica. Classification (NCBI taxonomy): domain Eukaryota; phylum Bacillariophyta; class Thalassiosirophyceae; order Thalassiosirales; family Thalassiosiraceae; genus Cyclotella; species Cyclotella cryptica. The sequence continues at coordinate 16,328 of JABMIG010000026.1, read as the reverse complement.
ATAATAGGTAAATACTTATGCAATTTTTTTGGTGATGTGACATGTGAATGTTGGGCATACCAAGATGTTTCGAAATCTCAGTAGTATTGTAAGCTGAGCCACTTTTTCTCCTTCTATTTCTCCGCCTTCTCTTTTTTTCTCTAGTGAGACAGTGTTTTTGCCTTTTGACAGGTACTTCAACAATGTACATAAAAGTATTTACTTGTAGATAATTAATTTTTTGTTCTGCATACATTGGCAGTCATGATGTTTTATGTTAAGTTACCTTGAAAATTGTATCTTGTCCTAAATTGGCACGTTTCTGTGAGACATGTGTGTGCCCACTAACCAAGCTTAGATAAGTCACTTGATTTTCAACTTAATACTTCCTCTGTCTCAACGATTTGTCTTCTGTCTAACTTGTTGTAAAATATCTTGCAGAGGCTGCTAATAATGTAATATCAATTATGGGAAGCATGACTCTTGACAATTTATTGATTAATGTTGTTAACATCAATTTCAACATCATTGTTATATTTCCTAATCTAGATTTTCTTGTCTTGCTTACTTGATTGGACAGTAGTGTATTTTTCCTGCTCTTGAATTATTACTGGGTGTTTGTTTGAGAAAAAATGTAGTCATATTACATATCATACAACCACACAAAGGGCTTGAAGCAAGCAAGGTGTGCTTAAAGGATTCACAGCACTTGTGAAGCAAATGGCAAACCATAAGCAATGGATTTTATTGCCTTTGATGTTCACTTTTACTTCCTGACAACACCCCTGCTGCGACCTGCAAAAATCTTGCCACTACTACTTTGTGATTTTGCAAATTCTAAGAAATAGCCCCATTACTGTGGGGCCATGAACAGTGGCTTGCTAGCTATCAAAAAGTTGCACCAGGAATTCCTGACCGCATCACCTTCCACCACATATAAAATAAATAAAAATAATCTTTCTCAATAATGTTCTGTGGTACTGTGGATGACGAGTTGGAAGAAGTACATATTATGATCAAAGTGTGCAGTGCAAATATTGCACTGTAGCTGAAACTTCCTGGAAAACCTGCTTTTTGCAAACATTGATCCAAGTAAAACCAAGCAGACTTCTAATTTCTGATTAGAGAGAAAAAACTCCATCCCACCTGCTAATCACACCCTGGTGTACCGGGGTGACTCCAACCAAGTGAAAAAGTGCACCCAAGTGCACCTGGGTGAGCCTCTTCACTCATGTGTGTGCACCCAAGTAAAGTGCACCTGAGTGTACTTGAGTGCACTCTGATGTGCTTCTTTACTCTCGTGAACCCAAGCGCACCCGCAAAGTGAACCCAAGCAAGCCCAGTCAGAAAGGACTCCTTTTTAAATTGCTCATATCCCCCAGAACCCCCCAATACAGGCAACTTCGCCAAATTTTCTGCGATTGCTTGATAGTTGGTTGATATTTTTTTCTCAATAGTAGTCGATAGTAAGTCAATAGCTAGAGTCAATAGGTCGACCTTCTATCGACTTTTTGGATGAAAGGAGTTGATACTGTTGACTTTTGTTTTCATACTTGTTGACATGTCACATGTCGACCAAATTTCAACCAAGTATCAAAAAGTGATGAAAACGTCGACAGTTTATTGATGGTTGGCATGTACAACCTACAAGCTCCTACAAGTTCCTATGTAATATGTAATATGGTGAATAATTGGGTGATATCAGGCTGGTCACTTACAGCTAATTGGAAGGTTAGCCTATGAAGAGCAGAGATACGGATGATGAGGCGGACAAAAGGGATTTTCATTAGGGTTTTTTACTGGGGACAAATGCGATCCGTAAGCAAAGCACTGTCCTTCTCATTTTAGCATGAGAACCCCAAAGGGTGATTGCTTCTCATTTTGGCATGAGAACCCAAAAATCTTTGGGAAGTGACACAGAGGTAACCAGGAAGTAACTCGGAAGTTTTACTATCATGGCCCCTCCACTGGTAGGAGCTTCTAGCATCTCTCCACTGTTAGGAGCTTCTACGCCTCTTGTGAGCCTCACTTTTCATTTGAAGCAATCACTGCCATCAACAATAGCAGTGATTGGATTGAATAGGTTGCCTCCGTAGTTTGATCGGTCCCTCAGTTTAGTCTTAATCTCGGCTGGGGGTATTGTTTGCCCATATCTATCGAGAGTGAGAAGAGAAACCACGAGCCTTCACCAGAGCACTGAAGTCATCTCCAGCATTACATTCGAACCCATCCAACCCTAACCATGAATGACTGGGATAACGCATCTTCTGGCGATGAGCAGTCACCGCCACCATCAAGAACTCTGGCTCCACTACGAGTGCCGTTACCCTCGAATCCAATGTGAGCAACCATCCCTATGCTGATGACTATATTCATCTCAGTGAGGAGTACTGCCACAGAGTCTACAAGTTTAGTTCGGGTGGAAAGAAGATCGGTGTGGTCTGTGGCCGCTTGGTCGTATCTGGCTCTGACCGATGCAAGTGTACCTCTCACCAGACTCTAGTTCTCCGAGTTGTAGGCTACTACCAACGAGCCCCCCTCAAGACCGGCAACGTCATCAATGGGAAGGATAACGATTTCCTCTCGAAGGATGAATGGGATGCTCTCAAGGCTGCTGAAGATGCCCACCATCAAGAGGACTTGCAGCTGTCGGCTGAATGATTAAACACCAACGAGAGCAGTGGCAACTCACCTGGTGTGGCCTTCGATTACCCAGCAAACTCCTTCCACCCGTCTAAAGACTACTCTGCCACCAATAACTCCTCAGGTGTTGAGGTGGGCGGCTCAAGTGCCTCGACTGGTCAGCTGCCAGCCAGGCCAGAATGGATTAGTGGACATGTATGTAGCAGCGACAAAGCTCGGAGTGTCGCTTTGTCGGTAACCAACCGAGATCACCTTTGCCAAAATGGCTGGAACATGACGGAGATTTTTGACAGTTTGGCTGAAGCCAAGGCTTGGTTGAAGGAGGGCAAGATTGCTGCAGCAGCGGGTGGCCTGGGCAGAGATGGTGATGGCCCTGGCATCACCAGTGATGAATCCAGTGAGCCAAAGAAGCCCTCCCCTAGAAAGGATTAGAAGAAACCCTTCAAAAAGTCAGGCAGGAAATCCTCCTGGAAATCCTCATCCTCCTCATCTGCTTCACTCTCCTCGTCCTCTTCTTCATCATCATCATCTGAGTCAGAGTCAGAGTTGAATAGTTCCAGTTCCTTTGAGGACAATAGGGTGAGGAAAAAGAAGAAGAACTGTCGCCGCCGCCGTAAGAGCAGCCACAGACGCAGGAAGTTGGTGGTCAGGGCTACCAACATTCGCTTGTTTTCTAAGGACACATAGACTGGAGATGACAAGAGTGCTTTTGGACTGAAGATCTTTGACCAATAGGTGGGGGCTGCCCTCCATCCTCCAGGGATGCACATGAAGGGTCGGAACAGTTTTGCGGCTTGTATTACGGATGTGACGGCAATGCCAGGTACGTATCACAAATTGGACATGGAGAGGAGTGACATTGAAACTGTGTTTGAAGGGGCCATCTCCATGATGCAGGTGGATGGATGGAATTTGATCACGGATGCGCAGTGGAAGCGGGAGAAGAAGTCCACCCTCTTGGGGATTAAAATGCATGGACCAACGTGGCTGAGGAAATTGCTGAAGCCAAGTCACTGATTTTTGAGGAGATGGACTCTCGTATTAGAATCTTTATGCAGCGCTGCCACTATGATGACGATGCTATTAACGAATACCTTTCCTATGGATTGTGGATTTGAGTCACTCAGGATACTCTTACCTACTTCAAGGGGTTGATTGGTGCAGTGCAACAACAGGCCCTTCAGCACGGTTTTGAAGGTGGAATGGCGGAGCAAACTTTGCAATACTATTCCAAGAAGTTGGTGCAGATTTGTGTCCTTAGCCCCACCTATCAAGCCCATCTACTCAGCTCCTATGCCTGTCTTTGTGATGCATCCCACAACAAATTTGTCAACACCCTGATCTATCGCCCATTGCTGCAATCTCTTCTTACCCAGTCCTTGGACAGTCCTGTCAGGAATGGCAGTGATGGTTGCACTCAAAGCAACACTGGACTGGAGGCTCAGAAGTGCAGTCACTGCGGCAGCAAAGCTCTCCACAAGAAGCTGGGAGTGGTCCTTGGTCGAAGTAAATGTCCTTTTAACAATGAACTTGCCCGTAACCGAGCCATGCAGGCTGCCAAAGCGGCACTCCAGCAGTTGCAGGCCGATCCTCAAGCTGACAAGAAGGAAGTGATCAAAGCCGTCATTGCCTCTCACTAGGCTGCTTAAGGCCTAGCCCCTTTATTTTTCCTTTGATGATTCGTGATGTTTGTGTTTTGTATTATTTGGATGCACCTGCAAGGGATTTTGCTGCAGGGGTTGTGGTAGATTTGTGCTTACGAGGGGGTGAGGCAGGATACCACCCCCTCTGTTTCTATTTGGATGTCATGCAGATACACCATTGCAAGGTTATGAAATAAATGTGTTGCAGCCTGAGTAGCAACAACATTCCCCCAAGCTGATGGAACATAACCTATAAGCCAGCTTTCACGTGACAACCAGTTAGTTTACCTTGCCTGTGACAGAGATGTTATTGCCTCTATGAATGCAAGATGTTTTGCCTCAGTGGCGCCTATGGTTGACTTGATGTTCTTCTCCAAGCCTATCTCTGTCACCTATGAGATGAATTTTTACATTGTGTATTTGGCGAGCCCTGTGTCTGATGTCTTTTGCCAGTGTGGTGCCTTGCTGCAGAGTTTTTTGCAGAGCCAGTCTTCACAATTTGCGCTCAAGCTTGCTTACCTGTCGGCTCTCCTTCTCTTCCTCTGCAACACTCCAGGTGAGTCAGAGGGTGCTGATGAAGTGTTTGAGATGCAGGTTCATGAGATGCCAGCTCCCCAAGATGGTCTGGTGTCTACGTTTGGTACCTACCGGGATAGCCTCAACTTAATGAAGGATGCATGAGAGCACTTTCACCATACTTTCTCCATCTCCCGTAAGGCAACTTCCGAAAGCATCCCTTCCAGCCAAGGACAAAACATTGTTCAAGGCCCGTGGCCTTGACTCAACCTTCTGAACAAGTTCCCAGTTGACATGTTGGTAGTGGAATGCAGCAGTTGGCAATGTCCAAACCACTCCTATACTCCTTTCCAATGGGAGTCCTGTGTGCAGGAGGCATCTCCCAGCTCTCGTCCATGGTTTGTTGTGGAGGTCTGGCCTCCCAACTCTCTCCTATGGGATCACGGTCCAGCTGGAAAAAGTGTTCGTGTTCGATGGGAGGAGCTCAGTTACTCCACCGAGATGCAAGTGGTGGATTCCCAGCACTGCAGTGGGGCGATCACCCAGCCCCAAGCTATCATTGTGCGGGATTGTGTGGGTTTGTGGTCATGGGCATCATACAGCCATCTCTTGCCTAGTCGTACCATGCAGAATCTACTCACTCCTAAAGGCTTGCGCCCTCATCACAAACAATCTGTTCCGCCTACAGGGATTCACCAAGTGCCTCCTTTTGATAGAGACCCAATGCCCAGCAAGCCCTTGGGGTGGATCATGGATGATGACAGTCCCCGTCAACTTCTCTTGGAGAAGACTGCCCGTGGCCTGGGCCTTACAAAATTCCGTGTCATTCCTTCCAATGCCCTCACTTCAAACTTGCTTCATAACTTGACTAGCACCTTTCACTGGGAATATATTAGTCAATGCCTTCTACAGCTTATGAATGCTTGGTGCACATCGTCAGTGACTCAATACCAATACCTACTGCCAATAGCAATGGTGTGCCAGATACTCCCTCCTGTGATGCCGGACCGGAATGGCAACCCCCTGATATGACACCCGGTGGGGACTGGTACAACGCACAAGTAGAATGTCTTCAATATGCCTGCAACTTCTATGACAACAGCAACTCCCTCTTCCAAGATGGATTGGACAAACTAGCGCGTCATTGACTGAATTATAGTGAAGAAGGACCCGCTCCCACCCAATTGCAGTTGCTTTGGTGGGAATTTCTGAAATTGCAATGGGAGGAGATTCACTTAGGTGGTTCTATGAATTTTCTGATGGAACCGATGCATCAAATCCAACCCAGTCCAATGATTCCCCAGGAGCTTAAAGTGGCCGAGGAGTTTGTTGACAAATTGGTGGCATTGGGAGTACTTCGCCCCCCTGTTGACGATCAGGGCGATCCTATTGATGTTGTAAGTAATGCCCCTCTCTTCACCGTACCCAAACCCGGTCAACCAGGCCAATATCATTGTATTGCTGATATGTTAAAAGGCCAACAAGATGCAAGTGCTGGCAGTGATCCCGTATTACTTCCTCATGCCTCCCATATTCTTGTCGAGTGTTACTATGGGGGATGGTCCACAGTCTTTGACTTTTCCAAGCATTGCTACAACTTCCCTACTCATCAAGATGACCGTCCTTACCTTGGAATGCTTCATCCACGCACCCAGGATCTCTTGGCGTATTTTGGTCTGCCCATGGGGGGTGGCAACTTGCCTGGGGTTGCCTGTCGTGGTGGAGAGGCTTTCCTTCGACTTGTTCGTGAGTCCAATCACCTCTTCCAGGGAACTTCATCGGCCAATTGTTGGTGGACGGGATTCACCCCTGATGGTACCTACGATCCACGCAAAGGGTGCGGCTATATTCTCACAAACAACCACGGCCTCACGGTTAAAGTTTGGGGTTTTGTGGACAATTTCTTCCTCCATGCGCCAACTTGTTGGCATCTATACTCCACCCGAAACTTTTTCCTGGACGTAGCCTGTCGTTTGGGCTTTCTCTGTCATCCAAAGAAATGCCCTCCACCAAGTCAATGCGTCAAGTTCATTGGCTTTGAATTCGACAGAACGACCTTTCCTGAGCTCAAGATTCCCCTTGCCAAACGTGAGTGTGCAGTTGCCATTGTTGAATACCTGAGCGCCGCACCAGTCCATCAGTCATTTTCCCGGCTTTCCCTTGCCGTCTCCACAGGCATCTTGCAATCCTTGGTAGAAGCCACTCCAAATCGCATTGATGCCATGTATCTGAGGGCCCATTATGATGCTCTTCATCCTCCAGGGATGGGACCCGGGCTTGCCCCTTACTGCACCAAAACTGTCTTGCCATCACCCATGCGTGATGAATTTCACTAGTGATCAACCTTGCTTCGTTCCTCCCACGGGTGTTGGTCTCGCATGCTTCAATCGGCAACTCTTATCCCCAACTGGGGTGATGGCTCTGGCACTGAAAGTGGTGGCACCCTTGGACTCCTTGATGCACCGTTACAAATGTGGCAAGGATTGTGGTCTTCTGTCGTATACAAATTCTCCTCCAACTGGAAGGAACTCAAAACTCTGCACCTGACTTTGCTCCATCTCCAACCTCACGGTGGGGACTCTATCAGAAGCACCACAGTCTTTTATTTTACGGATAACTCTACTACCTATTGGATTGCACAGGCTGGTAGTTCACCAAGCCCTCACCTTCACTCATTGATTTGGCAAATAAAGTGTCTCGAGCTTGAGCTTGGCATTCAGCTTCAGGTTGTTCATGTGCCCGGTGTTGTCATGATCCAACAAGGTTCGGATGCTCTCAGTTGAGGTGTATACGTGACTCCCTTTCAAGCAATCACAGACCACGCATGCTCACAGCTGCAGTCTTTGCCCCTCTCACCCCTGATCCAAACCTCATCCTTTCTTACATCAACCAATACCATCTGCCCTATACCTATCGTCTTCAACCTTGGTCAGATCTGTTGATTGCAAGCACACTCCTGGACAATTTCTCTGTATGGTTTCCACCTCCAGAACTTGCCCGACAGGCCATCACATTCATGTTGCAAGCATGGGTCCGATGTCCCACCACTACATTGGCACTCTTTTTCATCCCTCGCGTTATCCCTGATTGTTGATTTGGGTTGTCACGACATATCAAGGAGCTGGCCATGGCATCACCTCGCAATTTTGCCCTGCTTGATCAACCTCTGTTGCCTATTCCAATTATTGTCTTAAACTTAGCTCCTCACATGCGCACATTGCCTGACTCCTCCAACAGGTTGGACAAATCTTCCATGCCCAAGGAACTCCAATACCATCGTAGTCAGGCAGAACACTTGCGTCGGCTGCCGCCAAGCCCTCTCTCCTGATACAGCCATTCTTCGATGTGTTTTTGCTTCATCCGGATTCTCCCTTGAGTCGGGACTATTGATGTCTCCTTGTGGTGTAACCTACCATGCTTCCTGTTTCCGTGTTGGTCCTCCCTTCTCATCACGCCTTCGTCATGGAGCAGGGCTTTTGTTCCCAATTGTTAGGCACTGGGGCACCTTCATCTGCAAACTCTGTACTGTTCGGTCTATGATTGGTCGCGAACTCACCCGTCCTTCTGACATCGATCTTTTAGGACTTGAATGTATGCGGATTATTGACATGGCAAATGCCTGGGCTAGCGGAACACATAAACAATACCAATCAAAGCTGCAAGCTATCTGGTCCTTTGAGCACATGCATGGCTTCCCCATACTTCAGGGTGAATGTCTCCAACGGCCACCATCCACAACCGACATCCCTCTTATGTGGATGCAGGAATCTTACAGTCTACTGTCATCGAAACGGTTATCTGATGATTCTACTGTTAGCTTTGCCACTGTTCGTCAGTTACGTAGCGCTGCCAGCCAATTTCTGGGATGGGAAATGATGATTTCTGCACTTTGTCTACCTACATTGACCAACAGCAACGTGTCCTGTCCCAGCCTTGCCGAGCCACTGACAATTATTCCTTCTCTCTCTTCACTAAGGGGTTGGATGGTTGGCTAGGAACTGAGTCAAAACCGGCCACAGCCCTTCTTTTCCGACATGTGCTCTTCATGGATCAGTTCTTTGCAGCTAACTATGCATCTGCGTCTACTTCCTCTGGCCAGCGTCCTTGGGCACTGGCAGGACTCTCAATGCTCTTTTTGGTTAGGGTGGTTTCGCTCTAGTGAAACCTTCAGCCTTACATACGCTGACATTGACGTTATCCTCCCATCCGACGGACCGTTACATGACCTTCCCTTAGGGATTGGTATGATTCTCTGTCGGCTGTTACCTCAGACAAAAATGAATCGCACCTCTACAGCTGATGTAGTTCTTGCCTTTACTACATTATCAGGCATCTCACCTGGCTCGTGGTGTCGCCGGGTGTCCCTCTCAACTTTTGGGACTCCGCGGTGGTCCCCTCACCCAAGCCCTATCTTTGTCAACAATGATGGAAGCCCTGGGACGTCCTATTCATTTAGACATCTTTACATTTATCCTTGTTTGACTCAGCTTCAGCGGACAGGGGATGCTTACCTACCAGGGTGACGACAATTCTATCCACTCTTAATTCTACAGTATGCACATGTATTGGCGTGGCAAACGCTCACAAGCTGGTTGCGGCGGAACTCATGGTTCTCTTGGATTTAAAATGGCCTCGCCTCGCCAAATTTATGAACATGGCCGATGGCGGCTTTGTCGTAGCTCTCAGGCCATCGACATTCAATACGATCAATGGACCTATGCCGATCTTATCTCGATCTCTCTCTTCTCCTTGTAATCTGTTCTCTCGGACTATTCGACTCCATCCTTCCAGGCATGGGAGTGTACCTTGTGGGAGTTATGGTGTTAGCCCATGTCATTGTTATACTCACAGCACGGGGGTAGTCTTGAAGAGGTCTCTAGGCGCTCAGGGCCGCCAGGCTGAGCCCACACAGGCATCGGTCGGGGCCAGGCAGCCCCCCGAGGCAACCTGAGTAGCTGGAGGCTCTTTCTAGGGTATCCGTGGTCTGAGTTGGGTGGGCCCTACTCTAGACCACCATTATTATTTTATCATGATTGTTTCCAATGACGCAGCCTAACCTGGTCACTCACAGCTAATTGGAAGGTTAGCCTATGAAGAGCAGAGATACGGATGATGAGGCGAAAGAAAGGGATTTTCATTAGGGTTTTTTACTGGGGACAAATGCGATCCGTAAGCGAAGCACTTTCCTTCTCATTTTTGCATGAGAACCCCAAAGGGTGATTGCTTCTCATTTTGGCATGAGAACCCCAAAATCTTCGGGAAGTGACACAGAGGTAACCAGGAAGTAACTCGGAAGTTTTACTATCATGGCCCCTCCACTGGTAGGAGCTTCTAGCATCTCTCCACTGTTAGGAGCTTCTACGCCTCTTGTGGCCTCACTTTTCATCTGAAGCAATCACTGTCATCAACAATAGCAGTGATTGGATTGAATAGGTTGCCTCCGTAGTTTGATCGGTCCCTCAGTATAGTCTTAATTTTGCCCACCCATCCCGCCCGGGTATTCTTGAAGAGGTCTCTAGCACTCAGGGCCGCCAGGCTGAGCCCACACAGGCATCGGTCGGGGCCAGGCAGCCCCGAGGCAACCTGAGTAGCTGGAGGCTCTTTTAGGTATCCGTGGTCTGAGTTGGGTGGGCCCTACTCTAGACCACCATTATTATTTTATCATGAGTGTTTACAATGACGCAGCCTAACCAGTCGGTAGTATCAACTCAAACAGTCAACATGTTGACTAAAAAAGTCAGAATAGAGACTTTTTGTCGACAGGAGTCGATACTATCTACTATTTAGCCGGTGTATGATACGTTTTCCAAATTCCGTCCGTAATAGTCGATAGGGTCGATACTAAGGTAGGTTGATAAACGAGCGATTTTCAGCGAAGTTACCTGTCTCGCCAAGTGATTCCAAGTAACTCCAAGTCAGCCATGTCCAGGACATCGCTGTGGTGGGTCTATTCTTTCCGGTCACCATCTTCCTCTCATCAAGCAAGTTATTGTAGCCGCTCTTAAGTCTACATGAAGATACCCTCAATGATCACAGCAACACACACATCTCTAGTTATTACAATCATCAAAACATAATCCTTTATCATAAAATGCCCATTATTTAGCACGCACATTTACAAATTTAGTGATACAAGTCACAAGCTATCCGAACACTACCTTGCTGGACATTCCAACCATCAATCGAAACTAATAGATATGTCTCGGGGGTAGCAGGCCACATGATGTATCCATTAGAACACTTTGTTTTTCCCACATCATGGAGTAGTATTTCGACATCAAAATACTCGCCAGGTAACAGTGTGATGTAATTGCTTGACAAGTATGTTGGTAGAATCCTACGATCTTTGCTTTCCATGGCAGCCTGAGACGAATTGCGGGTAAGAGACAACTTTAACATAATGGCGACTCTATTGCCCGTATTACGCAATGTGCATTTAATGTCACCATTCAACGCTTCTTTTTCTCTGCAAGATGCATAAACTTGAACTTTTGGGATGACTTTCCTCAATGCACCCAGCAAGGAAAAACGTGTTTGACGATGAATCCGATCTCTCCTATCTGGATCTGTCAAGTAATACGAATTTGTTGCTGTCATGCTAGTACTTCGAAAAGGAAATCTGCCATGGTTTAACTGTTCGTACGTCATGTTGAATCGGTACAAAAGAACGTCCTGCAGTTTGATACCATTTACCGCCGACGCATCATATACCCCTACCCAAGGAATGCGGTCTTCAAGATGGGTCACGGAGTTCCCGTCTATCTGAGCATCTGGAATTGAAATGTTCCCACTACCAACCAACTCGCCGTGTAAAGAATAGGCCCTCCAATGAATCGAAAAGACAGTGGCAGCCCATGGAATAGCATTGACTACGTGAATCGACCAGTCGCGTAAATTCAGTAGCACTCGTATTGATTTCCCATCACCAAGACCTGAACGTGCACCCCAGTATCCTCCGTTGGTTCCTAGATACCAGTCGTAAAGCGCACCACGGAAAGTAGGCGCAGGAGAAGAGGACTTCCAAAAGAACACTGCCGAGTTGCGTTGAAGCATTCGATGAGAGTAGCCCTCAAATAGTGATTTGTATTGAAAGTATTGAGCAAGCTGAGCTGACCAAGTATAATCCTCAATGATGCCCATGTCATCACTTGATGTGTCATTGCTGATTTTTGGAAAGTGGAATTGACATATGTGATCGATGCCATTGCTATCAAATGAAGCTTCTGTGAATGGAAGGTATTTAAAATGAATCCATTCCCTGTGAATCGCTTCGCTTCGCTCGTCGCTCAACCCACACACGGGAACAGAATTCATTGCATCAGGACTTAAGAACCGTTTGAGGCTCTCAAGCTCGGGATGCGAAACCGATCCTATCTCTGTTTGGAAACCAATGTTCCTTCCAGGAGAATCAATATCCACCTTATCGGAAGGAATAACATTGTTCAAGACCTCGTCTTCTCTCAACAAAGGCGATGTAAATCCAGGATTAACATCAAAGAAAAGGTTTTCGTTCAGTATCCCATACTTGAGAAAGTGGATAGTTATAGGAATAAAACACCATGAGGGTGTCGGTACATGCTGAACATGAAAACCATTGAAACACGACTTACTGGACCATCTTTTGGCCCGAGAGACCTCGTAGGATCAAACACATCACCCACATCTGTCACCGAACTGGACACGTAAGGGCGGGACCCATCCAATCTAGAAATGAATGTTCTCAGATTGCCATCAATATCCTGCGGGGGAGACGTGCCCGAATCAAACTCAGTTGTTGTTGTGTTGGGAGGAATAGGAAAGAGTTCATTACCACCTCCGTATAAAACAAGGCTGGGATGGTTGCGCAATCGTCTTACTACGTCCTTTGCGTTCATTAAATATGCATCGTGATCTAATGGCCAGTCATAGCTTCCAGCCATCTTTCCATTGTTGTCTCCTGAACAACAAAATTGATGAGATGTTCGCAAGAAATGCTCGTCTTGAGGGTATACTTTCAATCTCACCTGTCATCCAAAATTCTTGGTATATCAACAATCCAAGTGCGTCGGCGGCATGATAGAAATCAGAAGATTCTGTAATGCCCCCGCCCCAAACACGGATTGCATTAAATCCGATATTTTTCAGAAGGCGAAGTTCAGACAAATATCGTTCACTTGAAGTTGAGTACCTCAAGAATTGGTCAGTTGTAACCCAGTTACCCCCGACAAGAAATATGGAATGACCATTTACTTTTACAGTCAGGGACTTTGTCTGTGGATGAGTGTACGATGAAATTGTTCTTATCCCAAATGTGGATTCGGTTTGGGATTCATGGATGGCTTCTGATTCTGCGTTGTTATATGAACGAAATACGACATTTACTACGTACAGCGGCTGTGATCCAAATGAGTGCGGCCACCACAATTTGGCTTGTGAAAGTCGAATCGTCCCTAAATGATACTCAGCTACTGAATGATCAATAGTAACGTTTTCAAATGTTCCACTGGCCAGTGTTGTTGTATCATCGTATGCTACAGGTTCTTCCAGTGCCACGTCCGGATGTGTGTACCTTTTATCTGGTAATGAAAATTGCCTACTATCGGGTTGCTTCCATGGCGTGTTGCAGTAACTGATAAGTCAAGCAAGGCAGACACTAAGATATCGTCACCCAACGGCAAACCTCCTTCACTCAGTCCATCGTCGGAGTTCTCAAATTGCCCTCGCTTGTTTTGATCGTCGACCGACACATCCAGTAGCTTCACTCGAACATCATGCAGCCTTATATCTCCAAAAATCCATTCAACTTGCACCTTATCCCATATTCCTGTGTTCCGATCAGGTGTAGGTTGAATCCAGTCCCATCCCAATGTACATTGCATTATTGCTCCTGATTTTGCGAGATTGTGATCGCCCCCTTGTCCTTGCGGTTCATTCCTTCTCTGGTTTCTTTTTCGGTGTTGATTTGTTGCAAGATGCTTCATGTTTCGCTCAATGCTCGCTTGTTCTTTTACTTTTGAGAAGAAACGAGAAGAATTTGCATTGCGTGACATTGGGCCGTTGTCTACGGTAGGCTTCCCAACTACAGGAGGAGGGAGCACCAAAATTTCCAACGGCGAATCTTGGTCATCTCTCCGGATGCCCAAGTCATAGTGTCTGCGTAGGAACATCCCTCCTACATTCACGTCTTCATTCCTTTTATCATCAAACGTAGAATATGGGTGCAGCAGTTCTCCGTCATAATAAACGAGAGGCTGATAATTCACTCCGTGCAATGTCAAATGGCCTCGTTTCCATGGCAATCTTCTACCGTCGCCAACGCTACTTTTAGATTGATCAGATGAAACCACCGTGTCATGAGTGGCTGGGTTGGAAGCAGTAACGTTCGTTGTGTACCAAAGTGTATAATAGTCCCGAGCACCAACAGATATATCTCCATCGTCTAGAAAAAGTTCTCGATCGTCACTTACATCAGGATACTGTTTCATGATTTCCCACGTGGGGAATTCATTCCATGGATCCCACCATGAAGATTGACTTTTATTCTGCTCAAAATCTGCCAACCAATGTTGAAACAAGGCGGTGCCCGGAGCAAAGGTCGAGTAGCGAGACGGGTCTTCTGCTAGGTTTCTGCGGAGAAAACAATATTTATTTAAGTCATTTTTGTCCCATTGAGAAGGTGGGATGTAACGAGAGAAAGGTGGAGAGACGTTGATGTGTTTCTGGACGAAAGAATGACATGTTGTCCATGAGTCAATGGTGTTCGATGCCTCCATGATGGGGGTGGGAATGGTAAGTTCGTGTAATGTGTGTGAAACTATCGCAAGACATGCGCCCGATGATATGTGTCGACGATCCTACCGGGTGAACACGCTTAGAGATGCATTTTACTTTGGTTGTAGTGGTAACGGGCTTTGCGTTGCTTGACGGACAGGGTGATTCTGTGATGCTCTTCCCTGGATTTTTTATTGTTACCGCTGTTATGAGCGGTTCGGTTGTTGCAATCTGTTGCAATTAGGTGTCGTCAACCTCTAGCGGATTGATGGCCTTGTCGAACACTTTTGGTCATGGGTTGGCTTTTTCAGTCGTTTTTTGTTCCTCAAGCTTGTTTACCATAGATACCCCTATGCAATTCGTTTGACTTTTTCAGTCACATTATCAATTTCTTGTTCCACTTGTTATGTTCGTTATTTTTTAGGTACAGCTGTGCACCACCCTCAGACTACATGAGAATTACCTGTAAAATTCAAATTATTTTACGATACTCCTCACTTGTCGAACTTGTGCCAATCATCTGCCAATCATCAGCTGACGGTCAATCCACACAAAGCTCACACGACGTATCAAGACA
Organism: Cyclotella cryptica; assembly: GCA_013187285.1. Classification (NCBI taxonomy): domain Eukaryota; phylum Bacillariophyta; class Thalassiosirophyceae; order Thalassiosirales; family Thalassiosiraceae; genus Cyclotella; species Cyclotella cryptica. The sequence continues at coordinate 1,220 of JABMIG010000026.1, read as the reverse complement.
CAACCATGTCAACAAAAATGATATTGACCGGAATCCGCGATATCTCGAAACTACAAGTACCGACGTTGCCCTAAGCATCGTGTGGACACATCGCAGTGTCCCGCATCTTTTGAACCCTTAGGGCAACGTTCGCCCCTACCACAACTCGCGGCTCATCCACATACAAAACTCCACACAAAAACTGATCAACATCACGCTTCTTTTCACAATCAAGGCAACATTTGTCCTCATCGCAACTTCGCCTCGTCCACCAATAAACTCACCAATTTAAGCAAGATTGGAGCCCATTACTACTAGCTCTTGGCCCCACACTAGCTGACAAAAAACTGACCTACATCATGCCGCTGAAATAAATTAGTTAGAAAAACATGCGTCGGCCCACGATTACACCTGATCGCCTCTATTATGGTGTAGCACTATCAATCATACCCCAATTCATTCGCTGCATGACGGATGTCAACAATAAGATCGTCAGCCGATAAGGGATGCCGAATGTCGAACCTCTTCTCTTCTGGCTGCCAACTCTCTTTTACGGCCCTTTCAAGTTACTTTAGACTCCATACAAATATTGCCTCACTGGGAGGTGTTGGATGAACGGATAGACGCATTAGAGGATCAGATGTCTCAACAGAGCACATGGCATTGCGGTTATCGAGAGATATTTACAAAGTATCCTTTCATTTCAACGTCATTCGAATGGGAGCCTGATCTTGTCACTGTTTTTGCTGGATATGATGCTTTGGATAGTGATGAATTAGCGAGTGTCAACTTGGTTGCAACAGACTATGGTGAAATGACAAAAGTCTGCTTCATCACATTGACAAATCATCCTCAACGAAACCTGCACTTATGTTCGGTTTGGAAGGTGGGTACCAACTAAGGGAGGGCGTTGCTGGTGGGATTTTATCAAACGCATTACGCAATACCCTAGTATCCTTAGATTGGAGATAAGAGTAAAGGCAAATATTGAAACTGTCAAAGAATACGTGTCAGCAATAATCTAGAAATTATTGTGATTGCAGTGGCAGTGCGGTCGCGAATTTTCAACAATCTAGAATAATAGTATTTATTGTGATTGTTGTGGCAGTGCGATCGCGAATTTTTGAGATCTTCGTTCTAAGTTTGACAGAAAAATAAACAAGACACGGGTCCGTTTTCGCATTTATAGTGCGCGTGTCATGGGTTCGTGTAAAATTAATACCGTGTCTACTGTATGTCGT
>JABMIG010000550.1:0-39219 GCA_013187285.1 Cyclotella cryptica | reverse complement strand
GATCTGTACCTGTTTTGGCAAAAAGCAAAAAACTGTCTCACTGAAGAAGGAGAAGGAGAAAGAAGGAGAAGAAGGAGAAGAAGAAGAAGAAGAAGAAGAAGAAGAAGAAGGAGAAAACGGCTCAGTTTCCAACACAACTAAGATTTTAAAAAAAATCTTGACAAGGACTGAAACCTATGTGTAAAAGTTAGTTCGATTGTTACGGGAACTGCTAAAAACATAATTCTTTCGATGCTTTTCGTCAGGCAGCATGCAGGGAGGTTGGAGACACCAAGCAACATCCTAACCACGCCAAGACAATCGAACGAACAAGCAGACGACTGCCGTAAATATCTAACACCCCCGTTCCTCTCAACACCACCACCACCAACAACAACAACCATGCCCCTCGAATCCTGCATGATCCTCCTCGACACCTCCGAATACATGCGCAACGGCGACTACCTCCCCACCCGCCTCGACGCCCAATCCGACGCCGCCAACATGATCGTCAACCAAAAAACCGCCAGCAATCCCGAATCCACCGTGGGAGTCATCCGCATGAGTTCCTCCGGTCCCGCCTCGGGCGCCGAGCTGCTCGTGAGTCCCACGGACGATCTGGGCAAGATTCTGAGCGCGTTGCATCGCGTGCCGTTGAGTGGGAAGATGGTGAATGGGACGTCGACGAGGGATGCGGTGGATGTGCCGGCTTCGGTGCAGGTGGCGACTTTGGCGTTGAAGCATCGGAGGAATAAGAATGGGGCGCAGAGGATTGTTTTGTTTGTGGGGAGTCCGTTGAGTCATGCGGATGTGAGGAGTTTGGTCAAGGCGGGGAAGCAGTTGAAGAAGGTGAGTGGACGGTTTGACGTGGACTTGATTGTGAGAAGATCGTCGTGTGGTGTTCACTTCTTTTCCCATTCCAACCGTAGAACAACGTCTTCATTGACGTCATCGCCCTGGGAGAACTCGAGGAAAACGAACCCAAACTACGTGAACTCGTCGACGCCGCCAACGGAACTTCCACCGACGACAACGCCGAACGAAACTGCCATCTCGTCACTATTCCCGCCGGAGTCCTCCCCAGCGATGTTCTCATTTCCAGTCCCATTCTACGCGGAGATGGCGGCGGCATGGCCATGGGAGACGGGTCCGGTGGGGGCGGCGCTGGAGGAGGAGGAGGAGATGCCTTTGCGGAATACGGAGGAGTGGATCCCAATATGGATCCGGAGCTGGCCATGGCGTTGCGTGTGAGTATGGAGGAGGAGAGGGCTAGGCAGGAGCGAGCTGCGGCGGCAGCGGCTGCTGCGGCGGGGAATGAGTCGAAGGAGAGTGAGGGGGGTGATGCTACTACGGCGGGAGGGGATCCGATGCAGGTTGGTGAAGGCGTTGTAGGACACGGCAACAATATGGAGGATTTGACCGATGAAGATGCATTGTTGCAGCAGGCGCTTGCCATGTCCATGGCAGAGAATGAGGCAGCGACAAGTTCGGAGAATGCAGGAAGGAATGAGGATACCGCCATGGATACAGGGGACGACGATGAGGATGCTGCAATGCAAATGGCGTTGCAAATGTCTATGCAGGGAGAGGGGGAGGATAATGCGACTGATAGTGCAGCTGCGCCGGGGCAATTCCAAGATCCAGCTTTTGTATCAAATGTAAGTGACTGTTGATTTTTTTTTCTTATTTTCAGTTTGCTTTGTTGTCATAATGAGTGAGTTTGGCCATACTGATTCTCAATTCATCCTTCCATACTGCACCAAACTATCTACAGTTATTGGGAAGTTTACCGGGAGTTAATCCAGACGATCCTGCCATTCAGGAAGCATTACGAAAAGCAAAGGAGGATGCAGACAAAAAGGACAAGGATAAAGAGTAAATTGAAACTGTGTTTAATTTGCTTGGATGGCATATGATGTGGCATATATATAAGGCACAGATTACAAGTAAATTAGAATTCTTAGCTGGAAGATTGCTTCACAACTAATTCATAAACATTACCACGTTTACAAGTGTGTGTCTAGGGATGTTATGAATATCCAGGGATCAAAAAAATTCACTGATACTGGATCCGAAGTTATCGCAGGGTCTTTTGGGGTGCCCATTTAGCAAAGTTTCCCCTACGGGTTATAGAAACACTGCTCATCCACCATGATTTTACCATACATAAAATAGCATGTCGCTCAATATGCTTTGAAACTAAGCTACAAGAAGGAAGCAATGAGATTGAATCTATTCGTGTTCTCACGGAGAATGTCTGGATGAAGAGCTGTCTAAAAACTTTTATCCATCAGACAATTGAATCACACACTGTATCCCACAGACAATCAGAATATCTTTGATGTAAGAATTACCAATATCAAGAACAATTCCATCATCAACACCACGGGATTGACCTTTTCTACAATGGCTGCCTCATGAAAAATGTTCAATGCCTATAGACATCATTCAAAACATCATTGACTGATATTGGCGGTGACTAAAAGATGGCTGCAGCAGTGAGACACCACAGTCATTTGCATAACTTTTGGACATCCGATATGACAACCGAGACAGGTGTCTTGTGGTTGCAACCCCTTCTGTTGGACCTCAGTGGTGGCCTGGTTGATTGCTATATGCATTCAGACGTGACTCTTAAGATTGAATTCAGTTTTCTTCACCAAGATAATTTTACCTTGTTTCATTGTGCCTCACAACAAACAACATAAATTATTCAATACTAAACAAAGCTTGCATCCATAAGGATGCACTTGATGGGCAAGTAAGTTGGCTTGTAAGTTTTTAGCTTATTGTGAAAGGCATACATTACATACGTAAACACTAGTAGGAACTCATAGGGGACCATGCCGTTGACAAAATGGTTCTCGTTTTTTATTTAAGGGCAGGTGATGATGGCATCTTGATATCCACCACCAAATCTGTCAGCTTGGGGATTTCTAGTGACATTCCACTGGTATCACATTGGATGAAAATGGTACCAGTTCTGCTGTGCACAGTGAACAGTCAACAGTCTTCGCAGGCACCACTCCTTCATTTGGTGAAGGTTTCTATACAGTGCTGTCTCAAAAATCTTGATACCCATAATCCAAAATATTGTGTCAAGATTTTCTCATGTAGATTTACTTTCAAATGTTCTTTCTAGACAAAAACAACAATGCCACTGAACTTAACATTAGAGGCCAGAGATGCTGTTGACTATTGTGCTTGTCACCTACATTTTTATTCCTCTTAATTCATTTGAATATATTCAACAGAATAACACCAAAGAGACCTCCTGTCCTGTCTGTCTCAATATATCTGAGATTGTTTCCTCTGGCAATAATGATGGTATGTGTCTTATAGGCCATTGCAGAAAATCAACCAAAGACAAGGCAACTATGCAAAAGTTATGACTGATCTGGTTAATAACAGCTTTGCGGAGTCTCAATCTAAAGAAAATTCAAACACCTTCGTTATGATGTATGAATCAACAAAGCCAGCTTCCACTTGGACGTTCTCCAAACGATCACACTCACAACCAACAAGAAGGATGGAGCTTTGATCCTGCAGTATATGGAAATTATTGCAAGAAGGTAGTCTTGGCAATTTGAACCATGTTTACTTTTTTCATTTGTGTGTTGTACCGAGTTTATTTTCCATTATTTTCACTGAGGCAGCCTACATACTCAAAAGAAGCAGCCGCCACAAGTTTAGCACCCCAGCCCCAGTGCGCTATTCACTTCCAAGTGAGTGTTAAGCTAAGTGTAACACAGCATCCTAAAAATATATATCTAATTTATTGCGATCATTGTTATTGAAGAACGGGTTAACAGTCAAAGAAAGAATTAACGAGAGCTAAAGTTTGGGCCTCCTTGCAGAGTAGACACACGACCAAGAAGTTATGGTGTCCTCTATCGGCTAATGGCCGTGCCTCTTGAGCCAGGATTAGGGAGACATCGACCACGAATCATTGCTGTCAGCCGCAACAGTGGACAAGCATAGCATAGGACAGCGAGCTTTAGAGAGTAGACTCAAGACCTAAACCCCATCTTCGATTGCATCAAGGAGGATTGCCTCAGCAACCTCTTCACCTCCACTTAGGGCAATTTGCCTCTTTAATTCTTCAGCAGCAGCCGAAAAATTTTCTTCCTGAGACAAAACCTTCGCAACAGCTGTGGCCACCTCGTCGCGATACGCCTTTACTGCAGAGTGACCAGATGTCGTAGGGCGCGCAACAGAGAGTGCAACATTGAGCTTCACGAGTTTCGCCGCATTCACTGGCTGGTCACTGAATGTTGGACAAACAATCATGGGGACACCTGCATAGCCTCCTTCCATTGTTGAGCTGCGAGCATCATGTAAAAAATATAAGGACGAGATCAAATGTGTCACATTTTTGAGTCTTTTGGCAATGTTGACAAGAAGTCTCACTTTTGACCACCATGATGAATGAAAAGGTCAGATGAATCCATACATCTCAATATATCGACTTGTGGAACAGATGCACGTGCAATCGAATTCGGCGGAAGGAACACATTGTCCAGGGCATCTGGTTGCTAAATATTTTTGAATCGGTAAACCAGGAGATGCAAGATCATCATTCAAGGTAAGTACCTGTAAATAAGGTTATGAGTATGGGAGCACTGTTACTAACCTGGCCGCATGCACAAACAAGGAGAGGTGAAGTCGAATCGTCAGCCCTGGCAGTTGATGATATTGACTCATCAAGAAAAGGATCCAGTGCATCAATCGCACCATTAATTACAGATTGGACCAACTGTTTACCGGTGATACTGAATGAAATTGTTCCAAAGATTGAAGACACATTGAAAGAATGACAGTGGGTCGACATTAACTCTGTGTGACCATAGGTCTCACCTTTCCCCAAGACCCGTACCCTTCCATCCAAATGCGGCCCTATCACTGGTCACTACAGTTCCCAATGAAATCAATACAATATGTCGTCCACGAGATTTTGCCATCTGCACAATAGCAACTAGATCTTCTTCATTCTTCGGATGGAGTTCGGATCTACGACGATGAGCCATCTCTGATTGTTGAATAAGTAGCTGTTGTTCTTCTTCTGTGAAGACTGCCTTATGAGTAGTTGCTCTCTGTTGCCCCGGTTCTCCAAGCCTTATAGGTGAAAATGAGTGTTTGATCAAAACTTCACAAAGATCGAGGAACAAAAACACTCACATTGGACCTACGTAATGCAATTTGGAACCACATTTGTTGAGATAAAGCTCATCCTCCGCTTCGATAGTGTCATATATTGGATCTCTAAGACTCGGAATTGTAGTGACCAAGGTGTGTTTGCCTAGTGTCATCCCATAGGGAGCGCACTCGGGCTCCCTGCCAAAATAATACACTGGGGATCCCTCCGAAAACAATGATCGATCGAGGTTGTAAGGCGAAGAGCACAATTCATCAATTGCCATTTGATTTATTTCACTTGATTCGTAAAGCTTCCTAAAGTCCTCTATGGTCGCACCCTCTGGTTCGATGAAACCGGATATTATCTTGTGAAAGCCACCGAATCCAGCAACTGCCAAGTACAATTATAGATGAGTCAATGAACGATAAGATATGGCAAAAGAGCACTGGAAGTAAAAGATAACAATCAAACTTACTAGTAACAATAGCAACATGAGGAATACCAAGCACGAGTGATGATATCTGAGCAATTCGATTCCAAATTGGACAATAAACAACCACACTGGGTCTCTTCTGCTCAAGCCATGCAATAGTCCCAGGAAGTTTCATGAGAAGAAATTTATTTTCCAAATGAGCACGAGCCTCCCATGCCTTCGATCCATCTGGAAACACATCTTGGCGAAGTCGTTCATACGCTGCAAAATATCCGAGACCATCCGAACATAACTCCGGTGCCGCCGTACGCTCATCGTCGAATGTGGCGCCGGAACTCTCGATGCATTCCCTCATCACGGTGGCGGAGAGATATTGGACGTTCCATCCATTCTTTGCCAGACGCGCGGAGAGACAGAGGGAGGAATTGATGTGCCCGCTGGCTTCGGGGAAGATAAAGCATGCTGTTTTGGGTTTGCCGTGCCAACGTGTTTTCGCGGTCATGGCTTGTCAAGACGAAGGAGGTGATTGACACAGAATGACACCCTGTGACCTCCCTGTGACACTTTCTCTCCATCCTTTTGCAAGCGTGATTGTTTTTTGTGAGCAGACGCATGTGAATATGGAGGATTTTGGCGGCTCTACTGATTCCTATCTCGAATAAATTCCAGAAACTTTATTACCTGCAGAAGGGAAGATTATTACGTATTATTGTGCGATAATTATTCCTAATGTATTCACGTGAATGATGTTACAAATCAACAAAGTGTTGATCTTCGAAGTAATTTATTTTGTGAACACATTATTTCATTGTGATCACGAAATCAAGAAACTCTTGCAGTACGGACTTTTATCAGAAACACCTGAAAAATGTCGGGAATCAAGTTTGAGGCAAGCACACACCCACACAAAATCCTCACAAAATCCTCGTTCACTTCCCAAGCATCTCTTGGCCCAAGCGGCCAAGGTAGCCAAAGGATGCAAGTCAAACGAAATGTCTCACGAGGCCACACTTCATGACACACAACACACATGAAGCGAATCACCAAGCCCAAAACCGATCATGCCATCCTCGCCGCCGCCGGGAAATCTTCCCTCGCAGCGTCGTCACGCAACAAGGAGAACGGCCATGCTTCCCGCCCATTGCCATTGCGAGTGGTTCGCACTTTTGTGGCTATCATTTTTGCATTTATAGTATTTGCCGTGGGGGCATTGCACTTTCATTTATGGAAATTGGAATCATCGAGTAATTCCATAGATAATGGAACGAGTGGTCGAGATGAGTCAGTGATGGGTGTGCATGGCGTTCTACGGAGACGAGAGATTCACAAACAGATATTGACTCGGAGGGAGGTTCCATCGGCCCAAACTGTTCAGAAAGTCCATGCACCACTCAGCCCAAATGAATCCTCTTCGGCAAATGACGACAATCATCCAATTCCAGGAAGAGGCACCGGATCCAAAAGAGGACACATTGCCTGCGACGCAATCACACCTAACAACGATGACATATCCCCTCTAATATCCTACTGGAACGATCCAAGAACCGATCAGGACAACGCATTCCAATCACCCTTTGCCATAACTTCCCTGGATCCTCCAATCCCCACAACAACGAAGCGATATCTCTCCTTTGAACCCGATTGCGGAGGATGGAATAACATCCGTATGGAATTTGAAATAATGATTGTATTTGCCGCCGTCACCGGACGGACATTGATATTGCCTCCCGATTATCCGGTATATTTGCTTCAGAAGGATACGGGATCGCGACATCGTGGTCTGCAGGATTTTTTTCAGTATGGCGGGGATCGTCTGTCGCAAAGCCATGCGCGGGGAGGAGGAGGATTTGATGATGTTGTGGACGTTGTGACCATGCGAGACTTTTTTCGTGAGGAAATCATCGAGAAGAAATCGTACCCGCTGCCGGTGGACGAAACCAATCGAACCAAGGTATTGTCTTCCATAGAAAAATGCAATTACAAAGCCAAGGATGAAAGATCGTGCATACATCTCTTTGATCATATGGCGACCGTTGCGGACTTTGTTCCGAGTTGGCACGGTGAACAGAATTGTTTGATTATGGACGATGTGAATTGGTATGAGGATTCGTCAATAGCTGGTTTGCGGGAACAAGATGCCTCACAACATGAGCACGTGGTGGAATTTTGCAATGGGAGATCGCCGGTGTATTACAATAGACACATCCACGAGGCGCCATTGATCCATTTTCGTTCGCATTTAAAGGAGACTCGTCTCCTCGTCCACTTTTACGCCTTTATATACTTCACCTCCCCCAAGATAGGGAATTACTACAAACGACTTGTAAGAGACCGAGTCCGATACTCCGATGCCATTTTTTGTGCCGCGGGAAAAGTGGTCAAGGCCCTCCTGGACGAATTTGGGAGTTATTCCTCCATGCACTGTCGAAGGGGTGACTTTCAATGGCCCCGAATGAGGATTTCGGCGGAGGAATGGTTGGCAAATACGCGTCATATCTTTCATGAGGGTGAAGTGCTCTACATTTCTACCGACGAGACGGATAGAACGTTCTTTGAACCGTTGGCGAGACGATATCATCTCAAGTTCCTATCGGATTATAAGGAGCTGGCGGGATTAGATAGACTTGATCCGAATTTTGCAGGGATGATTGATCAAGTGATTGCGAGTCGGGGGAGAGAGTTTGTGGGGACATACTTCTCGAGCTTTTCGGCGTTTATTGGAAGGATGAGAGGTTATCACGGAATGAGCGGGAGAACTATGCACTACGGTCACATCAAGCATATGAACGAGACGCACTCTTGGGTCAATCCACATTCTAGTTACAGCGCGAGGGAGTTTCCGACTGGTTGGGTGGCAATCGATGGCGAGACTGAGCCAACAGAAAAGAATTTCTTTTGATTCAAAAGGATTTTTTTCTAGAACGGGAAAGAGGCGACCAAATAAAACATGGATTTCTAATAAAATGCTTATCGACTTTCAGTTCTAAATATTCAATCATCTAGCAAATCGTTTAAATCATCATCTCCCCAATCAGCATCTAGATCCGTATCTGCTGCTAACGACTTTGATTGCAAAGGCGCGCTTCTTGGAGCTGCGGTTGCAGTGGATGGCTTTGATGAAAGAGAGGACAAGCCAACAGTCGCAAAAATGTCATCAGATGCACTGTCTTGTTTCTTTGGTGCTGGAGTGAGCTTCTTGGCGGCATTCTGCGGCTTCTGACCAAATTTGTTGACAACTGGCGCACCAGATGTATTCAATTGGCCCAACAAATCTTCTATGCTGTCCCCCTTCGATCGTGGTGGCTGCGTATTGGTTGGTGTGGACGCAGGACGAACGGGTGCAGTTCTTGGTGCTTTCTGCTCCTTCATCCTAGAATGATACGATGATGGAGGTTTCGGTTTGACAGCCGCAGCAGGTTTTGGAGTTGAACTCCGATGCCCAATGCCGGTCGCGGACACTCCATTTGTGCTTTCTGACAAACTCATAGCTATTGCAAGTGCCAAATCTTCTTCCTCTTTGGCATCATCGACTCCGACACCAGGAAGCTCTAACTGTGGACTGGTGTCCTCGTCACCCCAGCCCCACTCCTCATCGGCTGCGGTTGAGAGTGGGACAGTACGCCGTTCGAATGAATCCGATCTGGCGCTTGTTGCCACTGGTCTATATTCATTGCTTCCGCTATTCCTGCCTCTCGAACCATTCACACAATTCGACACAAACCTTCCAATTTCTACAATACAATTGACAACCTCTTCCATTACCACATTCGCCGTATCCAAGGAAGAGTCATCTCTCAACCGATTCATCACCCGCTTCCGTATCAACAATACCATAGCGATAACGGCTGCTAGTAAGATGACATTAACAGTTGACTTTACCATCTCAAACAAGTCGTATTCCTCATCGTCATCGTAGTAGAACTCTTGGTTTCCGATCGGCGCACTAGCTTCGGGGAAGGCCGACTTAGGTTCCCCGCCAACTGGAGCCTGACTTGACGCATCCATGGCATTCAAAGCCGCGTCCCACCCTTCACCAGTGTACACTGCCGACCCATCAGGAGCACATTTATAAGGTCCAGAAGGAGGACTCGCCATGCTCATTGCTTCTTTTGCCGATATGCACTGACCAACCCAGTAACAGGGTTCGGAATTTGAACGCAAGTGACTAATGGCGAGGTTGATACATTCCATGCAACTGGCTGCGGGTTGACAAATCTGAGTTGCGGAATCAATTTCATTACTGACATCCCCTTCGCCGGGTGGAGAATTTTCGAGGCTACCCACACCAATAGTTTCTTCATTATTTTTGACCTCTCCCTGGTCCACTTCCCCTTGGATAACTTGCTCTGTTGCAGCCTGGATATTCGCCTCCACTCCTGTGCCTTCTTCTTCGTGATCAGATTCATTCCGATGATACGCAATTGTACTTGTTGTGGCAAAATGTTCGATATTGTTGCTTGCTTCTACTGAGCTGCCGACAATTCCGGAGGGATTACTATCACCACCACTTCCATCCCCCATTGAACCCACAGTGTTTGAATATCCTTCACCGAAAGGGGTATTGTCATTATTCCCCTCACCCGCATTCATCGAAACAGTCTCGGATTCTCTATCCAACGCAGTCGAAATAATGGCTTGCTGGCCGTCACCCCGTTGTAGCACTGTTTCTCCATTACTTTCATTTTCCATTCCCCCAGAATTATTCACTGGAATGGTCATTTCACCTGCACCAATCATCGCCTCATTCTCACGACCACTTTTCAATTCACTCAACGAAGCATCTCCCATAGCAAGAGTGTTTTCATGACCCAACAAAGGGTTTTGCGTGTCGCTCTTCTGTTGATTGGCGATATAATCGTCGTCGTCATCGTCGTCGTCTTCGGGCGATTTGGGAGGAGGATCGGAAACTTTACTTTCGAATGTGTTTATTGCTGCAGAATTATTGGGGACATTCTGCTGTTGTTGATCGAGAGTGTGGGAACCCGTTTGTTCGGTCTGTGCGGTTGTGCCATCACCCCCCAATGATGGTTGATTTGATTCAAAAGACCTCGGCGACTCATCCATGTTGAAGCTGCTTTCGTCAATCGCGGATTCTACACCCGAAGATGGATAATTCTCTCCCAACGATGGCACTGGATTTTCTTCTCCCTGTGCTGCAGAAAACTGCGCATCCACACTAACATCCCCTGCTGTCAACGGGGATTTTTCGGGGACGATCTGTTTATCATCATCGTCATCGTCATCGATGTTGCGCGACTCTTCTGTGAGATATCTCACAGCTTGCATATGTTGTCCCAGATCATTCATCAGGACTCGATCATTGTGTAACGAAGCAGCGAATGTACAACAGACTTGCCGGGGGACGACAGAAAGCAAAATTAGCAGCATTAGAGCGGTCATTTTGTGAGGAGCCGTGTTTACAGAAAATTGACCATTGTACCGCAGCCGCCTTGAAGATGAGAGGAGCTCTTTTGAGGCATGGATGGAAATAATTTTGGAGGCAGGCGAATTCAGAGTCGATTTCATTTTAAATTGCGGTTATAATTATTTTGTGTGGCCCACCAATGTAAATCCCAGGTAAATCCCTACGTAGAGCACAAAAATAATGTGATGTACCACCGTTTACGTTCCACCGCACGATAAGGATCGGCCTAACTCCGCTCGCAACGAAAATTGATGCATCCTCCACCGTCTTCATCAGATGTGATGTGCCCCGTGATTTGTGGTGTGTTCCGCTACCTCCTGGCATAACTCCACAACTAGAAGCAGTTGTTGGGAGCTACACATATGGGCGTGTTGCTGACAGTGCGGAGAATCTATTTTTTTATGTTTTAGTGCTGGCAGAGGGTCCATCCAGCAGAAAAGAACAAATGTCACTAATTCGACTCCCAGTATACGGTATTGTATGTTGTATTCAACTCTGCCTGCTCGCTACAATACCGCTCATCAGCAACCATCAAAATCATACATTTTCCCGCGATTTCGACCGAGCCATAGTACACATTGAGTGTATGATTTTGACGAGTTGCAAAAAAGTACGAACTCTGATGTAGGGGGTCATGCTTTTTGCGTATATCGTTATTAGATCTGGCACACATCAAAATCATACGAATATTGTATGATTCTTCATCTTCCCCTTCACTAGATAGCATGTGTTTCCAGTTCCCCCATTACCACATACAACATTGGATTGTTCCAAGAACCGGGATCATGGAGAGTAGCATCTGGACGATGTGAGTATGTATTTTCTTGTGAACTGGTAGGGGATACGTACATTACATAGAGGGCCAGTTATATTCCTTATACTGTATATATTTCCACTTTCCACTGGAGCTGTCACTCAAATAATGAATACACCTGTTATTGAAAAGGGGTAGCATGCTGGGCTAAAGATTGGTTGTTTACACTAAAATGATATTTCTTTTGCGGCAGCGAGCATGTTTTTTTGCAACCACTGCATGCTGGAATTGCACCCCCACTCAATCAGGTAAAAGGTTCGGTTGGCAGCAGGCTAATGTCAATAGTACAATAGACTTTTTCACCAGGACATTATTTTTACTAGTAAATTAGGATGACTTTGATTTAATCCTTAAAAAGTGGCACTCTTTTGAGGCATAGATGGATATTATTTTGGATGCAGGCAAATTCATAGCCAATTTTATTTTAAATTGTGGTTATTATTTTGTGTGGCCCATTGCTTTAACAGAAGAAGCCACCGAGGGGCCTCTCTCTATTCTACTCTGTCTGCCCTAGGGAATTATGAAAAACCACACATTTCCCTGAAATTTTACTGGACATCATCCTACAACTACGAACCTCTACAAAGGTACCCCAATTGACAGCAGCCGATGCAAGATTTTTTAGCAGTTTTGCGAATTGGGAATCCGCAAGAAGTTTTGTTTAGTACATAGAAATGCAGCTGTACTATTAAAACATATCTGTATATTGTATTAAAAATAAATTCCACATGGAGTGCTACAGTGTCATCCTTTCTATGTGTCAAAATTGTTTTGTGTTATAAATGTTGGACCCCAAATGTGCACTGGCCCCGTGCTGGAACTGGGACTGATTTTTTGTCCTGTGCTGGAACTGGGACGCCGACATCCCCATACTGGCACTCTCTGTCAAAAAGTGATCTGGTGACAATTTGGGGATAATTTTTGGTCGAAGTAGAGACTTAAGTGCACACAATAAAAAAATCTGATTCGCTTTCTGACATAAGTAAATAGTCCATCTGCCCCATTCTGATGCATCACTGACATGCCATCTCGCTTCGTGATGGATAGTGCCACTACGGGGCATCCCATATTGGCACTAGTGCCAGTATGGGATACCCCATAGTGGCACTTTTGCCAGTATGGGGTCGGTGCCAATTCGGGGTTACAAGGCCATTGTCCAGTTCCAGCACTGGACATCCAGTTCCAGTACGGGACGTCCAGTTCCAGCACGGGACATGACACAAACTTATTTTTGTGTCCAGTTCCAGCACGGGGCGCCCCATAGTGGCACGGTGCCAGCATGGGGACGTCGGCGTCCCAGTTCCAGCACGGGACGAAAAATTGGTCCGAGTTCCAGCACGGGACCAGTGCCTATTAGGGGGCTAACATATACATATAAAAAATTGGAGAAGGTATAAGTGATGCCCAGTAAATCTAGAATACCCTCAAAATCATGAAGTGTCAACATTATAGAAGAATCAAAGACAGCTATTGCATCAGCTTAACAGCAAGCTCCCCAGCCATTGCACCCATCGCATGAGCCCCATAGCCACTGGACAGCTTGGCAGCCACAAAACTAGCTCAACAATGATCAAATAAGCTCAGCTGCCATTGCACCAGCTTGACCTTTCTTTGGATGAGCTCAACAGCCATCATGTAATCTTGGCTGCAATCACACTAGCTCAAGAGTGATCCAAAGAGCTCAACAGTAATCAAACGAGCTCCATCAAACAAGCTTTTGAATGCCATCAAACAAGCTTGACAGTCATCAGACAAGCGCAAGAGTGATCAGAAGAGCTGAATAGCCATTTCTTGAGCTTGACTGCCATTGCATGAGCTCAACAACCATCAAATGAGCTCGATTGCCAATGAATGAGCTCCACAGCTTTTGAACATTATTTCATAACAGCATATGTGACGTCATTGTTAGCCATTGCAGCAGCTCATCAGCCCTCACATGAGTTCCTCTGCGATTGTTGGAAATAAGTAATGTACCTTGTTACGCTGTTTAGTCACAAAATATTAGGTCAATACACAATAGTTGCTAATTCTTTTTCATATTCAATGAAGGGAATAAATTGGACCAAAAGCCACTGCAATTTGTGACATAAATTCAACAAATTATTGCCTCAGCTCATGACCTGCCCTTTGATGGGATTGATTCTGATCAGGCGCAATCTGAGCTGAGTAGCAATTGTTTTTTGTTTGTTTGACACGATGAGGTTGCCTGCATTGAGAAGGGTTTTCCAATTTTCAGAGTACACCAACCAAATGACTCCAGTTGCAAGAAGGGCTCTGTCAAAAATGGATATTCTGATCCTCACAGTATCTACTTTCTCTCTTGTGGAAGCTGGGAGACAAACTACGGTAAACTGCAGGATTTAAGTTAATAGGGGGGTGCACCCAAAAAAATTTCATCTTTTTTGGATGGTCTGTCATTCTACCCCGCCCCCTCCCAGGCATGTCCACCTTTTTTTCATCCTGGGAGAAATGAGAGATCGTTCCCCCCTCTTTTGTCCAAGTTTATTCACCAAGAATTCAATGCCTTATACATTATATGTCATGCTAAAAGTGAATTGTTGCTTATATAATCAAAATGGCACATAGATATAACTGTTACCCATGTGCCTTTCGATTTTTGTAGGCAAATTTGCCTTGGTTGCTTGGGGATAAGGTAAAAAGTGCCCACTATCTTGCGAAAACGATCCTTTCAATTCCATCAATCTCTGAACGACGCCACCATGGCTGATAATAGCCAGTCTAACCCTCCAGATCATGTCACCAATAACTCCACGGATCGTCCTACCTTCCTGCAACACAGGGATGGTGCTGATGGTGTTGCTGCAGGGCCTACAGCACCCAAAAACCAGGTGATGTTTTGATGTCCCATTATTATTGTTATTCATATCAAACTCATACCTAATGACATGAATTATCTACTTTTAGCCGCCCCTCAATCCGTCCCCATCCACCCCATCCGATTCTATCATTAACAATGATAATAATGCTGCAATGGTGACTCAGGCAAGTGTTAAAAACCATCAATTAGTCCATAGCAGAAGTTGCAAAAATCGTTGTTTTCGGCCGTTTTGCAAGTGTGATTGCGGCCGTTTCGTCGGCGCTCATGGACGCCAGCCATGCGACTGGATGCGTTAGGGGCTCATCCGCCCCTAGACCCCGCTTACATCATCTGTTGGTGTTCATTTGTTTTAGTGTGGGTTGTGAATTGATGTTGTTTTCCTCTGTTCTTTCCATTTCTTCATTTTGATGCTTCACAATGCATAGACACAGTGTACCTCTGACATTATTTCTGTTTATTTGTTTTCATAGAGTGTTGTAACTGCAAGGAAAAGACGGAAGAAAGGGAGCTCATCTATCTCCAGACATGGCCGGGGAAAGAAGCTAAAGTCTACTTCCGAAGGAGCAACAAAGTCATCATTCCCTCCTATGCGCACTGCACCTGTGTCAAGAGAGTCTTCATCTACTGACTCGGCATTCAAAAGCAGTTCTAGACTATATGATCAGAATCGTTACCTGCAGAAGAAACTCTCTGGTGCTGCTGAAGTCACTGAGTCTCTCCGTATCAACCTTGCTACATCTTCCAAAACAATCCATGACCTCCAATATGAAAGGGATCAGCAGTCTATTGCAATGGGTCGGCTGCAGTCAGATTTACACTCCACTGAAAAAAAAACTACATGTCAGAACTGAGAGGTGGAATGAGTGGAGGAATAAAACTCAGGAGACTATTCGAAATATCAAATCATGTAACAAAGAGAGGGTGGCAAGAATGAAACTGAATCACTCAGAGGAGATGGCCATTCAAACAGCCCGGTTGAAGTCTGAGCAGTATAGACAAGACCGGGCTCATAGCAAGGACCTTGTTGTTTGGCAAAATAAATTAGAGACCATTCAGAAATCTAATGAGTGAGTGTACTTATTAAATTGCTTACTGCTTTTGGTTGTAAGTTTCATGCATATTGAACTATCTCTTTTCCTTTAGACTTACTGTTATGAATTTAAGTAATGAAAGAGATAATGCTCTTCAGCAATTGGATGATTGTATGATCATTGTGTCGCAGTTATTATGTTGAATTTTTAGATGAATCATTACGATCTGGTAAAGATAATATCCTTCAAGAAAACTTGTACATTGTGCTCACATCTATTGAAATGGTTGCTTTATGTCGTGTCATGGCCATTTTACATTTCAAGATCTGCATGCCAATGCGCTGGTTGGCTGGAAACACTCACTTCCTTGGCCAAACTGGATTTGACTGGTCCTCTCGATCTATGGGAAAGGCACTCGATGCACTCCATAGTGCCTGCGTAAAATTGCAACAGAATGGCAACTTATTCCTCAATGAAGATTTCATGAATGCAATCTTTGACAACATCTACGAAGACAGTGAAGGCAATCCAGCTCCTCTTCCTCCTTTGTAAGAGGCCATGACGTACCAATACAAAGTGAAGCAGACTGTAGCCATTGATGGTTCAAAAGTTTTGCCATACGATCAACTGAATGCTGAAATGTTTTATCCGTCACGACCAGAAAATCAACAAACAACCGAGCTAGTGAAAGAGATGGCCTGTGAAGTTGCTGAGTGCATCCTAACAGAACTGTGTGATCCTAAGAAAGCCTTATCTGATTATCTTTCATGCAAGGAGGGAAAGTTCAGCTGGGGAGAAACTACTGATGAAGAGCACGAAGCTTGTCTTGGTAGAATGGCAACAAATGATTCGGCCGAAAGCCCATTTGCCGGATTAACTCAGCAAATGCAGCAGTTTGGTCGTGTGCTGGGAATACATGCTTCTGCAGTTAGTCATGCAAAGTTTAGTGGTGATTTTCATTTGGATTTTAAAGACACTTCAAATGATGGGAGGTACTTCAAACTCCCACAGGAGATGAAACAATCTCTGTTGACGTATGCATTGTCAATATCTCCAACAGTTCGTAAAGAAGAGAAAGAAGCTCTTGATATTCAACAAGAAGCTAAGAAGCAGAAGCAGAAATTTCTACTGGAGAAACAAATGCTGGCTTGCAAGAAAGAGTATGCCGAAGCCTTGACCTATATTGAAATGGCCCATTCCCCTGCGTTTTGGTCCACAAAGACAATGGCCAAAAATCAATTCAAAAATCTGACCAGTGCAACTGCAAAGCTCAATGCAGTGAAAGAGCAAATTAGAATTCGTGTCTTGGGATTTGGATGGAAAGATCTGCATCATCATTGGTCTAAGAACAGCGTTGCCTACACTCCACAGCAACTCTTAGATTAGTTGGTGGATGTGATTCTCCCTCAGGAGAGAAAGCGAGGAATACCCCAGAAACCAGAGATGAATTTACCATCTAGAAAAGATCTTCCACAGCTTAGACAGAAGACAGCTGACATTTATGCTTTGGAGATGCGGTATGAGATGCAAAAGGAGAAGGCGATTGAAGAGGCCGTTCAGCTGAGAGAAGATTTGGACGAGCAAGGAATGATGGATAGGCACGAAAAGCTGCAGCCTCCAAGACCTGAGGTCGATGAAAAATTGATTGCTGTAGAGATGGAGATATTATTTTCTTATGATGAACCTGACGGGACTACACGTAATATGTGGTGTTAGGGAAGGGTGGTAGCTGTTAAAAAGAACAATAAAGTACACATCAAGTGGCATGACAGTACACTGAGAGAAGGAGACATTGAAATCACTGAGGAGACATTACTGAAGTCAAAATACAACAGACATGTACTGGGTGGGTGGAGGTATAGCCTAGATTAATCAGTACTTGCATACATAGACCTTTAAAGCTAGTAAACTACCATGGTACTTCTACATACTTACATACATACCTCCTACAGTAGCCGAAAATGAGTACGTGCCGGTAGGACACCAAGAGAGCATATTTTTTTCGAACGCTCTTGGGAATATCTAAGTTACACCTAATACTGCCATAATAAACACTAACATCATGATTTCAACCTCATACAAAATTGCTCATTTTTTGGGTGCACCCCCCTAATTTAAGTTACCACAAATGTTAAAAGATACATTTCGGTGGTACTTATACCATGATCGAAGTTAGTGTATTAATACTGGAGAAAAAATATTGGTATCTTGATAATTTACCCTATTGACCTTATCTACAATACGGGTCCATTTCCCCGCCAATTCTTGCACGTCACCACAAATGTTAAAAGATACATTTCGGTGGTACTTATACCACGATCGAAGTTAGTGTTTTTATACTGGAGAAAAAGTATTGGTATCTTGATAATTTACCCTATTAAGCTTATCTACAATACGGGTCCATTTCCCCGCCAATTCTTGCACTGACTCTTGGGCAAATGGCACAGTACGGTTTATTTTTGTTGTGCTCCAGTCATGAGTTTTGCTGCTTTATGGCATAACTCGGCAACCGCATGGAGTTATTGGGGCGTATACAGATCAGCGTGTTGCTGTTGGGAAGGAGAAACTATTCAAGACAGTTTTTGCTCTAAATTGTGGGCTTAAACAGGTGAAAAACAAAAATGTTTATATGATCGCGCAATTGGAACTTATACTCCAGCGGTACTTAAGACCCACACTTTACGGTAGGCCCCTCTTGTGGAAGCTGGGAGACAAAACTAGGCCCCTCTTGTGGAAGCTGGGAGACAAAACTAGGCTCTGATGCAACAATCAACCAATCATTAAGTTTAGGATACGTAGTGCGAGTCACCAGTTAACTCTGATGGTTCCTTGTCTGATTAAAATAAACATTTACTGTGACAAATCAATGAAAAAACTGGAGCCTTGTACATTTATTTTGCTAAGACATGTCTGCCAAGAATCATAAATTACAAGCCTCATCAATTAATGAAATAAACTCTTCAACTCAAGATGCCCCCCAAACTACTTATATGCAATCAACCTTTTTATGATTGCTGTCACATTCAACTTACTACTGTAAAAGTAATAAATTAGCTCATATGCCCTATCAGCAGTATACCCAGCCCTTGCCAGTTTAGATAGTTTCATCCAAAATAAATTTCTCATGTAGTAATTGAATCTGTCTCTTCCGTGCTTGACAGTAGTCCACTCCTTTGTTGGCTTACATCCACTATACCCAAACTCAAATTTCTTCCAAATGTCATGTAAACTCCTTGGACAACATAAAATCTAGCTTCCAAAGCCACTGGCCTTGGAGCATTACGTCTCATCACAGCTTGCTCCTCTTTGTCCTCCACTAAAACTTCTACTGGTCTTGGTGCTCAATCAGTAGCTTTCGTAGGTGTATCCTCCATAGTTGCATGGGGTCCTGCAACAGCGATGGATTGGTTGATGATGTTGTGCATGGGCCCATCCTGCTTCCTCTGAGTGGATGTTGATCTCACCGCAACAACAGCCGGCCTGTTAGAAAGACAATTAATATTATTGCTCATACGAGCCAATTCGTGTTTCATTATCAGGTATTTTATATTTATGGTCGATTTTGGTCACTTTCGGCAAATGGTCACCCAAAAAACGGCCTATATAATATATTTTATGAACGTTTGGACAAAATGGTCACCAAAAACGGCCTATATAATATATCTTACGGACGTTTGGAGTACACAAACAAGATTTTAAACGTTTCGAATCTCAAAAAGTATAAATATTTTGTATTAATGTCCGTATACATTAAAAAGGTTATATAAATCGATTTTACTAGGTGTACTGTATATTGATTTTTAGGAAACTTACTATTTTTAAATAAATCGACGAAATTAGATAGTATTATTTTATATTAATGGCTGTATATCAAAACCATACACGATTCTCGCCCAAAGCGCCACACACAGCTCATGTACATAACAGCGTCCGTATTGTTATATATATAAATTGATGATATATATACACGAAACCTGATCGTGGATGTTATATATATAATCTCGTGATCCGTATATATATAGCGCCGCAGTGTGTATTGTACATCCCCAATGTTATGTATATACCGATGTGAAATATATAATAGCTCATCAGCAACAACCACGATTAATGTATACTATAGTTTGTCAACTGCGCTGCTTTAGTCACGATAAGATATATGTATCATCTTAGAAACAGTATATAAACATATTATTGTATTTTCTTACAGACTGAATATAAACATTATATTCAAATCACAGTACAGTGTTACGCAGTCCTACGTGTGTCACTGTTTCTGAATTCTGTACGTTTTCATTGGATATACATAGAGCACACCTAGACCAATACAGAGAGGGGACAAACGGTCACACGACAGTTGTGTTACATACATACCAGCGTCCACACACATGTGAACGTTATGTTCATCGGCCCACATCGATCTCATCATTTTTCACCGCCTCATTTTGCGTTCGAAAAGGAAACAACCATGATGCGATCAACGACACCATACAAACACAGGTAAGACCCCATATAGGAAAACACCAAAGACAGGAAGTGTAAAACGGAACTCATCATTGAGGAACCCGTACAAAAAAACCACAGTCATGAAAGCAGCTTGCAGATTGAAGGCAGTGGGGCAAACCGCGATGGTAAGAGGGCCCGTGTTATATACATGAAACGTTCACATCACCGATTCTTTTCTCACATGTTATTATTGGAATATGGATTTGATGGGGAACAGGAATGAGACCCATAATCGCGAAAACTCGGAGAATACAAAACACAAGGGACATTTCAGTGTATTCGAGAACTATGGGGTAAGTCATCCGGATTTTGAGTTACATATGCGTATTTGGTATGTATATAACAAAATGCGGTATAACACATTTGTATGCACTTCAATTGGTTATATACATAACCAGGGATTCTATGGAGGGGAAAATGCTGCTAAGAGCATGGTTTATGAGCAACATGAGGGTACGGACCATACTAGGTGCGAGGGAAACATGGTAAGATCTGAAGTATTGACGTTATGTTTAGGAATGTGTTATGTACATAACCATAATCCTCACACCCTTCTTTTGATATAAACATGGCATTGTTAAATACATAACAAAGGGAGTCACAGAGAACAAGGGGAATGTGGGACACATGGGCACGGACACATTTCTGGTGAAGGAAATCATGGTAAGATCTGAAAGTATTGACGTTATGTTTGAGTATTCGGTATGTACATAACGGCAAGCTGACACGCTCAACTACAATTCTGACGATAAGGGGGATTGGCAACGGGAGATGTAAGTATCACTGTTTTTGTGTTTGTTGTCGTTGGTTTGTGATCACGCCAGAAGTATGATGTCGATATTTTTTGAGATGTGCCAGAAGTATGATGTCGATATTTTTTGAGATGTCATTAAATTTTGAGACATCATTCGAAGCAATGAGTCAATGTTTGGAGGCGGTATGTTTATGATTTGTTTATGTATATACCATGAGAACTAACGCTGCTGAGTTTGTGCTATAAAAGACATCAAAGGACAAATAATGTCATGGAGCAATACAATAGGGATTTCAATAACCTGTTTGATTTGACAAAGACCAGGTTTGTTCGTTTTCTGTGAAAGGGTTCGAGAGGAAGCGTCGCGCTGGGTGAGGTTACACGAGGATGGGTTGAAGGGGAATTTCAAGCACAGACAGAAAAGGAGCGAAGTAGCTTGGCCAGATATACCCACCGATTTTGATGAATGGGCACCGCCGAAGAAGAGGAGGACTCGGGGGTGAATGGCAAAACTCAGATTAGGGAAGAATCATATATTTTGTAAAAAGTGGTAAGTTTTTGTATTTGTTATATATATAACATAATTTCGCCATGGTGAACTATGGATAACACTCTTTGTTGGCAGACCAAACAGGTTATGTACGTGACGTTGTTATATACATAACCGCGTGATCATGTGTATTCCACGGACATTTAATGCAGCAGGACAAGTGATGGTAAGATAATATGCAAAATTAATGATTTGAGGTTATTATCTTGAGGAGCTAACTGGCCATTCGTCTGGATGTGTTATGTTCGCGACGGTGTTATGTTTGGATCAATGTTCGCGCATATTGTGATGACTATATGCACACTGCTGTGGTTATTAGAAAAATTGGGGGTAGTGATAGAATAATGAAATTTATTGTAACAGGAAAGTATTTCGGTGGCAATTTGTAACTTAAAAACTGGTAAATCCAGTGACCATTTGCAGAAAGTGACCAAAAGTGACCACAAATATCTCAAACCCATTATCATCATTTGCCTCTCTGCCTCAATACGGGCATCATCAAGCATCGAGAAAATATGTATAATCTGAGAGCACCCCAAACATAACTCTTGCCTCAGCACAACAGCTTCATGACATACATCACCAATAACTGATGCAGCCCCATCTTCTTTGATTGTCTCAATGATAACTTCTCCATCATGGCCCAAGACAGCATTGATAGGATTTCCTTCTTCCTCAAGAGCATTCATAACTCCCAAATCATTTTAAGCCCTCCACTGCAAATGAGGTGTTAGCAAGACAGTATGTGAAAATAATCTCTTGCTAACAAATCATATGTAGGGGTTGTACCGAGCCTAATTCAGGGCAAAAATGCTTTTGTTTGTTACATTGTTAGTAACTTTGAGATCCAACTGCTCTCGATATTCTTTTGCCCTTGCTAACAGTCTTACTAATGACATCCGTTTTTGCTAAAATTTAAACTAACAAAATTATTCAAAATGAACTCCTAATTCTTTACTAACATAATTACAAACAAGTATGTGCCATCGCGCGCAGACATTCAGGTAGGAGTAGCGCCATAAAAAACCTTTTTCCTCTGTCTTCACAAAACTGACACTACAAACGAAAACCACCGGTAACCTCTCTGTACACTTGAGTGTACAGGGATGTTACCGGAGCCCCCCGGAATGGTATATTCTGGTAACCTCCCTGTACACTTCTGTAACCAATCAGTACACTAGTGCACCGGAAGGTTACCGTAGTCTACCGGTGGGTTACCGGAAATTCGAGACCTAAACCAGCTTTTGGATTTATTTCTACTTACGATAGGAATTGGTATTTTTTTACAGGAAAACAGACTTCTCAGTAAGTCTTACAAGCAATATCAATCTAAATAGAGGCTCTGACTGCATTGTTAGTAGCTAAAAACATGTTAACGGGTGGCATACCAGAAGTGTACAGGAGGGTAACCGGAATGTACGGGAGGGTTACCGGAGTGTACGGGAGGGTTACAAGAGTGTACGGGAGGGTTGCCGAAGTGTACAGGAGGGTTACCGGAGTTAGCACGAGAGTTACTTGATCTGCCCAATTAAAGATTCCTACGTAAGGGAGGAATACCAGAGTGTACGGGTGGGTTACCAGATGTAGGTAGGATACAGGTGGAAGCTAGCTTAGGCTTACTAATTGTGCTACGCTTACCTGCCTACAGTAGCCCCACACATCGCCCACCACCCCAAGCCCACCAAAATGCCACACGTGGCAAAATGTCAGCCCCAACTGCTTGCTCTTCAAGACCACTGCAATGCTCCACTCAAACCTTCTGCCTGTCCTGTTCGGGCTTTGAGGCTGTTTCCCTGATAAGCTCCTTTTTGCCTATTTTATTAATCATTTCCCCCAGCGGTTCACTTGTCCATTGTCCTCAGTGGCCCGTCACAAGGTAAGCAACAAAGTGCTTAATATTTGTAATCCTCTCCCCATGTCTGGAGGATGTTTTTCCTAATACCTTTGACTAGGCCGTGATGTGCAATGTTGCTTCTTGTCACTCCACTTACCCTTCTAAGCATCAATAAGTAGGTGCAGGCAACCATGACAACAGAGCAAAAAAAGGTATTCGAGCTCATGTGGAAAAAAGAATAACATGTTAAACATGCAACAACGTTCTCTCCAGAATGCCAAATGAATTGTTAACTTCGGAGGTCTCCTCTCCAGAACCACAGAGCAATATTTCCGTGTCTTGTGCTCAAGTTGCACAAAAATAGGAGGGGTCAACTCTTCATTTGCATTTCCTGTGGACGAACAAATAGCAGAAGTGCCAAAATGTCAAAAAGTAATGGGTGTAAATGTTCCACCGCAAAGGAACCTTTCCGCGTTTTGGAAACTGTTCAACCCACTGGTGTCCCAATCATGCATGATCTTGATGAACAATTGGAATTCGATACCACTAGTGTCCCCATCATTCATGATCTGGAAGATGACTTGGAATTAGATATTAGAGATCACTTGGAAGTAGATATTGGATTGAGAGTCATGCCTCCAATGATTCAATGACGCTTGTGCAGCTCGACAATGAAGGGTCATAGAGGTCGGATGTCATCTTGATGGCTTAGAATCCGAAGAAGATGCTGGCAGTGTGATAGAGATGCCGAATTCATTCAAAGCAGAGGATTTTCTTACCAAAGACAACAATTGTCCCCCAGCAAGCCAAGATTTTTTATCAACGAGCACAACGATAGAAATGGATTGAAGGGGATTATTTTTCGGGATATTATTGACCATACGCAAAAGTCAGGGTTCGACCGTCTAAGTGATGCAGAGATTCACCTGCTTTCTACAATCATCCACTACAACTTAAGCAGAAGTGAATCTATCAATATATGCAGCATGCTAGAACACACATCACTTGACAGTGATGAGCTACTCAAGTCAACCAAAAATGCATTTTTTCAATCTTTGGAGAAGCAACTTATCTTTGCAATGACACCCATCCTTCCGGAATCTGTCATGCAGGGTATTATTCTGAGCATCATCCCCGGATTTAGGAATGACCTGGAGGTACATCAGATGAAAATGCCACAGTCCCCTCCGGTAACAATCTACAAAGAAGTTCGATTGAAATATCTAGATGGATCCAAATCAATTCTGAAATCTTCCTATGCCAACTCCTTTAATCAAAACTTTGTTTGCTGGTACTGAAAAAGAAACTACACATACCAGCAAATCAGATTTTAAATCATTTTGTTGCTCTTGGATATGATTGCTACTTCAATAGAGCAGGATTTGAAGAAGACTGGGTTGAAGGTGAGAATGGATCATGCTCATTGTTAAATGATGACAATCGACATTGTGACTTTTTACAAGAAGCACACAGCTATGTCAAGGAGATGATGACCAACAACCCCAGCATTCCCAAGGACACTGGTGTCGTTACGCTCCGAGTATGGTTGGACAGTTTTGAAGCACACAGCATGAAAGGCAACATCCGATTTAATTCTCTTCAAGTGATAACTGTGAAACTGAGGGAACCAAAAGACCAAACTCTCCCTTACGCTCTTTGCTTCAAAACATTTAATGTTCAAAAAATATTAGTCTTGCTGTTGAAAGAATTGTTTGAGCTGCAAGAAGTGACAATGTGGTACTGGGGAATGGACAAATGAATTATTCCAACTATTGCTTTGTTGGAATTAGTGAGCAATGATTACCCAGAACTGTGTTTCAACACAGCGATTTCTCAAAAAGAAACCTACACCAAGAGATTTGGGCATTCATCCATGTACGACAAGGTCACAACTCCATCGTGTGCACAATGCCAGATTCAAAGGATGGAAATTCTTCTCGATGAATCAAGGAATGCATCCATCAGACCATGTGAAACTTGTTCGGATTGGTGGTCAAACGTTGAACGTGGGAATAAGTATCCCATCCTAGAATTGACACAAAAACTAGACCCAACAGGTGATCTTACTGTTAGTAACTTATGATTTGCAAAATGTGAGTCATGAAACACACAAACACTCTGAAGATTTTTTGCTTCAAAGCTTAGCGTGATAAATGTATCTGTGGCTTAAACAATACAAAAACCCCGTTAACCCTCCTGTACACTGTTGAAATTCTGGTAACCTCCCTGTACACTCTGACATTTTGAGAGTGTACCGGAAGGCTACCTGATTGTTGAGTGAGAGCCCCCCTACTTCAGGCTCGATCACTTTGGTTGTCAAAATAGGTTCAGCCCACCAAACTTGAGTTGATTGTTGCAAGTCACTCGTATTTTCCTCCACAATTGCTGAGCTATCATTTGATCAAATTACATCCTCAGCATCTTTTGCCTCAGTATCAAGTGGAGTGGATTTAACATCAAAGAATGCATCTTTTGGTCGGGTAAAGTACATCGGTTTCATCCAAATGACATCACGAGTAGTTACCACTTGATTTGTTGCCGGATCCCACATTTGAACACTATCAGACTCTCAATTGGCAGGATAACCAACAAACATCATCTCAATTCCACAGTCTCCAGATTTTCCATCAGGTCCATCTGACACAACTCCGGCTTCACCCCATGTTCGTAGATTCACAACCCACTTCAGGTTTGATTTGTACACATGAAAATCCTGTGTTGCAGTCTAATTGCTAACTGTTATCACCCTGAGGCGGTCAAGTTGTGTAGCACATTTGATAGTTTCAATTGCCAACTTGCCCCAAACATCATCAGGAATATGTGCAGCCCCAATCATGGCTCTTGCCTTGCCGGCAATATAAGGAAATGCAAGTTCAGCCAAATTTTTATGCTGTGGTGTATCACGAGAAGTAAGCTCAAAATCAACTGGTTGCAAAGGCTTCCAGTCAACATTGCCAACTCGATTATCCAGCTCTTTGTTTTCGCCAGCCGGATCCAACCAAACTATTGAAATTGGAATGCCACGCTGCTTCGTTTCGTGCATGAACTCACAGGTACGTTCCACCATTCCCTTTTTAGTTGGTGTAAAGTCGCTCCACTTCTTTCCAGTGGCTTCATCTGCGACTACCTTCCACCATTTGTTCAAAAGCTCGGACTCTGAATTGTCCGACTTGGATATAGTGACCTTGGACAGGTCCAAGTAGACGCTCCCTCCAGGAACATCCGCCTTTGGAGTTGTACTTTCTTTACACATGTTTTTCTGCCTTGCCTTTGCCTTGGCACAGTGCAGACAGGGCTTGAGTGTTCCTCAAGTGAGTATCCACCCAAGTTCTTGAGCAGTTGTCCTTGTTGACTCCTCATTGCCATGTCCTAACAGTTCATGCGCCTTTTGAATATTCAATTTTGTTCCAACATCAGTGCAAGCCGCACACAAATCTGCATCATGAACAAATCGGCATGCAAAGATGGCCCCACGAGCCGTGGGTGTCACAATATCAAAATTTATCACCCCACCACTTCCATTTGTGAGTATGATCCCAGCTGCTTTCCCAGAAGTAATGCTCCAGTCGCTGCAAAGTAGCCGTGTCAAGCTGATCAAATTGAAATTCAGCTTTTCATTATAATTCACTTCGGTTAATGTTGCTTTCAACCCCAATGTACCATCTCGTGCCACAAATTGACCAGACACGTCAATGGTACTGGTTGCCTTCACAGCCTTTCCAGCGTGACCAAGGCTTGCACTGCCAAACTGTCTCTCGTTCACAGCACCCATTTTTTGTTTGTAGAATGACTTGATGAGCCAGAGTCACCGATCCATATGTCACTTTCATAAAGCATTTCAATGCACATTGGTATGTCCAGCTTTGCCACGGACACTTCAGTTCCTCCCTCGCTAGCCGCGCTTTCCAAGTTACATGCTTGCCCATATCACGGATCTACAGACAAGCACCGTGAAAATCCTGCTCATTAGAATCAGGTTCATCCACAGTTGCTAGCACAATTTCCACACTGCTTCCAACTATTTCCCCTTCTTGGCCGGGTCCTTGTACCATTTGGGTGCCTTGTCAGGGAACTTTTCCAAGAGCCAGCATATCAGTGTGTCCATCTTTTCCACAAGAACTACACTTCTTT
This sequence comes from Cyclotella cryptica, assembly GCA_013187285.1. Classification (NCBI taxonomy): domain Eukaryota; phylum Bacillariophyta; class Thalassiosirophyceae; order Thalassiosirales; family Thalassiosiraceae; genus Cyclotella; species Cyclotella cryptica. The sequence goes on along the minus strand of JABMIG010000550.1, from coordinate 11,789 downwards.
CCAGATCCAGATCCCCCTTGTTGGGCTTAGCGTACTAGGCAATCCTTGCGCTTGTGTCCTGCCTTTTTCTTGCAGTACCCACAAACACCATTAAAAACACCCCTTGCACTTTCAGCACTGGTCAATTGTACCTCCTTCTCCCTTCTTCCATCAGAGCGAGGTGCATCACTGGTACCCTTTGCAAGTCGTTGCACTTTTCCAATTCTTTCACAGATTGCTTCAAAGTCTTGAGTTGTACGAGCCAAATGTTGCAAGATCATATTTGCATATAGTGGGTTCTTGCATTTCTTGGCCATGACCTTGATCAATTCAGTATCTGACTTAGTCACCTCAAATCGGGCCGTCACCCCAATAATATCATTGTAGTAGTCAATTGCATTGTTGAACTTGACCTTCTCAAGCTCTTGATCCAACTCAATTACAGCACTCACATCACTTGGCATTCACTTCTGTTTCAGAATTTCAATGACACAATAAGCCTTTCCCTGCAGAAAATCAGAGCTCACAGTCTTTTGGATCACAGCAAGACCTTGACTTGAAGTCATTCCCAATGTCATGATAGCCAGAATGCGTTTGTTTGCCAGGTACAATTTTCTCTTGCGCTTTTCATCAAGATCAGTGGTGGTTGGTTGGAGTGCATCAAATTCGGCCTTGGTCGGACAGTCAGTCATTGCAATCGAATCCATTGTGTCACCACAATCATGATACTCGCCCAATGGGCCAATCTGCGCAAGATACATGGCACAAGACTCCACCTTCCCATCCCACCTTGGAACAGTCGAAATGCTCTTCGATTCAGATTCAGCACTCATAATCTTCTCATTCGGCTTCGTTAATTCTCACAATCAAGCACGATTCCACGAATTCAAGATTCTCCGAGTTGTTTGGTTTCTTTCTTTTCAAGTACAGCAGAGTAATTCAACTTCCTTGTCGTACTTCGAAGTATGTTGGAAGTGTCCAAATTCTCCTGTGTTGACAAATATCACGTAAAAATTGACTAGTAGTCACTTTCGTTCAACACTCTCTCAAGAATAATGATTACTTTGTGGGTAAGAACAAGACTCGTTCAAGACAGAAAACTCGTTGCACCAAAAACCCTGAGCAAAAACCCCATTATCCGGGATCAGAATCTGGAGCTAAAAACTGCGCTCCAACAGGGGGTGCGTGGGAGAAGAGGGCAGGTTAGGGATGGCCGTTTTCAATTAAATAGTTGAGATAATGAAAAAAAAGGAAATACTCACCACTGGAGTAGTCTTTGGCCCTGCTTTTTTTTGGCTGCTGGACTGATGTTGCAAGAGGGCGCGGCTTGGGGAGTGGGGTTTGTCTTCCATGGAGGGGGTGCGTGGGAGAAGAGGGCAGGTTAGGGACAGCCGTTTTCAATGAAATAGTTGATATATTGAAAAAAAGGAAATACTTAACACTGGAGTAGTCTTTGGCCCTGCTTTTTTTCTGGCTGCTGGACTGATGTCGCGAGAGGGCACTGTGTGGGGCGTAGGGTTTATCTTTCATGGAGGGGGTGCGTGGGAGAAGAGGGCAGGTTAGGGACGGCCGTTTTCAATTAAATAGTTGAGGTAATGAAAAAAGGAAATACTCACCACTGGAGTGGTCTTTGGCCCTGCTTTTTTTCTGGCTGCTGGACTGATGTCGCGAGAGGGTGCTGCATGGGGCGTGGGGTTTGTCTTCCGTGGAATGGAGCGTGGGAGAAGAGGGCAGGTTAGGGACGGCAGTTTTCAATTAAATAGTTGTTGAGCACATAAAACAGCAGTACTCACAGCAATGTAACAATCAACCTCTCTTTTTTGCTACCTACCTAGATGCTGCAATGACAGGTGTTGGGAAAAGATGTTGGCCCAATTGGCAGCTTATTATCAGTCCATTAACTTGAGGAGATAGAACAGGGAAAGTGTTGGGACAAGTGGAAATCCCATTGTTTGGGAGTGCACGTGACAAAAAATTATGTGCAATGACAATGGATAAGTTGAATTGCACTGGGCCTGTTCTGCTATGTATAGCAGAGTGCGGTCCCACCAACTTCTTGGGCTGTTACTGTGCTAAATCAATGTATTACTGACTAATTACTAGTGTTACTGAGGTTGAGCTTTACATTCCCTCACCCAACTTTTCAGTAACAGCAGGAACTTTCGTAACCATTACTGAAAAGATTGGGAGTATTTAACTGAGGAATTGGAATTCCTTCAGGAATTCCAGAGTAATTCAAAACTTCCATGTAGAGTGTAGGCAATTTACAGTACAATGCCAATAGCGCACCAACAGTGTACCAACAGCACACCAATAGTCTACCAAATCATACCAAGAGTGTACCAACAGCATAGCACACATACTGTGAATATCTTTGCATGTTTAAAGATAACTTGCAGTTGTAATTGTAATAATTTTGATCCTGTGTGATCTATTGTACGCATGTAAGGAAAAATATGTGTCGTCCTTGTGTGCAAATGGTGAATGACTGGTGAGTGAAAACATCAGAAAAATAAATGTGATACTTTTATAGTTTCAGAAAGGTATAAAAGCGCATTAACTATTTTGAAACATACACATGTAGAACATAATACATATTGCTTCCTGATAGCACACAACAGTAGTGGAGTCCTTACCTAGGTTGACGAATACAATGCAATTTGCTCATTTCCATCAATCATTGACCAAGTAGCTCTGACTCCAGCCTTCTTGACACTCATTGAACTCAATCTGCTGGCGATCTTTGGCAACATCACATTGTCAACTCCATTTTCATACTTCTCTTGCATCAGATGTTGGGCTCTCAGCACCGATGCTACATGGACCCTTCGTTGATGTACAAGATTAGCAGCAGCCTTCTCACTAAGAAGATGTTCGATTCCGGCAAGTTCTTCCTGTTTTATCCAACCAAGATCCAGGGCATACTTAATGGCACGACCAGTATGTATAGGGTGGGAAGAAATGAGCTTTCGGATGCAGGATGCATCAGAGGCAGCTTGAACTTGAAAGCTTTTTGTATCAGCTGCAGAATATGACTTCTTCGATTCATAAGATCTGTTAGTGTTGTATAGGCGCAGCTCGGAGTACTCGGAAAAGCTGACTTCTTTCCTGGAGCAATGCAAAGCCGAATCGTTACATAGCCACTCTTCAAGGAGAGAGCTCCCTTGATTTGATGGTTGGCAAACGAATCTTTTTGATCCACCCTCAGTGTTGGTGCTGGGCTGACAAGTAGATGGCATCCTCTCCTCTGGCGAAATTGTGAACAATAGCAGTGGGGCTATGCATGTGACGTTCAAGGAAATGATTGCACTTCAAAGTGGCGTTCAAACATAGATAAGATCGTAAGATATGAGATGATAACTAATTAGGGACCTGTGTCACGTCGTCGGGCCAAGGGAGGTTATCTCGTAATAACATTCAATGCCGTTTGATGTTCAAGTGATGCCAAGCATGATTTTTTGTTAGAAACGAACTGGTACGTGAGCAACTACGTGGTGACCACTATGCCACTTGCAGACACCCTCGTGAAGTTTGGCATTTGGCTCCAGCTGCGAAGGCCGTCGTGATCGACAATTACATTCCGATGTCAAGGCATTGTCGTTCAGTCAGAAAAATCGAGGAAGAACTCGAGCAAGACAAAGTCTCGTGTTGTGCTCCTGCCATATTATATTATGTACGATACCATACCATACAAGAGTGTCTTCTCTTCGATCGTGCCAAAAATGCTATGTTTGCATACTCTCACGCTGAGTTCGCAAAAAATAGCCTCTCACGGAAGGCCACTTCTCATCCATAGATCGCATTCAACCATTCCTCATTCCTGCGCAGAGGTTTATTGTGTCGGGGACACTGCTGGACTTCGCTCTCTGTTATTTGAAAAATTAAGCCATTCAGAGAGAAGCACAATAATCTTTGACCGAGGTTCTCGTTTATCCAGAACAGATGATGGCCGCACAAAAATAACAAATCACACTGCTTCTTTCTAAAGTGAAAACATCTGGGGGGAACTACCGTTTACAAGCTATGTTTTGCCGATTTTGCTGATATTTGTATTTTTCAGCTGGTAAAACGACCCCGGACGTTCTAAACCCTTTATGGTTCGACTCGCCTTTCTCACAGCAACACACCCATGTGGTTCGCTCCGGTTGATTCCAAATGGTTGCCAAGAAACTTCCGATGTCCGAGAAAGTCACCACACATCTTGCGCACATGGTGGATGGGTGAACAGCATGGCAAAGCAAGAGATGTGAAATTGCAATATGGTACAATAAGGCAACCCCGAAGTAAATAGGAAAGATACCATTTGTTTTTCTCGTGCTGGCATTGATAGCTTTGGGAAGATTATCAGATATGTTTTAAAGTATCTTTTGACATTTTCGGGATCCTAAAGACCGAGATATACAGTAGACTTTTGAATTTTATTGGACAGAGGAAAGGCACCAAAAGTAGGATACCATCTCCATTTTTTCTTGGCAATGCCTGAGAATAGAAATGATGCTCAATGGTTGTGTGATCCAATACTATAATTTTAAGGAAAGTTTCAGGATTTGAGGGGAAATGGTAGATACTTTTAAAATACATCATTATTCAATAATTTTCACAATTTGTCTTACTGTTTCCATTATACGAATAAATATAAAAGTATGAACTAACAGTCATAAATAATTCTCTTATTTTTTGATTATGGACAAAAGAAAAATGAATAGGTTTAACATATGTATAAAAGCATAAGTTGCGTTCCTGGTTCTTCCTGCGCTCAGAAACATGAACACGTCATGAAGAGACGCCAACAAAAAACTGTACGAGGTATCATCGAACTCACGAGACTGAATGTAGGTGTTACGTACATGTTCCTCCGAGAAAAGATACGCACTCACTGACATAAATGATTTTTCCCGCGTTACAGTATTTATTTAGAGATGTAATTTAAAAAACCATCCTTCGCACCAGAATGCATCTGACTACGATGCAATTCGGATTCCCTGATGCATTCTGGTGCGAAGGATGGTTTTTGAAAACCGGTCTGACTCTTCAGAATACATCTGATGAGGATGCCTTTTTTCTATGTTGTACGTAATCTATGATTTCCCATTTACGCTAAGATGCGCAGTTTCGGATGCTTTCTGTGTCGGCAGACGGAATCTTGATTCCCGGAAGCATTCCAAAAAGCCATCCGTTTCCTCATTTTTATTCCGTACAAGACTCGAATTGCATTTTTAAAAAATCACGTGAACTCCTCCATTCTAAAACATATCATGCCATCTTCACTTTTATCAGGCAGCACAGTGAAAATAGGACTGTTTTAAATTTTATTAGAACAGCATCCTGACCAAGACAGATATCAAATAGAGCAAAGCCACATGACACACACAAAATAATCATTTATCTGAAATGATTGGGCCCTCTTATTACTTCCTCAAAATTTGACAATCATAAGTTGTTTTTCAGTAGAAATAGTTCTCAATCAGCAAAATTGACTTTTTAGTTTGCTATGCCAATAAAAGCAACAAATTGCAATTGCTTTTCACCGTACCTCCCTAGGTTGCAATTTTTATTTTCATTATAAATAATCAGCTTTCCCTCAAACTCTGACAAGATTAGTCAATAAAAATAGGACCAATAAGCTTTCCCAGATAGAATACAAAACCCGAATCCTAGAATTGCCACCAAAACTAGACCCAACAGGTACTCATGATTCATTAAATATCAGTCATGAACTAACAGATGCCACCCGTAAACTTGAAAGATTTCTATATCTGTGGCTTAAGCAATGAGAGAAAAATCCAGTAAGCCACCTGTACACTCTTGAAATCTCCAGTCCGTCACCAATACACTCTTGCATTTTGGAAGGTACAGAAAGCGTTACCTGAGTCTTTTGTTTGCAGTGACTTTTAGACACACTTGTGGTACCAGGTGACTAACACAACAACAAAGTGACAACATGGATGGCCAACGACCCCGACTGATGACATGTCAAATGTTTTTTGACAACTGAAGTGACTACCCCAGATGACATGTCGACTACTCAAGTAGCAACCAAAATATGATCTGGACAACCCTGATATTACTACCTGTGACAAATGATGTAAATACCTCGTAACAACCATATGTGTTGAATAAAAAATAATACTTTTCTCTTTGTCCTCATTCTAACAATGTATTTTCAATGAATGCAGCTGTTGAGAGCAGCAATTGGCCATTCATGATCCTTCTCACCATATCTGCATCCTGACAGTCAGGCAACCTCAAACACTCATGGATGGAATAGATCTCTTATAGTGGCAGCCTCAATGTTGACCTATGAGTTGAGAAAGATTTTATGCCATTTTTTCATCACTTCATACTTGTAGGGGTCAATGAAAACAAAATAGTGAACAAGGCAAAGAAGAGACGGGAGTCAGCTATAACCCATTGTTCTTGAGTTTCGTGATTACGCCTTTGAACTGATCAATCAGTTTCAGGACTACTTGGAATTTAACGCCCAATAGCCATCAAAGGATTCATTACAGTTGTGAAGAAATATTTTATGTTAATTGGAAAAGGGGGCACTGTCAGAGGACCTAAAAGCATAAATTATGTCAGTATATGGAAACAAAAATTACTGGCCACCCTTGAGAAGGGTGACAAATTCTTGCAAAGAAGAATTTGAATTGACTAGTGTCAGAACCCATCTGCATTCCATTCAATTAAAATTGAGGCAATTGCTATGAACTTTGTGTTTGCTGTTTCTCTCTGAGTCTGCATGCCATACTTGTTCAGAATCAATAGGGGGAGAGGAATGCAATGGTGACAGTGTCAATCTGATGTCTTCCTTGATGCCTAACATTGAAGTTTGTGTGATAATATAAGCTGTACCATACCATAAAATGTGTCACTTTGATGGCGTTGCATGCCATATTCAATGCATTAAAATTTAGTCTTTCTTTTGAGATTATTTTCTGCATCATCTTATGGATCAGAAATTAAATATGGTACTATATGAAGAGGTCCGCGATCAGTTTTTAAGACAAAACATTTACTGCACTGAAATCTTCTGCTTCCAAACAAAAGCCAAATCACTCCTCAACAACATCCATACCATCCAATTCGTTGGACAAGATCTTGATGTTCATCATGTCGTCGATGAGTTTGGGAGTCAATCTTTTCTGCTTCCTCTGATCGGGAAGTTAAAGAAAACGAATTCTCACACTTGCCAAGCCTGATAGCATTCTTACTGGCTGGAATGGTAAAGTGTCGGAAAAGACCGATCATCTTGAGTAACTCTAAGTGTTCAGTTGGCAGACAGTTTGTGCACAGTTTCTGTTCCTTGCATATCTTCTTGGTGAATGTTGGGTCGGAATCCATTGTGATCATAGAGGGGTTTGATGGTCCCTGGGAATTACTATCAAGCAGTATGAGGAAAGAGTACAAGTCGCCCCTCCGGTTCATCGCCCTCATCAAAGTCAAAGTCATCAGAATTTAAGTCAATCATGTCCTCCATTAGCTTACTGCTGTGGAACTCAGCTGTGAGGCAACTCTGTCGTGTCACTGTAAAATACTGATTGACAATACCAGTCAACTCCGATGTCGCTATGTCGCGAGGTTGCAGAGGACAGCTCGACATCCTTGTTGAGTAAAACGGCATTCCTCACAGAGGGAATGGAATGGTACAAGAACGGGTCCTCCTTCTTAAGAAGAGCTAAATCTTGAAAAGACACTTCCTTTGCCGACTGCTGTGGCATGGTTGTTTGCTGGGTAAAGGTACGAACTAAAAACAGAAGAAGCCTGGCTCATATTAATGTGTGATGGATATGTGTTCCGCTGCTTTTATGATATATGGGACATGGGGTGAAGTTGAAATTATGTGACTCTTACTGGCGCGAGAGAACACTGATGTGAAAACATTGTTTCTTGCCAACATAACTTGGACTTGTTATTATTTGGCAAGAGTAGATGCAAGTATTCAGTTCGATGATCATTCGATCGTGATATCCTACCAGATCCTCTCCAACAGCGCAGCTCATCGTTTGGTTCACATCGGCGAACTATCCCGCAAGCCACTTTACATCTTCTGGTCGTGGCAAAGAAGCTCTACCGCCCTCTTGATCGTGATTTGCCATGAGGTTACAATATCCTGCCCCCTGCTGCCACGCCGAGCAAAGTGGATTGCTGCATCGGCGCAAACCTCTTTCGACGTGCAATCGTGACATTGATCCCGAGAGGTAGTAAAGGGCTTACGGAACTAATTGGGCAAATCTTGTACGGTTCGATCGTGATATCTGCCAACTTCCAAATGCAAGTCCTGTTTTTAGTCACTGTGCAACGCGATCACACGAGAAACAACATGAAGACTAGAGTGAGCAATATAAAGAAGTCAACCTCACTCCGTTCACATAGGAAAACGAAATGTGTCGTATCTCTTGTCGTGTAGCAAAATGACTCCCACTCTTTCGATCGTGATGTGATATCCTTCTTGACAGTTGTCGAATACCTGGCCCAATTCCGTTTGACACTTAGATGTAGTCGTGGCTAAACATAATTGACTTATTGGGAGTATAGTATGTGTAAATACAATAGCAAAGAATACGGTACAGAACAAGAGACATTATATGTCCAGTTTTGTATAGACAAACACAAGTCATAATAAAATAATCACATCATTACAACATGTCTCAGAAGTACAATAACTGTACGTACTTCGACAACCCAGAAGAAGGATACATCATGATCGTGAGATTGGGAGTCATAATTCTATATGACTCTCTAGATAGACATGTTGGTCGGGAAACAATTATCCAATGTGATCAAAGTATCGTAACACTGACCCACTATCTTTGTATTGCTTCTCGTGTAATCGCGTTTGCACAGTGACGAGAAAAAGGACTTGAATTTGGAATTTGGCGGATATCACGATCGAACCGAATGTGATTTGCCCAATAAGTCCGTAAGCCCTTTACTACCTCTCAAGATAAATCAAGTTTGGTGACGATTGCAAGATGATGTATTGTATGGTATTGTACTAGCAACCTCCGTGTTGTTTCTCGTGTGATCGCGTTTCACAGTGACTAAAAACAGGACTTGCATTTGGAAGTTGGCAGATATCACGATCGAACCGAACAAGATTTGCCCAATTAGTTCCGTAAGCCCTTTACTACCTCTCGGGATCAATCAAGTTTGGTCACGATTGCACGTCGAAAGAGGTTTGCGCCGATGCAGCAATCCACTTTGCTCGAGCGTGGCAGCAGGGGGCAGGATATTGTAACCTCATGGCAAATCACGATCAAGAGGGCGGCAGAGCTTCTTTGCCACGACCAGAAGATGTAAAGTGGCTTGCGGGATAGTTCGCCGATGTGAACCAAACGATGAGCTGCGCTGTTGGAGAGGATCTGGTAGGATATCACGATCGAATGATCATCGAACTGAATACTTGCATCTACTCTTGCCAAATAATAACAAGTCCAAGTTATGTTGGCAAGAAACAATGTTTTCACATCTGTGTTCTCTCGCGCCAGTAAGAGTCACATAATTTCAACTTCACCCCATGTCCCATATATCATAAAAGCAGCGGAACACATATCCATCACACATTAATATGAGCCAGGCTTCTTCTGTTTTCGTTCGTACCTTTACCCAGCAAACAACCATGCCACAGCAGTCGGCAAAGGAAGTGTCTTTTCAAGATTTAGCTCTTCTTAAGAAGGAGGACCCGTTCTTGTACCATTCCATTCCCTCTGTGAGGAATGCCGTTTTACTCAACAAGGATGTCGAGCTGTCCTCTGCAACCTCGCGACATAGCGACTGGAGTTGACTGGTATTGTCAATCAGTATTTTACAGTGACACGACAGAGTTGCCTCACAGCTGAGTTCCACAGCAGTAAGCTAATGGAGGACATGATTGACTTAAATTCTGATGACTTTGACTTTGATGAGGACGATGAACCGGAGGGCGACTTGTACTCTTTCCTCATACTGCTTGATAGTAATTCCCAGGGACCATCAAACCCCTCTATGATCACAATGGATTCCGACCCAACATTCACCAAGAAGATATGCAAGGAACAGAAACTGTGCACAAACTGTCTGCCAACTGAACACTTAGAGTTACTCAAGATGATCGGTCTTTTCCGACACTTTACCATTCCAGCCAGTAAGAATGCTATCAGGCTTGGCAAGTGTGAGAATTCGTTTTCTTTAACTTCCCGATCAGAGGAAGCAGAAAAGATTGACTCCCAAACTCATCGACGACATGATGAACATCAAGATCTTGTCCAACGAATTGGATGGTATGGATGTTGTTGAGGAGTGATTTGGCTTTTGTTTGGAAGCAGAAGATTTTATACCATTGTGACGCCACCTAAATGACTTTTGTATCAATGGTGTCTTCAAGATCGATAGTGTCTTTAAGGTATCACCATTGTCCGTGTAAAAGCAAGATCCTTGTGTTTACATTTGTGTTTTATGTAGCTTAAACCTGCATCTTAAAATTCCTGTTATTATCATTGACATTCTCATGTGTAACCCCCTCTGTGGCTTTGCAAAATTTCCTAGAAATCTCCATAATTTTGGGAATCACCACACATATTGCTGAAATTATCTGCCTTATTTAGAACCCCTAGGGGTACTACACTAAAATATCTCAAGAAGGGTTTTCTGGATCAATAGAAGGTTGTGAAAGATTATCACATGTGTAAATAATGCTAAGTCGTCACTTGTTTTCTGTTTGACTCACCAAAAACTTCCACTTGGCAAAGTTGCATTCGCTGTGTAATCATTACTATATAGCGAAAACAGATGTTTTCTCTGTGCAATCATTGCTATATAGCGATAACAGATGTTTTCTTCTCTTGTGGCTACAAAATGATTCCTGGGTATTATGAACAATGCTTTTATTCAGCAGAGAATTCACAAGATTTGATAGCAATTTGAGATGCATAGGTGATTTTTTAATTCAGCAGACAGCCACATTGCAACAATTATGCTTTGTTGGCAAAATATACTCGCAATTCTTTTAAACAGATTGTTTAACGATGAACTTACTTTATAAACTTACTCTCAGTGTTTCATTTCAAGCAACACAAACATCCAAATATACATTGGAGTATTACTTACAAACTATCTAATGCTTCCCCTTTTTAGATACCCTTGTGGCACCAGTTCAATAATTCATTTTGAATGATTACATTGAGGGAGTTGTGATTTGTTGGTATGTATCTGCTCAATGGTAGAACATCATGTGATACTACATCTTTTTCAACGCTGGATTTATTGTCATTCAGCGTTCCATCACAGCCTTCATGTAAGGAATTGGAATACAACGACCCCCCAATCAAAATCAAATGCATTTCTTTGACATCTTAGGTGATAAAAAGAATTGTAAGCTAATTGAATAACTCTGATGGTCACTATCAAATATTAGTTCCTAATTGCATGTTTATCTCACACTGTTTTTCATGCAAGTTCTTCTCATTTAGAAGCCAAATGTATGAGCATCAATTGTAAGAAAAGTAAGTGGCAATCAATTGCTGCTCAACAACTTAACATGAAAGTCCATTGTTGCTTACTGCATTTTCCAGTATTTTATTCACATAATATTCATTAGTAACCTTATCCATTTTGCATGAACACTCTTGCGAATAAAGTAGCAGCTTAACACTGCAAACAAAACACGGTAACCTCCCGCAAGACACTCAAGTGTACCGGGAGGTTTCCGAGCCCCCGAATGGCATCTTCCGGTAACCTCCCTCTGCATCTTCTGTAACCCTCCCGTAAACTAGTGTACGGGAGGGTTACGGAGTCTACCGGGAGGTTACAGGAACTTTGAGACCAAAAGG
>JABMIG010000542.1:0-41775 GCA_013187285.1 Cyclotella cryptica | reverse complement strand
ATTCACATCATCAAAACCAACTGCATAATCATGAATGCTAGCATTGCATTCGCTAGCCACGCTTTCTATGGATGTTGACCTGTATGTTCTTGTTTTGATTGTGTAATGCTATCTTCTGTTGTCTTCTCTGTGGCTTCATTTTCATTTTTGACTCTCTCTGTACATTTCTTTTGGGAATAGCTCTTTTTCGATTTGTTTGCATTGACTTCAACACATTTGCATCCTCTATCTAGTAGCCTTCCCAATGTATGTGAACTCTGACCTCCACAAGACAAGCAAAAGAAGAGTCCCTTTCCACAATTTCCAATCGACAATGGACAGGGGGAGTGATGGACTAAGACGATTTCATATTTAACTCGGGCAGAAGAGAAACATGGAGTCCCGTCAATACAAAATATTGATACCTTACAAGAAGGACACTGGATATCTTTCTTCTTGTGCCAAGCTTTCAACAGATGTTGTATTCCTGAGTTGTCCTGCTGAAGATCGTCCATTTGTCACACTATATATTTTGTTAATGCATGATAGAGTGCTTTGCCATGTGGCAGGCTCCCCTTTATATATATGGCTGCTTGATATTTGTATTGTAGAATTTAATGAAATCGAGTGGTTCACAATTATAGCATCTAAAGGCATATTTTATGAGAAAGATAATCTACCTTTAGACGCTCGTGTTAGTAAAATTGTAAGCGGTCGCCCAAGAGTTAAATTGTTCCAAGGTTCTTGCTAACATGTAAGTAAAATATGAGAAAGAATCACCTACTCCACCCACGGAGGGCGACCGTTGAGTGCTGTTAGCTAATCAGTAAGAAATTTTTTTTGCTAACCATTTAGCTAACAGAATCCTGCATCTTGCTAACAATTCGTTTGCAGTGTAGTTAATCTGTTAGATTTTTGTGGCTCCTAACAAAATTCATCGATTTTTCCGATTTACTTACATACTTACTAACAGGTCCTTTTTTGCTAACAGTTTAACTAACAGATTAGAATATTTCCCGTGCCGATGAACTCAGATTTCCTTACTATCATATTTACTTACAAGTACTCCCCCCTCCGGGTAGTAGGAGTAAACACGTAAAATAACACGTTAACTCTGTCCCTACAAAAACCATTTTTGAAATGTAATAATATTATTTCAAACTTTAGTTTATGTTGGACTAAAAACAAGCATGCTGGAGAAAACAATTGCATCATTACACAAAACCTCTTAGATTGATGTGGCATGAGAGGAAGGTCGTTGGGAGTGGGGACTGTAATTCATGGTTGTTGGGAAGATGGTAGGTAAGTGGCAGATATTTTGAATTAAATATCAAATATCGCTTAGTAAATCGTGCAGTTAAACTATAATATTGCAAGCACGGACAGAGGTCTTTCTTTTCCACAAAGGTAGAGCAACGGCTGTAGAGCCATAAAGAAGAGGGTGATTTGATCTTCTTCTTACCCCTAGGGGCGCAGCCCAACGGCGGGCCAAACGGGTGCACAAGCAGGTAGATTGTAGTTGGATTCCCCTGACTATTAATAGGACATACGCTAGACGTTAACTGTTTCTCGAACTTGGATCTGTTGAAATGTGCTGACTGCCGACTCTAGCTCGGCTAGCCAGTATTGTCTACTTACAGTAGTGCCAGATCCTAGCTGTTCGAAATCAAGATCCAATAAACGCCGATGTTGTGGTAAGAGGACAGCCGGATCCGTTAAGAGTAGTTTACCCACTTGTTCGATGATGTAGTCATGTTCAGACTCAGATTTGCCTTCTAAGAGGCGGATATGAGTGCGAGCATTCCGATATATCCACTGTCTGTGTGTCAGACCAAGCAGGTGTTGTATAAACTCGGTGGCCCAAGACTTGATGTGTCGTAAGGACCCTTGCCTTTCCATGAGTCTTGCCTGTAGGTTAAGTAGCTCGTATCCGATTCTCCCTTCAACAAGATTGTCCCAGCCGAGTGTGTCTATTTCCATAGCCCATCTAGATAGGTGCGGGTATGCGGAGGCCAGCTCTACCATAGAGGCCTCGCCGTATTGTAGGAAATAGGCTTCCAGACATTCAACGATGCGGACATCACATCCGGTGTCCTCCATCCAGTCCAAGAGAGCATCTACTGATTGCTGAAACACCTTCCTGCGACTAGGATTTGTGCATCGTGTTAGATGAGAGGTTGATTCATCCCTGTGTCCACAACATGGACATACATTGACTATATCATCCCTAATCCGCGAAAGTTGTCTATTCAATCCATTCAATCCCGACACTTGCTTGGTTACCCATATTCTAAACATCTGTGGATATCGATACATAGCTCGACCGACGTACTCCCATGCAATCCGTGGGAACCAATAACAATTAACTATCCGTCTGCGAGCAAAGAGACGCATTGCGACTTGCCCTCCCCAGTCGGCGTAAGTTGCTTGCCGTACAGAGCACGTAACCTTCTTGTTAGATAACCGTATTCTCACCGGTTCATGAGGGTACGTCGACCCCCATGTAGTTCCTTTGGCTACCTGATCTAATAGATGTTCTTTTGCCAGTTTGTCAGCCATGACGTTGAGTTGCTGTGATAGACTGAGGTCGGAGAAGGCAGTGTTGTCATCTAGATGTCCATATACGTGAACAAATCGAACGTTAAGCTTGGACGCCAATATATTCCTTCGTAATAAGATGAGTAGGTCCCCTTGTGCTTGATTCTCCGATAGTGGCCGATACACATTATTACCGTGTTGAACGACACCCATATTATCACAGAAGATCTCATAAGTGTGGGCACTGGTGGTGCACGCTAGCGAGGCTAGCGCGCGAAGAATGAAGGTGGCAATAACACTCCCTATGAGTTCCCCTCTGTAATTCGAGGCTACATCTTTCGCGGTCTTTTTGCAGTATTGAAACCTAGCTATACGTCCTGACGTTTTGCAAAGAAACAGTTTTGCTGCCGAACAGTACCTAACGTCAAGGTGTGGCATGAAGACCCATCGTGACACACCACCAACAAGCCTTGCGTGAATGACGTAAGTAGCCATTGTCCATTGCCGGTGATTTTCATCCCACATAGAAGCATGCATGGAGCCAACTGGCGTAGATACTGACGTAGACATAGTGTGGTGGTACCGGCTGCTTGTACAAAAGGATGTTGGGAGTGGACTGTGATGACATCCGGTGCGTGCACCCTTACTGAAGCTACTTGTGTACACAGAGGAAAGTTGGCAGTGTTCGACCTAATATACTGTTGCCGCCCTCTAGTTGAGTAGCGTGTAGGGACCGGAAGGAAAGCCGTCTTTGGTTTCCCAGATTCTTGTCGAATTACACATGTTCTAGAGTCATTGGTCAGCCATATCACTTTATCATACGGGTGCCGCAGGAATTTTCCTAACTTTGGCGACAGGCGTAGCTTGGGGGACGTCAACAAGCAAATAACTTCCCTCCATGTTGCGAGGTCCTGCGGTGTGGGTTTTTCCAGAGGGAAGACCATGGATGACTCCTTTTGCTCGACAAAGTGGCACTGGGCTTTATCTGAATCCACATTGGTTCCATCACTTAACATTATTTGGGAGAGGAAGTAAGCTTTGTGAAACTTTCGCGCACGATTGAAGTTTGGCCACCGTCAAGGAGGAATGACTTTGATAGCCTCTTCCATCAGAACTTGGTCCCGCTCCCAAACTGGAGCGATAGTCACCTCGTCTAGGTCTATGCGAACTTTGTCGTAGTGTGCATATTCCCACAACGTCTTGAACCAGGAGTGTGTAGCTAGATCACTGTAGAGATTGTAGTCGCGAAGCAGGAAGTTCCCTGATAGACCGATTTCGAGTTGGCTAAGCTCAAACATGCATCGAAGTAGTTTCCCCATGGAGTCTTGGGATGCCCAGTGTTTTTGCAGGAAGTGTATCATTACGCCAAGTTTTTCTATCGACATTTGAGGGAGACCAACCCCTTGATAGTCGACTGGGAGCCTTCTCCATTCGCGGGTAATATGACGATTCAACCCTAAAGCCGGGAGTATTAGGTAGTACCAGGAAGCAAAGGCATCGTCTAGGGCCTGTCTGGAGGACATAAGTGCTATTAGCCCATACTTGACTGATGGGAGTGCTTGCGTGTTAAAGCTCTGCCACACCTCGGCCGGTTTCAACGTGCTATGTAAACCTCAGTTTCCCCACTTTCGTCCCTTTCTGAGCATGTGGTCCAGTTGTGCTTGACCATTGCCGGAGGGGCAAGACCACACACCTAGTACCTCAGAGGATTCATTCGGATCTTTGAGTTGTACGACAACATTCATACTGTTGGGTTGTGGTATTTGTAACGTGTAGTTGCTGAGTTCACGTCTTGGTTTAAGTACAGCTTTTCCTTGAATGAACTTATAGCTCAGTAGGTACCAATAGCATTTTTCGGGCTTTAGATTGCCTCCAGTTGCTTGTAAAAGAGTAGCCCAATAATGTGTGGCAGCCTGTACTTGTCGGCAGAAGACATCATCAGGTATGGAAGAAGACCGACTAACATGAAGCAGATCAGTATCATCCACGTAGAGGAGCGCAGCCATGCTGAGAACTAGGCCCGACCAAGCTGACCAAAATGTTGCACCAAATCCTTTTGACTTATACGCCGACACCATTACAGTACTGATTGCTGTCCAAGCAGCCGGTGCAGCGCCGCTGCCCTGTATGAGGCCCATGTAGGGAGCTTCTGTTGTGCCACCATAGCTCCTTTCCGCCATCCCAAAACCTGTTTTGAGAAAGAAGCGCATAGTTTGAACACATATTAGGTAGCATTTCACTAAAGCTAGTGGCACGTTCATTGCTTGAAGGGCAAAGCTGCCAGCAGCATGGTTCACTGCATCATAGCAATTCGCTGCATCAGTGCTGGACACAGCGGAGGTTTTGTGAAGGATATTTGCCTGATCAAAGAAAAACTGCTTGGTCACAGGCGTGTCGGTGGCCATCCTCCCAGAGGTAGCTCCTTGTTCAATAGGCATCACACCTGTGGCCTTCATCCTGTGCATCATCCGTTTGGCAAATATTACTTTTAGCCACCAGTTGAAGTCCGCTTCAAGGAGACAGATTGCACGAAGTTTGTCTATGCGAATGTTTCCCGCCACCTTCTCTAGGAGAACCGTGACTCCTTGTCTCCATCTACTTAGTGGCGATCCTCGTTTTGCCGCTAGGTTGATACTTCTCACTTGGAGGGAGGACAGGGATGTGTCACAGCTGATGGCTCGATAGTGTCCAAAGTGCCTACCGCTCTTGGAAGAGGAGGTTTTCTCTTTGCAAGTTCTCCAAAATGTTTTGAACTCATCCACAGTTACTTCGCTACTCGTAGTGGGGATGTCATCACATTCTAGGCGGAGCTTTGCCGACTCCTTGAGTAAGTCAACCGTGGATGTATCCCACCCCTCCGAGAAGTCGTAGTCGTTGCTTAGGATTTGTCGAGCCGCCTCCGTGTCGCTCAGGTTTCCTATCGCATCATGCAAGGCTGACGCAGATAGGGGGGCCCGTGTGCCGAGAGAGAAACGGCTACCCAGATGTTCACCACATGCTTGTTCCACAGCATCCTGACATGTATGAGTCACTTCTCTGCCTTCGACGGTCTCCTGTACACACAACACGGATCTTCCTCTCATATCACGCACCACTTTATTGATGGAGCGTTGTCTATGACGTCGCGCCTCGGTTTTGACTATTCGCAAAATCTCCGTCGCTGCTTCATCGTCACCATTATTCTTGGCTACTTGCAGACGCCATTGCAGATGCTTCTTTCTCAGAGCGGGAGCCTGGGTCTTGAGCTCAAAAAGATGCTCCAGACAGCTGTGTAATCTATCTTCGACTTCGGACCTAGTGAGGGACAGAGGATCTACAATGTTGGCTCTCCTAGCAGCGCGACACATGTTCCTTGTGTCAGGTACCTTTCCATCATGCCAGCGAATAATCCATTTGAGAATCGACCATCTCTTGAGCCATTGTCCAACTGTCGGACTGTAGGCTATGTCGTTGCTCTTGAACTTGGCGCACAACTTTTCTGAGTGCCGCATGAACTGGCCTAACTCATCATCCCATTTGTCATGTGCTTTTTGTATGATGTTTTGTGGTGCGACCTCGTACAGGCTTTCAATTGTGCGGAGCTTATCATCCATTTTATGTTCCTCAACCAGTTTGGTCATCGAAGCGCAGTACTTCTTTCGGATTCGTGATACTTTGCAGGTGAGGGCTCTTGATGTTGGGCGGACAATGGTAGGATAGTTTCCCCCGAAGAGGGAAGCCGCTGAGATTTCCAAGAGGAAGATCCTGTGATCACCAAACCCACCTGGGGTTGGTTGATTGTCGCGGCTCGATTGACACGAACGATGGATGACGCAAAGATGGCTCACTTGTTGGCAGAAAGATGGCTCAATTGATGGCACAAAGATGGCTTGATAGATGAGCGATGACAGCTCAATCGATGGCACGATGACTGCTCGAATTTGCGAGAGCGATGCAGGCTCGAACGAGCAGAAATGATGACGTCTCAAACAAGCGAAGAGCAATGCCAATTTGCAAGAGCGATGCGGCTCCAATGTGCAAGAGCGATGTGGCTTGAATTTGCAAGAGCGATGCCGGCTGCAATGTGTGAGAGCGATGCAGGCTCAAATTTGGGACAGCGATGCCCGCTCAAATTTGCGACATTGATGCCGGCTGGAATTTGCGACATCGATTCCGGCTCGAACTTGCGACATCGATGCAGGCTCGAACAAGGGAGAGCGATGCCGGCTCGAATTAATTTGCGAAATCGATGCCGGCTGGAATTTGCGATTCCGGCTGGAATTTGCGATGCCGGCTCGAATTTGCGATGCCGGCTCGAATTTGCAACAGCGATGCCGGCTCGAATTTGCGACAGCGATGCCGGCTCGAATTTGCAACAGCGATGCCGGCTCGAATTTGCGACAGCGATGCCGGCTCGAATTTGCAATGCCGGCTCGAATTTGCGATGCCGGCTCGAATTTGCGATGCCGGCTCGAATTTGCGATGCCGGCTCGAATTTGCGACAGCGATGCCGGCTCGAATTTGCAACAGCGATGCCGGCTCGAATTTGTGACAGCGATGCCGGCTCGAATTTGCGACAGCGATGCTGGCTCGAATTTGCGACAGGGATGCGGGCTCTACTTTGAGAGATCGATGCGGGCTCGAACACGTGACGGCGATGCTGGCTCGAACAAGCAACAGCAAGGCCGGATCGAATTTGGGAGAGCGATGATGGCTTGAACGAGCAAGGATGGCTCGAACGATGGCACAATGATGGCTGAAATGATGGTGCAAGAAGGGTTCAAACGATGGCAAAATGAAGGCTCAGAGGATGACAAGATGATATGTGGTGTTGGGGATTGAGAATTCCACGTGTCAAGACAAAACATTATATATTATGTACTGTACCTATACTGTACCTGGTCTTTTATGTCGACCTTTTTGTATCTAATGTGTTTGACGAGATACATGTTGTATTGAAGGAAATTTTATATTTATCAGAAATACATACTAAAGGTATTATTTGTTTTCCGTTACACCATTGTCTGTCATTTTTTTAAGTTACATCAATCACCAACATCATGAGGCACAAATTCCATGTACATTGATGGGGGAATGGGAAACAGAACGGCAAGAATGAGATACTTGATTTCGGTGTCAATGGCTCTTGTGGCCCTTTGGCTTGGTGTATTATTGGTGTTTCAGTTATGTGGCCTCCTGTGTTGTTGCAATATACCAGCAGAGGAGAGCGGTCGCTTGTGACGGCGGGCGTGGACACAGGAGCTGTGGAGACGGAGGAGCTGTGGGGGCAAAGGAGTGGCAGGGAGGCTTGTGAGGATAAGACGAGCATCTGGAGGGCTTGTGGCGGCAACTCGTTGGGAGCAGCGGCAACTCGTTGGGAGCAGCGGCAACTAGCGGGGAGCAGCGGCAACTAGCGGGGAGCAGCGGCAACTAGCGGGGAGCAGCGGCAACTAGCGGGGAGCAGCGGCAACTAGCGGGAGCAGCGGCAACTAGTGGGGAGCAGCGGCAACTAGCTGGGAGCAGCGGCAACTAGCGTGGAGCAGCGGCAACTAGCGGGAGCAGCGGCAATTAGCGGGAGCAGCGGCAACTAGCGGGAGCAGCGGCAACTAGCGGGAGCAGCGGCAACTAGCGGGAGCAGCGGCAACTAGCGGGAGCAGCGGCAACTAGCGGGAGCAGCGGCAACTAGCGGGAGCAGCGGCAACTAGCGGGAAGCAGCGGCAACTAGCGGGAGCAGCGGCAACTAGCGGGAGCAGCGGCAACTCGGGAGCGCGGGCAGCGAACTAGCGGAGCAGCGGCAACTAGCCGGGGAGCAGCGGCAACTAGCGGGGAGCAGCGGCAACTAGCGGGGAGCAGCGGCAACTAGCGGGGAGCAGCGGCAACTCGCGGGGAGCAGCGGCAACTCGCGGGGACCAGCAGGATAGATGTGGGCAGTGTAGCCCATGGGGAGCAGAGGGACAAAAGGCATTGTAGAGTGGGGAATGTCATGTATGAGGTAGGTGCAATTTCTTTGTATTTGGAAATTTTCTACGATCAAGTATTTGGTTGTTTCAGGTATCATTCATCAGTTTCATTAGAGAGAAGGGAATGTAAGGGGAATGCTGTGTTGGGTAAGGGGAAATTTTGATTTTTTTGGCATTCTCAACATATTGTAGCTTATTTTCTTTTCTTTATATTGCCATTCGTTTTATGTTCAGATGATGATGGGGGGACAACGAATATGTTGTTAGCACAAAAAAACAGTGTAAGTTGTATGTTCTAATTCTTTGCTTTTTTTTCCTGCAGAGTTATTGACTTTTTGCATGAACCATTTGCAGGGGGCATAGGCAGATCCTATCGATTCCGGTGTTTTGGTGAACACTGTGGTGCGTTGAAAAGTTGTCATATCTACCATCTCTTGACAAACTGATTTTATTTCTGACCAAAATTTGATTTCTTCCTAAAACATTTGCAACCCACACTAATCATTTGTGCACTAAAATGCAACACATGAAAAGGTGACACCTTCCGTGTGAGAGTCTTTTTTGTTTTTGCTGCTCATATAAAATACCTGGTATTAATTTCCGTTCTTTTGACAAAAATCAAGGAATCCCGTTAGACACGACAAACTTAGGATTGGTTAATGGACCTTAACGGCTGGATGAGTTAACAGGGAAATATAGATTGCATGCAGGTAGTAGTGCAGGATACTTTGTTTATTTGACAGCAAAGTGTCTAGCTTCTAGCTTTATTGTCCATCGATTTGTGATGTGATTCATGCCAGACTCATGTTTTCATAATATAGTCTGCAGTAAATTATAAGATTGAATTATGTTGGATCACACCAAGCCGGATTTTGTGCATAATTTGAACAAATGGCTAATGTATAAAATAGTTTGTGCTGGAGCAAAGAAGTTCTCAAAATGTTACTCCTACCACTGGTCGGAGTTGCTTTTTCAGTTCCGAACGCAATCTATAGTTGACTTATAGTTAGAATCTATAGTTAGGGGCCTAACTATAAGGACTTATAGTTGGCCTATAGTAAAAACTGCATATCGAAGATAAGAGTTATAGTTGCAAAAATATTTCGCACGATGATCAACTAGCAAAAACAAGTTCACATAGGAATTAAATACATATAAATTGGAATCATTTTTTAGACATACCTAAGCCTACATACAGGCACCTATAGTTGGCCTCTTCTGCAACTATAACCACAGCTATATTTTCGGTAGCAGTGCAGTGTGGTGTACTTACTGGTTTTTTTTTGTTCTAAAACTTATATTTGAAATGATCTCTTTCTCAAAAATGGTTGTTGGTTTCCTCTGTACATATGCAGGAATAGTACAAAAGTTATGGTGCACTAGATGCACCATAAGAGATTTCAAGGATTTGGTCAAAGTGTGTGGTGCATCTAGTGCACTGCAACTGGGGGTGGGGATATGGGGATGTTGCAGGTGATCAGGGGAATCTAACGGGGCAATGATAAATGCGAACACAGTATGGGAAGTGGCTCAAAAAGTAAATGTCTGTCGAAGTCGGTCATAAATGGGTCATTTCGAGTGGTGGGTGTTATAATCCGGTTTTTACGGTAATATTCGTAAATCCTTAACCCTCCGAGCTATACTTCTGCAAAAACAAGCAGTAGTATAGCTACTTCTGCTAAAACGAGCAGCAGTATAGCCCGTTGTGTGAAATCTCCATGTTCTCGTATTTGCCACATCAATCTGAGCACACCGTTGAATTCCTCGGGAAAAAACGCTCTAGATGCACCCTCATAACCACTCATAGTCATTTTCATCGCGATTCGACGAAGCACGTTGTCGGAAGACACTGTCCTTTCTCTCGAGATATGTATACATGGACATTGTTATGTTCCTCTCAAATCATTAAAGGTACTATCGAGTATATTCCCTACTCCATGCTTAATAAATAATTATCGTAGAAAAAATAAATTTAGTTCCCTTAACCCCCGGCTTACGTGCGCTCCTTTTCTGCGCTCACGTGAGCACATCCTCATAAAATAACCTTAAAACCAGTATACTTCTGCAAAACTAGCAGAAGTACACCGTATACTTCTTTTTTTAACCAATAGTATAGAGATTTAAGATGAATCTTGCTTGGAGGGTTAAGGTCCTATTTCCTATTTTAATTTTTTTCTGTTTTCCCTCATCTAGCAATTTTCTAAACTTATACTAGGTATTTCTAAATCGATTTCTAAATCGATTTCTAAATCGAGTCCATTGAGATGGGGTCGGTACCCAGTCCCATGGGTCTGAACCATTTCTATCCTATCGTCCTAAAAATTTATTCTGACGTCCCATGCAATTGCTGTAGTGAATTCACCATTGCATGACATTGCCCGTCATCAATTCCTCCTTCACATCCCTTCCGTAATATCTTTATAATTGGATTACAGATGTTAAAATTATTCCATCAATTATATTGTTTGTTTTTCATTAATGTTTACTAGAGGCTTTCATTCTCCACCATTAAAACCATCAAAGAACAACAGGTGCGCGGACATATTGTACACAACAGGCCAGCTCTGCAAATTAAAACTCCTCAGCATTACTCTGGTTTATTGTCATGTTCAACCAATAACCAAACTTCATCTGATGATACGGTCAAAACAAGACATCCGAAGAAGTCACCATCAACATTGATTTGTCATGGGTAAACAAAAAGGGGCACAATCAGTTGTGGCGAATGTTGGCGACGGAGAAATCATTGCTGGAAATTGATGAAGGCAATGGTTTATCCGGATTGATATGGCTGATTGTCGAATAAAAAGCGGTTCTTGGGTGATCTCCATGATTTTTTTGTTGACACTTCAACACATAAGGCGATGGATGCGATGACAGCATCGATGCATTCCATGGCAGCGCTGCAACAACGTTGTTTTTCGCAGCAGAGACGGCATTGCTGAGTTGGCTGTTTTCAATGGTGGGTACTTTGATGGCGACGAAAACCTTATCATCGTCAAAATTGACGGTGGGTCAATTATATAATGCGATGCTCGATTTGATGGTTACGTCGGGGAGTAAATTATCACATAGACAATGGCCATTCACCACGTCACGGCATGGATGGGAATTAATGGCATGGGGTGGAGGGGGTCACAAGGTGGGACAAGATTTGACGAATGGATGATGACAAGGAGAATGACTCTTCTCCGCTGAAGAATTCATCGTCGTCGTTGTCGATGATGTTTTTGGTTTGATGAATCCATGAACAAACAGAACTATGGGATGATAGGCACATAGCATGGTAGGAATATTAGGTAAGAAATTGATTTCTATCCTATTATATATGATAATAGAATTATAGGACTTAGGGACGTGTTTAAATCACTGACCCTTGTCTAAGGCCCTGAACACCGTCTTAATTTCCTCGTTTTTTGTAGTGTATTTTTTCCTTGTATATGTTGGGACCTAACCTGGCACCATCCCAGTGCCAGCACTGGGGACTTTGAAATTTGTCCCCATTGTGGCACTTCTGAGTTAGTCGTGACTGGTGCCCAATTGGGTACACTTACAACTGAGGCTAAATGAGGTAGAGTAATAGGGTTAATAGATTAGTTGTGGATCTATCTGAGGTAGGTAAATAAGGGGATTCTTGTGTCTGTGATGGCTGTGTTCTCGACATGTGGTGCATTGATTCTGGCAATTCAACGCACTCTCTCTCATGTCCACCTTGCGAATACACTGCCGACACAACCCACAAACCTCACAATGCATTCCAGATATAGTGTGCAAACCTCACGATGCATTCTTGATACAGTGCACAATGTTTTGTCTATGAAATCATACAGCATTGCCCATTGCCTCGATTGATTCTACAGGACTTCATTCACTTTGCTTTGTGAAAGTTTCCGTGTGGATTAGCGCAAGAGCTATTTCATCGCTGCAATATCAATGGATCGCACGATCACAATGGGAGATGAAGAGATGTCTCTGTCAAGTCATGATTCTGAGGATGCAGAGTGGCCCCCTACCAGGAACCTCCAAAAATGAAGAGATGGGAATTTGAGAATGATTCTGACAATTTCTCTGCCGAAGATGAAGCGCCAGCAGTTGAATCCTCTTTCCAGAGATCCAACAATCCTGAGCTTGCAGAAAGGAAATCTGACTTCTACAAAGAGGTTGATGAAAAATTGGAAAAGTTGGGTCACGAAAACAACCCCAATTCCATTATTACAGATGAGTATTTTGAAGTCATTCTCAAATTCATGCTATCTCTGGAAACTGCAAATGACAACTCGAGGAATACCATCATGAAGAGCTATCCAAACAAGATAGCATACAAGTGGGTGAAGCGCTATGACCTAAAGGTGGTTCGAAGCAGTCACATTTTAGTCTACAAGCAGACAGATGGGTCTCCTTTGGACTTATGCCAACAAGTCATCAAGTATAGCAACTTGTTTGATGCTATCCGTGAAATTCATGAATTGCAGAGCGGCAATGATCACCCCAAGGCAAAGACACTCTACAAAAGAGTCACAACAAAATATGGAAAGAGCATTCCTCAATGGGTATGTGAAATATTCCCAAAATATTGTCCTGTTTGCATCAGAGGGAAGACAGGGAACAAGGCAAAGGCTGGACATCAACTACTACTCACACGAGGGATGAATGTACGTGCACAAATCGATCTCATTGATTATCAGAGCATGCCTGACGGATTGTTTCAGTATGTCCTAGTATACCAAGACCATGGAATCAAGTTCTGTCAGCTTCGCCCATTAAGGATTCGCACTCATAACGCAGTGGCAGTGGAATTGATCAACATATTTTGTACTTTTGTACCTCCTTCGATCCTTCAAGCTGACAAGGAAAAAGAATTCAGTCATGGAGCTGGTAAATCAAGGCATATAGTATTGGATTCTAAGGTAAGCCAATGCTTTTTACCTTTTCAAATTGAGCTCTCAGATTGACAACTTATTACGTATTCCATTACAAAGTTTTGCACTGGTGTTGTTAGTGAAATAAAGAGATTGTGGCCTGGGACTATTTTGGTTACTGGGAAGCCCCGGCACTCAGAATCCAATGGTGGTGCTGAGAGAAGAAATCGTACTGTTGAGACTAAAATCTCAAACTGGATGCATGAAAATAAGTCGACCCATTGGGCACAAGCTCTTCCGTTTATTCAATGGCGTTGCAATACTCAAAATTATAGGTACATTGGTATAATCAAACTCCGTACCACTTGATGTTTGGGCAACATCCTCATGTCGGCATCTCAAACCTACCTATTGATCAGAAGCTGCTAAGCAAATTGGCAACAGAGATTGACGTTTGCCATTCATTTCTCCCAGACATTCCCTTGGAAGGTGTGAATCTTGTTAATTCCCTAAGTGCTGATGACAAATTTCCAAATCCTTTTAAATGTCTGCCTCCAGAAGAAACTAAGATGACTGAAGGAAACAACTCAAACTGGGGAAATCAAATGATGAGGATTAATGACAAGGTAGTACCTTTTCATTCAAATGGATTCAAGCGGGATGTCACAGAACAAATCATCGGAGTGCTATGAGAGAAGGCAATTGTACATCATAAAGTGGGTTCCTCTTATTTTGGATGGAAAGGTGTCGGTTTCCAGTGTGCGTTGAGCTTTAGAAAACCCACACTACTTGATCTCTCTTTTGTGTCTCGTTTTCTTTCAATTGTGTCTTCAGCCAATCTCAACTCTGGAGCAGAAACTCCTCAAGACTTGAGGAAAAGTCCACCAGAATTGCTTTCAGCACACCACTGTGCAGCAGTCTCTCAGTCACAGGAGGACAACGTTGTTGAGAAGGCCACGAAAACACACGATGAGAGTATTGCACAAGACGTCCCAGATCCAGATGAGAGTGGTGGGGATAGCACTGTAGGGGATGTGAATGGAGGGGACAGTGGTAATGATAATGTATTATTTTCCAAGTCACATCTCCTTGGACCATCCAGATATGACGCTGATTGCATTCATCGTTGGTTATTTATCCTACTGAAATGTGCAACTCCACGTGATACTGCTACCTTAATGAACGCACCTCTGCGCTCTTGTTTTGCAATCATTGACAAGGAAAGTAAGTTGACTGATCCTAGGAGGACGGTGATCACTTGGGAAGTTTTGGATGAATTAGGCAAAACTGTCTTGGATACTGTACATTCAGAAGGCGAGAAGGGTGTCATAGATCAGTGGGGAACATGGTACAAGCATCCAAGTATGGGGGACTACGAAAAGACAATGTTAGCAGATAAAGGAAGAAAATTAAACATGGATGAAAAGGAAATTCTCTTGCAAGAATCATCTAGGAGAAAGCATTTGCAAGATTTGGCTTATGACTCCATGACTACTCAGGGACGGGCGATGAAGAAGAGGGCTCAAGCGAACACTGGGAATTTTTCCATTGGTTCAATTGTGCAGGTTCTGCTTCATGATGTGGATACTACGAAGGCAGATGGTAAGAACCTGACACTTGTCGTTGCTGAGGTTGTCCAAAAGAAGGACACAAGTTCCCCAATGTATCGGTTAACATTCAAGGCAGGAGTTCTTGATACACTGTATTATCCAAGCTACATTACCGCCATTCCTACATCTAATGCAGTTCTGGGATTGAAAAATGTGTGTGGCCAATGGACCGGATTGCCAAGGATAAAAGAACGGACGGCAGCAGCTTCGGTATCGATGGTAGGTGGACAGGGAAAACATCTCGGATGTGGGTGCAAAAGTGGTATGTGTCGTACAGGGTGATGTGCATGTTTCAAAGCCGGGTTGAAATGCAATTCAAAATGTCATGGGGGGATCAATAAAAACTGTGTGACCAAGGACTAGAGCAATTTTAACTTAATATATGGTTTCCTCTTTGTTGATAGTGTTCTTGCTATGTTGGTGTGCACAAAGGTATATATTGTTTCACTTGTTCCAGTTAGGCCAAAAGTTTGATATTTGGTCCTCCTAAGAAAGTGGTAAGTGTCTGTGAATACAGATGCAATCTAGCCGAACACATGTCATCAGGTGACTAAATGCAACAACCTCCCTAGAACAGTGCCTGATCTGAGTCTATGACCTAAGCTGTTTGGAGGTAAAAAATACGAAATACCAATTTCGTAGATAAAGGTGTTATAGATTTGTTGATGATGGTAATTTGTGAGCTTATCATTTAGTGATTACAATGAACACATGAAGATGGGATGTCAATGCAATCCCAACGAAACAATGTGATTCTGTGTAGGTTTCTACACATCTCTGGTATGTTTATACCCTTCTCATGAGGGTGTTCTGACAGAGTGTTCTCTTGTCGTTTAGATCCAAAGATATGGATCATTATCCTTGTCAGGACCTCTCATCACTTGGGAGGTCAGGGTGGTCCCTCACTTGGGAGTTTTCGAATTAGTCCATATTGGTACTAATAAGGGTACCAAGAAGGGTACTAATTAAAGTAGGTTCTTGGCCTATGTCACTCGCCCCCACAAATGGAGGATCAGTGTGAAAAAAAGAGGAAAAAAAAACCTGTAGATGAAAAAATTTAATCCTTATCTCTTTATGCACAAACTGAAAAGTCTGTGACTCTGTGCTAAAGCGTAAGTGTTGTATAGAAGAGGGAGGTATTTTATATTCATGGTCGATTTTGGTCACTTTCTGAAAAATGGTCACCAAAAAATGGCCTATATAATATAGTTTATGGACGTTTGAAGAACACAAACAAGATTTTAAACGTTTCGAATCTTAAAATGTAACCATAATTTATATTAATGTCCGTATACATATAAACGGGTTATATAAATTGAAATTACTAGATATACAGTATATTGATTTTTAGGAAACTTACTATGTTTAAATAAATCGACGAAATTTGATAGTATTATTTTATATTAATGGCTGTATATCAAAGTCTGACATGTCAACATGTCTGCATATAAGCTAATGTTTGTCCGTTTATTTTTTATTAATGTCTGTATATCATTTAATCACACATTTCTTGCCTGCTGCGTAACAACCATCCTGTAAGCATTCAAATTGTTATATACATAATCATGGGGTATGCTTATTCACATACGTACATGAATACTAAAAATATCATACTATACGGGTCTACACATATTAGGGAATGAAGGTTTTGATAAACAAAATGCCCGTTTTCGTGCACACATTTTAAATATCCGTTGGTTGCTCCTAATTTGTGCCACATCGCTTATTTTTTGTATGGTAAGGTACCACCTTAATGGTACGATACAATACCACACCCACGCTGCATGCAGGCTGCTCCAGAACTGCTTTCCACCACCACGCAAATATCAGCCCAATTAGAATGACCGACAATGAACAATGAGCAAAATGATTGTTTTGGGATCATCGGATTGTGATGATGCAATACCACCATGATAGCATCTTGAAGGGACGCCTTTTGGTAGAGTAGATTGTGAAATGTGCTTGCTGTGACTGTTTTTTTCACGTGCAGCGGCATGAATTTTTTTTACATGTGAGCAGTGGTCGCACCGAACGAATCGAACGACGCTGATCAAGATGGGCCTGAATGACTCCCAATATGGAGTTGTCACATTGGGGAAGTCGCTTTTTACGCAATCGTCGCGAAACTTTATTACGCAACTGCACTGTCACACTACTTTGTTTGTGCAAAATCGATTTGTTATGTACATAACTCGCGGCACAGGTACGTCTGTTTTATGTATATCAATTGTTTATGTACATAACGCGCATTATTTTTATTAACACAACTGCAACACTCCTTTGTTTGCGAAAAATCGATATGTACATCGATATGTTATGTACATAACCATGATTGATTGAAAAAAAAGGTATGTTTATGACATTTTTATGTATATAACAGCACATGTTCATGACATTATTATGTATATACCAACAAATCGCTTTTTTTCTGCCCTTCTGTTTGGTGGGCCACATGTGAAATGATCCCATACAGGTACATTTATGTCTTTCTTATGTACATACCAACATATGTTTATGTCGTGGTTATGTATATACCAACAATCACTTTTTTGCATCCCTTTCTGGCCACATGTGAAATGGTCACACCTAGGTGTGTTTATGTCCTTGTTATGTATATGCGACACATGTTTATGTCATTGTTATGGATATACCAATATATGTTTTTCGGACGCTTTTATGGCATCATGATTGATTGATCGAAAGTAAAGGTATGTTTATGACATTATTATGTATATAACAACACATGTTCATGACATTGTTATGTATATACCAACAAATCAGCTTTTGGAACTCTACCCCGTAGGGATGCAATTTTATAAGGAACACTCGACGGGACTTGTATGGTGACGACAAGTTTTGCGCTATTGAGATGAAGTATGGTAATGGGACAAAGACGGATAACTTCTTGATGTTCTCTGATTGACATGTTCAATTACAATTCAGATGAAAAGGGAGATTGGCGACGGGATATGTAAGTATTACTGAATTTTTGGAGATCTCAGCAAAGCATGGTGATGATGTTTTTCGGATAGGACATGAAAATTGGTGTCGATGTTTGGGATGTGGACTGAGGTACTTCGTGTTTTTGCACAGAAGTCTGGTGACGATATAGGTTGAGATGTCAGTGTGTGGCGGTTTTTGGAGAGGTGGCAACAATGTCGATATTTTTGGTGTTATGCTCTGGTGATTTTTGATTGCGCAGAAGTCTCATGTCGATATTTTTTGAGATCACGTTGAAGCAAGGAGTCGATGTTTTGAGATGGGGCAATAATGATGATGAGGATATTTTGGTAGTTGCGCCCTGGTGTTTTTTGATTGCACAGAAGTCTCATGACGATATTTTTGGAGATCACATTGAAGCAAGGAGACGATGTTTTGAGATGGAGTTTAATGACCTCTTCGATTCGCCAAGGCCAGGAATGTTTGTTTTCTGTGAAAGGGTTCGAGAGGAAGCATCGCGCTGGGTGAGGTTACATAAGGACACGTTGAAGGGAATTTCAAGCACCGACAAAAAGGAGCAAGGTGGCTTGGCCCGAAATACCCTCCATTTTGATGAATGGGCTCCACCGAAGAAGAGGAGGACTCAGGGTAAATGACAACACTCAGAGCGCAGAGTATGATATTTTTCGTAACGAGAGGTAAGTTTATGCATTTGTTATATATATAACTTTGTGTCGTGTTGGTGAACTATGGATAAGACAGTTCTCTCTTTTTTGGCCAACCAATCAGGTTATGTTCGTAACGTTGTTATATATATATCCGCGTGATCATATGTATTTCTCAGACATTGAAGACATCTGAACAAGCAAAGGTTAGTTATTGCAGAGGTGATGTATTGGTTTTTTTTTCTGGAGAAAAGTGACGAACTTGACCATTTTTCTGAATGTGTAATGTTCGTGACAGAGTTATATACATAATCGCTTGGATAAAGTGCCCAAAGGGTTTTTTCCCACAGTGATACCAGCCACCTGCTGTGTTTTTTTTCACCCAACCCACTCAAAACCCCCAGAGTTCATTGTCATGTGTGAAGGAGAATTGGGGGTAGTAGTAGAATAATGAAATTTATTGTAACAGGATAGTATTTTGGTGGCATTTTATAACATATAAACTGATAAATCCAGTGACCATTTTGCAGAAAGTGACCAAAAGTGACCAAAAATATCTCAAACCAAGAGGGAGATGACACATAAAAAATCACTTGCTTAATATTGCTTAAGACTGCTGGTTAAGAAAAGGTGTGACTCTTCTGATA
The DNA here is from genome assembly GCA_013187285.1 of Cyclotella cryptica. Classification (NCBI taxonomy): domain Eukaryota; phylum Bacillariophyta; class Thalassiosirophyceae; order Thalassiosirales; family Thalassiosiraceae; genus Cyclotella; species Cyclotella cryptica. The sequence continues at coordinate 22,598 of JABMIG010000542.1, read as the reverse complement.
TTCAATCGTTCAGATTTTGTACTGTGTTGAACCCTGATAGTCCCATTCGTATGAATTGTTGTGATAGTCCAAGGATCACTTTCATACCGACTTTCTGACTTGCGGAGGATATCATCCTCTCTAAGAAGTACTTGATCACCAACCTTATAATCCCAATCACGGAATGAGCGATTTTCCCACATCATGTTGAGGTCAGTTTGGTGCTGCCTATGTTCTCCTATTTTATTCCAGTCAGCAAGGAATGGAACATCGAACAACATGTCCCTGCCAAAAAATGCTGCACCTGGGGAGGCTTTTAGTACTGTATGGTAAGTTGAGCAAATGGCCCATGCTGCGTTGGTTAGGAACGCATCTATGATACTGGCAACTACTGTATTGGCCATATCTAGTTCAGTAGTGCGGAGCATTGCAGTAATTACTTGATGCACTCGCTCCAGTATAGCATTTGCTTGTGGGTTCTTGACACTGGTTGGCTTACGCTTGATCCCATATGATTCACAAAGGGCTTCGAAGTGAAGTTTGAATTTGCTTCCATTGTCATAAATAATGTATTGACAACGTGGATAATGGCTAAACCAGGTCTTATACACTAAATTACTTATCATTGCAGATGACTTGTCAAAGTATGGTAATTTAGGAGTGTTATGAGTCTTAGTGCCCGTTTGCCCCTTGTTATCCATGGGAGTAACCGCATCTGTTGTTACTGGCAGTTCTAGTACTTCAAACCAACTAGAAGCTAGATCGATCATAGTAAGACACATAAAGTCAATTTCTGTCCCATCATTACCTTTGAGGGTGTATGGTTCAATAAGGTCCACACATAATGGCTCCCAAGGGTTTGTGATGACAATCTTAGCAGGGAGTTTCCTGTACTTGTGCTTGTGTCGTTTGTTGACTTGACATATTCGACAGTTTTTGACATGTGATCGGATAGTACTTTGCATACCTTTCCAATACATAGTGGAGTGCAACGTCTCTTCAAGACATGTGTGTCCAGGATGCTGCAAGTAGTGGTGAGACCAGCTAACTGCTCGATTTTAAAGTGCTTTTGGGATGACCATCTTGCCATCTTTACATAACAAATGTGTATCCTCTACGAATTGAGTGGAATATTTGTCATGTCTACTAAGCTTCTCCAAAGTTGCATCTGTCGTCTGGGCTTGTGCAATTTCCTTCACTGTTAATGGGTAAATAACATCTTCGTCGCTGCAATTAGCAAACACGAGATTAATACTTTCTTGGTGGTCAGAAGTGCTGTCAGCACTTGATGCATGCTCAGTGTAGTGACACCAGTATTTCGTGAACGTCATCCAATTGGCGTTGTCATCTTGGGTTGGACCGGAGTCTAACCTAGAGATGGCATCCACAGTGTTATGGATGCCATTTATGTGATGATTTCGGGACCATACTCTTCCAGTAATAATCTCCACTGATAGATTCGGTCAGAGGTTAATCAAAGGGCATCTTGGATTAAGTTTTTATGGTCTGTATAGACCTTTATTTGTTGTCCCCACAGTATGCCTTTGAACTCTTGAAGTGTCTCCACTATGGCCAGTAGTTCAATTTCGGTCACACTGTATTTTTGTTGCATCACAGACAGTTTTCTGCTGAAGAATGCAAGAGGCCAATTACCTTGAGTAATCACTGAACCAAGTTGTTTAGACGAGGCATCAGTGTATATTTCAAATTCCTTTGAAAATCAGGGTAGGCTAAAACTACCGTAAAACCCGGATTATAAGATATCAAAATGTACAAAAGATACATTTACTGTTACTTATGCAGTGTCCCGCTGTTAGTGTTTTTAGCATGGTGAAAAAGGATTGGTATCCTGACAAAGTTACCCTAATACATCAAGGTAGAGTTTCCTACTATGTTCCCGCCAGTTTTTATTTCGGGGAGATGTTGGTCCTCAAAGTTGTACTTTGGAGAGACGTGGGTCCTCAAAGTTGTACTTTGGGGGTATAACTTTTTGAGGGCACCTTTCCTCTGCATGATGCTTATCCTCCACTTAAACATAATCCCATTCTCATTATTTTGCTTCAATTATCAAAGTATTGATTGGATTGTCCAATGCTCCAGCCGCGCGCTTCTCAAATTTAAGTGATCAATTGAATTCAAAATGAACTTAAATTCAATTCCAAATCATTTTGATTGATATTATTTCAGTCTTAAATGGGTTTCGAACTTGTTTTGATATTCAAAATGAATTTAAATTCAATTTGAATTCATTTTGATTGATTTTATTTCAGTCTTAAATAGGATTTGAACTCGTTTAGATTTATTTCAATGGCAGTTCATTATATACCTCAAGAATGTAAAACATTTAAATTGATGAAAGTGCTCAAGAAGGTGGACGATCTCGAGAATGAGCATATGACTTCATTCCATTCAAGACCAACGGTGCTGCTGGGAAGAAAACGGGATACGAAAGGTTTTACAAAAGGGAACACTATTTGTTTGTTGGAATGATAAAAAAGGGAACACTACTTTTTTGTTGGAATGATTAAAATAAAGAGTTGATTGATTTAATTAAATTAAGTGATTAATTTAATTAAATTAAGTGATTAATTTAATTGCTACTTTCATTAAGCAACTTGACAACAGCATAAGCATAACCACGATTATGGTGGTACAAGTGCCGAATAGATCAGTTTACATGATCCGGTGTGAAGACGTCTGTGACCTTTGCGACCGCACCATCCAAGCGGAGACCATTCTCTCCGGCGGCATACTCCCTCGTGGCAAAACAAACTCAGCATCCATCTCAACCGTCGCTGGTGATGGTGTAACACGCGAGCTCGTGCTGCACAATCATGCGCACTTGGAGACGAACACCAACCCCCAATCATCGCGATTGATTCCTGCATCCAAATGGGTGCAAATCGCAGTGACAACCATTGTCATCTGGTAGAAAGCCCACAAGAACAACCGGCTGCATTGTGATTTTTGTTGTCTTGTGTGATGTACGCGTGTTGTACAGGTGGTGTGTTGTGAGTTTTACGGCAAAAGTACGTAACTCAACAACCAGCCGGAGTTACAGGGTCTTGTGCATATTGGCATGTTGCATTTGACAAGGAGAATCCAACCGTGTGGGATTTAATGTCTAAATTGGGCATTAAATGCCAGAAAACAGAAATGTACAGGCACTCGCGAAGTTGTAACCTATAATAAGTAGTTTCCTATAATCTGGGTTTTACGGTACATCTTTAGCGATAGCAGCTTTTATGTTATCAAATGCTAGTTGATGTACCTCATCCCAGTACCAAGGTCGCTTTTTGGTTTTCTTGGCTTTGGCGACTTTGGTATGACCACACTCTCCTACCAATGAGGTGAGTGGGGCAAGCATTTCACTACATCTTGCCCAAAGATCTCTATAGTACTGGTCCATGCCCATAGGAACCTACGGAGGTCTTTGACTTGTTTTGGCGGTGTGATTGCGAGTATCGCTTGTACTATGTTTGGCTGTGGCTTTATGCCAGTCCTGGCTAATATATATCCCAGATATTCTGTTTCAACAGCACAAAACTTCGATTTTGGGGCATTGACTCTCAAGCCTGCGTCTTGCAGTCTGGTAAGTACCAACCTTAAATGATCGAGGTGGTCATCCAGATTTGCCCTGGTGATGCAAAGCAAATCATCCAGATAAGTTCTTACGAACTCTAAGGCAACCATTAGCTCTGAAATTTTTGCCTGAAAGATGTCGGGAGAACCTGCAATACCCATCGGTAATCTAAGATAAAAGTACTTTCCCCAAGGGAAAATGATGGTGCAGATTTTGAATGCATCAGGATCCAATCGTATGGTGTAGTAGCCCATGGTTAAATCAAGGGCTGTGGTAAAAGTGAAACCTTCTAACTCTTGCAGCACTGTACTGTTTTTGGGTAATGGAAATGGTTTCCTAACTAGCCGTTTGTTTACTTCCCTAAAATCAGAGATAAAACGAACAGTGTTATCTTTTTTTGGTATTATAAATGTGGGTGACGCCCATTCTGATGCGGGCTGAAACTCTAATACCCCCAGTTCACAGAGCCTATTCAATTCTTTGATTATGGTCTCTTTGTGAATTTTTGGCACTGGGAATGGTCGGCCATGGTATGGCTTAGCGCCTTCCTTTAGTTCTAGGGAGACGGGGTCTGTGTTCCAATCACCTAGTGTTCCATCAAAACGTTCCTCATATTCTGTGAGTAACTCTAGTAACTTATTTTGGTCTTGGAGACTAAGGTGAGTACAGTTGGTGCTAACAACTGATTGGACGTCTGCTTTCTCATATTTAGCGTCTAGGATATAGACCACTCTCTGAGTCGCCTCTTGCATACTACTGGGTTCATGTGCCAAGCTGTTATTCACAGCCCAAGCTTTTTCCATTTTCGACTTAGTCAGACTACTGATGTCCCCCATTGGCAAAATGAAGTCATCAATTGTTATCTCTTTTGTTCGAAAATCTAGAACAATTCCTAACTCTTTCATGGTATTACAACCAAGAATGAGGATACACATTGGCTTAGTCATCTGTTTCTTATTATACTCAACAATGTCTGGTGTTACCAGATACTCCTTTTTGTTTGAGTAGTCAAAAAATTTAAGGTGGACTTCACTCCTTCCTTTGGTTAGGAAGTCCCCATTCAACGTGTGCCAAGAGGTTGGTACCTGCCTAGTCAAGTAGGGGAAATGCATGGATGTTCCTTTTTCATGGAACATCAAGTCTCCATCAGACCCACTGTCAAGTAGGACCTTGAGGACTTTGTTACTAGTGCAATTCCTCCCAGAGTGTTCGTGTGTCTGGTGAGATTGATTTTCAGTTGCTAACTGATACGTTGCCTTGGCAACTACAGCAGTGACCTGTCCTTCTTTTTGACTTGTGGAGGAAGTGGTCGCACTATTGAGTAAGGCACCCGACAGTTCGGGGTCCGACAGTTTGGCAGTTATCTCACTCTGTGTATTACTTACGTTTTTTGCGGCAAGATTTATTGATCTTGCGTTAACATGGTATCATTAATAAATCGATTATTTAAATTCGAATTTTTCTGATGTCTCATTAAGATTTGTAAATCTCGTGTAAGTTCGGAGTTTAAAATATTATTCAAATTATTTATGGAATGCGTATAATCGGTAGTTTTACTTGGACTGGGGTAAGTATCACTTGGTTTTTTATTACTTTTTAGTTTCTTACAACATCTAGTTAATTCCCCAGTACTACTGCACCCATCCTTTCAGGACAAGTTGGAGTCATCGCTGTCACTTTCGTGATGGCGCTTGCGTTTCTTCTGCGAACGCTTGAATTTCTTGTTAGATTTTTCAAGTTTCTCAATGTTCGCAGATAGCTGCGCATAGGCACTATTATTGTGATGAGAAGCCTCAGGACCACACGAAGGTCCACGGGGCTTTCTTCCTGCAAAGTCCTTTTTGAAGGAACCGTCCTTCGCACACTTGCGGCAATCCTGCGTGTTATGGGTCATGTGCGCGCCCCCATGCTTCTTGCACAAAATGCAGTGCTTCACACTTGTGGTACGCTTACGTGGGATTCGATAGTTAAACATACCCATCTTCTGCTTGGAGGAGTCACGGGATTTTGCAGAACCTTTAGGCCCATCACGATCCTTGTCCGTTGGATAGGCCTTCTCAATACGTTCGAGTGCTTCTAGGAGCTTCCGAATGCTCTGGGGTACCGATGCCCCACTGAGTTTGTATTGGTCTCGCCAATTTCTTGGGACCATGCGTAGTATGTGACTCGCTAGGTCTGCGTCATCAAATGGCTTCACCGCAGAGGTGAGCTTGGTGGCACGGTTGGAGTAGTACAAACAGGGCAATAGATCCAAATCGCCATTCAGCTGCTGGATGCAGCTGATGAACAGGCGAATCGGAACCCTGTTGGGCTTCTTCAACCCGTTACTGATGTAGAAGCGCTGGGTCTCAGCGGCGTCACTATGGAGAAGTTGACGCACTCCATGAATGACCCCCAAGACTGCTCACGCTTCTCGGGATGTTCTTCCCCATAAATATCAGTCCATGGAGAACAGTCAATTTGTTCACTCACGATCTTCTTCCAGGGGCGCCTTGCTTCCTCCGTGAGTAGGTTGGAGCAGAGACTAAACACTTGATTGATGACGGGCTTAACTGCCTTGCCAGCTTTAGTGGCGGCTTCTAGGGCCTTTTTGTAAGCTTTTTCTTCGGGTGGATTCTCATCCGATCCCAAGTACTTTTTGAAAGCTTCTTTGGCCTTTGTTACCTTCTTGAAGCATTCCTTCTGGTCCTTGCAGACCTTATCATATACCGTGTCAAAGCCTTTCTGCCTCAATGCATCCAGGGTTGCTTGGACATGCATCAGGAATTGCTCGGGAGTACGGTGTGACCACACAGACACCCTTAACTCTACCTTGCCAGGCAGGGTGAGCTTCATGGTGTTGGCAGTATAGTCTACTGCCAACGCTTCTTGAATTACATCCCTTTCGGGTATGTATCGCACGGGCGGCTTATTCTGTCCCGGGTTCCTCTCACAGTCTTGGCTTTTAAGTCCATCAGGGACTGCCTTAGAGGTGCTCATTCTTGTAAGTGCATCACTGAGGTGTGTACGTATAAATAGGGCTTTAAAAAAGCTCCTAGGGGTACCGCTGACGTGCACAAGTTCTCTTGGCTTACGCGACCTAGTTGCGCTTTGCACACTCTCGTATTACGTAGCTGATGAAGGGTCTGCTTACGCAACGGAGCACAAGTGACGGAGTGGAGGGAAAAAAGTTTTTCGGTGGCTTTCACGCGAGAAGGTCGCAGAAACGGCTATCTATAGATAGTGACCTAAGCCGCTTGGAGGTAAAAAATACGAAATACCAATTTCGTAGATAAAGGTGTTATAGATTTGTTGATGATGGTAATTTGTGAGCTTATCATTTAGTGATTACAATGAACACATGAAGATGGGATGTCAATGCAATCCCAACGAAACAATGAGATTCTGTGTAGGTTTCTACACATCTCTGGTATGTTTATACCCTTCTCATGAGGGTGTTTCGCCAGAGTGTTTTCTTGTTGTTTAGATCCAAAGATATGGATCTTTATCCTTGTCAGGACCTATCTCATCACTTGGGAGGTCAGGGTGGTCCCTCACTTGGGAGTTTTCGAATTAGTCCATATTGGTACCAATAAGGGTACCAAGAAGGGTACTAATTAAAGTAGGTTCTTGGCCTATGTCAGTCTACATCTGCAAAGGGCGTTCTGAGGGAGGTTGCTACAAGTAGAGGTCTTCCACAGTGTTAGCTGATTGCTAATCAAACTAATGTATTAGTTACAGAAGTTGGTTCATCATTCAATTGTATGGCAAGAGAATGAAGCCATCCCAATTGATGTGTTACAGCAATGATCATAAGTGATTCTTGTGAAACAACTTACTACAATGGCAACATGAAAATAATGTAATTAACAAAAAAAATAAAAAGATACAAAACATCATTGGTCGAATGGGGTGGGAAAATACATGAATTGTAGGGGTGTGATCGATTATGTGATTGACGGTAACTGTACGATCGATCGTATGCGATTAACAAAAAACAATAATAAGATACAAAACAACATTGGTCAAATGGGGTGGGAAAATACATGTCGTATGGGTGCGATTGAAGGTATGATTGGCGGGGTGCAATCGGAAGGGTGCGATCAATCGTAAGGCTGAGATTTGTTAACTGGGTGAAATGGACATGCTGGGTTCCAATTTTAGGAGTGCTATCGTTTGCAGGGGTGCGATCAAACGTATGGGTGAAGAATTATCCACGTATCAGTGTGATCGATCGTAAGAGTGAGGTTGGTCACATGGGATGGGATCGGTTGGCTTCAAAGATCACAGGGGTGAGATCGATCGAAGGGTTGCGCTCAATCGTATCAGTGCAATCGATCGTAAGACACTGCACATGAAAAACACCGGTACCCGTACACTCGAGTGTACGGGGAGGTTACGGCAGCCCCCGAAATGTTATCTTCCGGTAATCTCCCGGTACACTTATGTAACCCTCCGGTAAACTAGTGTACGGGAGGGTTACCGGAGTCTACCAGGAGGTTACCGGAAATTCGAGACCAAAAGGAGATTTCAGATTTATTTCTATGTACGATAGGAATTGGTACTTTTTTACAGGAAAACAGACTTCTAAGTAAGTCTTAGAATTGTCATCAATCAAATTAGTGGCTATAACTGCATTACTGTGGCATACCGGAAGTGTACGGGAGTGTACCCCGAAGTGTACGGGAAGGTTACCGGAGAGTACCAGAGGGTTACCGGAGTGTATGGGACGGTTACCGGAGTTTACGGGAGGGCTACCGGAGCATACGGGACGGCTACCGGGTCTTATACTGTTGGACTACAGTAATAGCAGAGTATGTGCAATTTATCCCAACTAATAAAATTAAACATACTGAATCACCATACTTTAGGGGCCCGCCCAACACATCGCCCACCAAAATGACACACATGCAAAAATTTCTGCCCCAAGCTAAAAAATGATACTGTGGACCATGCACCAAGGTAGAAGAAAATTAATTATTTAATTGAAACTAAGCTGAAATCAAAACAATTGTAAAATAGTTTGATTTCATCATAACTCACCTTAAATATTTACATGCCGCTGCCAATTGTTGTTGGCTACATGGTGGTGCAAGGTGGGATGCCAACTCAGTCTGTGGACTGAGTTTCGGCTGTTCCCCTGCCTGGCCTGAAAATAAATAAATTGAAAATTAGGTGTAGTCAAAACAAGTGTAAAAATAATTGTGTTCATCATAACTCACCTCTCTCAATATACCCGCCGCTGCCAATTGCTGTCGGCAACACGGCGGTGCAAAGCAAAATCCCAAACTTAGTCTGTGGACTGAGTTTCCGCGAATTTGCCAGTAGGCCTGCAACTTTTTAATTGAAAAAAATGACATGTGGTGAGTATAATACCACAAAAAATACAAGTTCATCACATCTCACCCTCTAAATATACCCACCGCTGCCAATTGTTGTTGGCAACACGGCGGTGCAAGGCAGGAGGGTTAACTCAGTCTGTGGGCTGAGTTTCAGCAATTTTGCCGGTAGGCCTGTAACTATTTAATTGAAAAAAATGACATGTGGTGAGTATAATACTGCAAAAAAAGACAAGTTCATCACATCTCACCCTCTAAATACACCCACCGCTGCCAATTGTTGTTGGCTACACGGTGGTGCAAGGCGGGAGGGTTGACTCAGTCTGTGGGCGGAGTTTCGGCAATTTTGCCGGTAGGCCTGTAACTATTTAATTGGGGAAAAATGACGTGTGGTGAGTATAATACTGCAAAAAAAGACGAGTTCATCACATCTCACCCTCTAAATATACCCGCCCCTGCCAATTGTTGTTGGCAACACTGCAGTGCAAGACGGGATCCCAAACTCAGTCTGTGGACTGAGTTTCGGTCGTTCCCATGATGGGCTGGTGGTGTATCGATGTAATTGAAAAAAATATAGGTGATGTGAAAGCAGTGAGAGGGCACACTGCTACAGTTGCTTCTGGCTCAAGCACCGGTGTTGTAGTATGGTACGTATTATATCATACCGTATACTGTAGGAATATGTTGCACAAGAATGAGGTGCAGTGATACAAAGGAATAAGTACCTATCATGTAGAATGAGGTGCAGTGATACAAAGGAATAAGTACCTATCATGTAGACACACGTTACCAATTTTCAGCCCCATGTGTTATTCTTGTGTTCTCATTTTTTGGCGCAGTCACTTCTGATTGTACCATATTGTATGTACCAGATACAGTAAATTGCATACTTGATTTGAAAATAGAAATAGGTCCAATATACCTTCACCAAATAAAATCAAAGACCAAGCCTAGAATTGACTCCAAAACTAGACCCAACAGGTGATCTTGCTGTTTGTAACACGTGATTCACAAAATGTGAGTCATGAAACGCACAAACACTCCGAAGATTTTTTATGCTTCAAAGCTTAGAATGATAAATGTATCTGTGGCTTAAACAATACAAAAAAACCGGTAACCCTCCCGTACACTCTTAAAATTCTGGTAACCTCCCTGTACACTCTGACATTTTGAGAGTGTACCGGAAGGCTACCGGTGTTTTTTGTTTGCATTGGAGTGTGGTGGGTCAATGGGATGGGATCAATTGTGCGATTGATTGCAGGGGTGCAATCTATCAAAGGAGTGTGCTTGATCACATGACGTCGATTGTAGGAGCTATTAGTATGGTGTGTGATTGGCGAAGTGAGGTGAAAGGGGGCTTGTTAGACAAAAATGATGTGAGTTTTACGGAAGGATATGGAGTTCCCCTGTATAAGAATGGAAGTAAAAAAATTCAACTTGCCTCTTGTCTGACGTTGGGCAACAAGGCATATTTAAGATTTTTGGGAAACAGTACCATAGCAATCTACATAGCACCGGTGCCAGTATGGGGACACAAACATGACCCCCTTCGGGCCCCAGTGCCTGAACGGGGACTAGTGCTGCAACGGGGGTCAAGGTGGTTCAAGGGTCATTGTCCAGTGCTAGCACTGGGTGCCCAGTGCCAATACTGGGCTTTTGGCACGGCCCAATGCCCAAACACTCCGAAGATTTTTTATGCTTCAAAGCTTAGAATGATAAATGTATCTGTGGCTTAAACAATACAAAAAAACCGGTAACCCTCCCGTACACTCTTTAAATTCTGGTAACCTCCCTGTACACTCTGACATTTTGAGAGTGTACCGGAAGGCTACCGGTGTTTTTTGTTTGCATTGGAGTGTGGTGGGTCAATGGGATGGGATCAATTGTGTGATTGATTGCAGGGGTGCAATCTATCAAAGGAGTGTGCTTGATCACATGACGTCGATTGTAGGAGCTATTAGTATGGTGTGTGATTGGCGAAGTCAGGTGAAAGGGGGCTTGTTAGACAAAAATGATGTGAGTTTTTACGGAAGGATATGGAGTTCCCCTGTATAAGAATGGAAGTAAAAAAATTCAACTTGCCTCTTGTCTGACGTTGGGCAACAAGGCATATTTAAGATTTTTGGGAAACAGTACCATAGCAATCTACATAGCACCGGTGCCAGTATGGGGACACAAACATGACCCCCTTCGGGCCCCAGTGCCTGAACGGGGACTAGTGCTGCAATGGGGGTCAAGGTGGTTCAAGGGTCATTGTCCAGTGCTAGCACTGGGTGCCCAGTGCCAATACTGGGCTTTTGGCACGGCCCAATGCCAGCAATGGGCGTGGTTTGTGGTACCAGTGCTGGCACTGGGACTTTGGCATGTCCCAGTGCCGGCACTGGGACGGTGCCAGCATGAGTCCCAACATATATACGTCATGTTTTTTTTCAAATCATGTGACGCAGTGAAAATCTGCCATGTATTTTACAACGAACGTCAGTAGTTAATAAGATAAGTGATTCTACGTATTATAGGTAATACATGTGGCCACGAGACACTGGCCACAATGTGATGCTGCGGCTTGCCAAACATGACAAAACACACACACTCAAGATCGTCATTCTCGTTCATGACTGCTGTTGCTAGAATGCATGGGGCGGGGGTGTGGGTTGGTCCGTCAGTGGAGCTGCAGTATTGGGCAATAAAGACAGGTCACTGCAAACGAATTGTTAGTAAGCTGTTAGTAAAAAGCAAAGGGCTTACTAACATGTGCATGTAGGTTTAATACTGGGCAGAAACCTTCTCGAAATCGGCCTTGTTAGTTAATCTGTTAGATATTTGTGACTCCTAAGCAAAATTCATTGATTTTTCCAATTTACTAACATACTAACTAACAGGTCCGTTTTTCCTAACATTTTAACTAACAGATTCGATTATTTTGTACTCCTACGAACTCAGATTTCAGTTCTATCATAATTACTAACAAAATTGTCCTTTGCGCAATCTCCATAAAACGGTTGGAGTAGATTCAAGCTATACCCACTTTCCTTTGCTTCAACAAAATCAATTATTATCCCTTTCAAATCGTAAAATTTGATACTTCTTTTGTTACAACAAATATTTCTTTCTAATTTTGCTGGTATTCAGGGTTAACCCTAAGGTTATTCCATCCAACAAGAATGCAAGTTATTTTCCCACCACTGTGAACATTCTCTCACAATAAACACAGCCCTTCACACGTTCTAACCATTGCTCACCACCCAGGTAATCTTTGGTACACCACCAGATGTCTGCACATAATTGTAGATTGCATAACTCATGATGACAAGTCTCCATCAAATCATCAGCACTCAGGACTCTCCCCCTTGTTCTCTTCTGTATTTTGGATTGTTCCTCATGGCATACTTGACAAACTGCATGTTGGCATTCTCCTCTGTTTGCTCTCTGGCACATGAAAACATAGTAAGAGTCCTTCTTCAAGTGGATTGCATGGTTCTGTCTGAAATCAATGGACCTCCAATCCTTTCCAACGTATTCATCCACTGGTGCCTGTGAATCAAATAAAAGAAGGGAAAGATATAAAATATGAAGCACTTGTGAAGTAAACAATTCAACAAAGTAGAAGATGGCATACTTACCTTCTATTGGAGGAAATTCAACATAAAATGTGAGGTCTTCTGAACATAAGTGGCTGAAACTAGAGTACCGATAAGGTAAAGTCTCACCTCTTTCTTGTCTTTCTCCACATCTGATGACTAGAAAATCGAAAACCAGTAAAGCAGGTGTCAGTGACATGCTCAAATTTATACAAAACAAATGTTTCATTCGCTTACCTCTACCTTGGTTGCTAACTGCCACTTTACCTTGTCACATGTATGCAATTGGTGAACAAATGACCAAATAAAGTGTAAGAAACAGTTGAAAATCCAGTATTTTTCACTGAAAATGCTCTTACATCATCCCGCAACCCCTTGCTAATGTCATCGGATGTCTCTTACAAGATTAACACAATGGTTTAAAATAAGAAAATCTCATAGCTTTACTGAGATAAAAATGTCATTCTCACATTTACTTTCATCTCCATTGACTTGATCGGTTGAGAAGTTTAAGTTCATGAGGTCAAGAAATCAAATCGTCGACTCTTCTGATTTATTGCCTATACTCACATCATTTTCCGTCCCTTTCTTCTTTTTCCTCTCCCCTGATACCTGTCAACATGCAACAAGAAAAAAGGGGGAAGTTTCATAAATAGAGAAAGAATAGTGTTGTCAATAGTGATCTCACTTTATTGTGTAACTTCTTCTGCTTTTCTGGGGGTGCATCATTGCTTAATTCCTTCGTATTGTTCTCAATTGCAAAAACAGAAAACCAAATTATGAGAAGATTGCTTTTCGAAGTAAGGTAATAACACTAGTTCCATTCACCTCAGATAAAGTCCCTTCACTGTCCCCTTTTTTCCAATGCCAAGGCTTCTTGATCTTTTCACAAGGTATCTTTTGTTAGCATTTAAGTTGATAATACATGGATGATATCTTGAATAGAATGGGATGGATACTTACATGCGTCTACCCCGGAAAGGTTTTCAAATGGTTCCCAAGTTGCCTGACTCAAAGGGTACCCAGCCCATTTGACAAGAAGTTCTTCCTTACCCTTTTTGCTAACTTGCATTTTAATTTCCTTCACCACAAAGAATTCCTCCTGCTCTTCTTCAACAATATTGTTATTTGTTTGAGATGCCAAATCATCACTTTTTCATGTCAGGTATGTGATTCATGAATGCTCTCCTTTCTTCTTCTGTGATCACTTCATAAAATTTATGCCAAATGAGAGATCAGGTGTGAGTTCTTGTTAATAAAAGTAACCTGATCATGACAAATTGCTCACCAGAAGCACATGGAAGAGAAGCCATGGCAGCCTTTTTATTTTTCTCATGTTATGTGAAAAGAAAGAGCCAAATAACTTGTTACTACTTTGGATTCTTGTAAATAAAATATATGATGTGGGCATGATCAACACTTACAGGTGGATACCAAATTCTCCAAATTTTCCTTCCAGAATGTGCAGATTTGGGCGTCTGACTTGCACTTGTCTTACTCTTTCCATCTTCCTCATGATGGGGTAGGCCATTCATTTGCCATTCTGCTGAAGTGAGGAGGTTGCAGTTCCATTGAGAAATTTCATTCCCCAGATCCATGCTTCCCTGTATATCACTTCTACAAGTTAATTCCTCTTGATAATATCCAATGTCCGAATACTCCAAATCATAGTCACCTTATTTCAATAAGATGAGAGGTCAAGATCATAGTGAAAGTACATGCAAACAAAAAATTGACTACATGGTCACTTGTGAAGTTATCCAAACTGGTGCCATGAAGGGGCTCATTCAGTCTTTCTCTACACTCAGCCACCACATCATTTGAGTGAACATTATCCCACATAGGTCCAAGTAATTCATTGGAATCTGTAGAATCACAATCTCACGCTACTGCTTGATGTGGTTTGTTGCAATTGTCCACAAAAGGTTGTTCACTTGATTTGCTTGCTCTGTCATCTTCACATACCGTACTGTATTTCCACATAATATTGCAAACCATGTTGAACACAATCATGTTTTGTCATGATCTGAAGCAAAACGAAAGGACTTTTACAAGACATCCTATCTGTAAAATGATGCTTCATAATTAACATGTCCTCTCACCTCCTTTGACTGATGGAACCTTCTATAATATTCCACCATCTGGGCTACAAATTGGTCTTCAGGTAAGAATTGAATGGCCTTTGAAAGCTCGTCTTTTGTTGGTAAGTATCTGGGAACTCCAGCTGCTCTCCTCACAATATACCCGTTATAAGGAAATCCAAGGACTGCAATGGCCTTTTTCTCAACAACCACGGGACCCTGGCGAATAATGTGGTAAAGCTCTTTTCATTTAGATTGCCACCTTGGTTATTTTTTGGATAAATCCTTTCATACCATACCCCCCCCACATTGTGGAGCATACCCCTCCTCATCCTTTGATTGAATGTATTATTGAAAAGGTAGTCAGCAACCCTATACAGGAAATGATTTTTGTGATCAGGATACTTCACCTTAAATGAATTTTCGATGGCACCTTTGGCTCGATCAAACCATCCCCTCTCTATCTTGTGCGGATGTTTTATAATATCCAGAACTCGAACAAGATAATTATCATCAAGGACATGGCTGGATGAAAGGGCGGCAGTATGAATACTTTCAATGCTGTTTCCTTCTATGTGAAGGTTATAAAAGTTCGACCGGGTCTGAAGTTGAATAAATTAGACAAAATTATTGAGAATGCAGTTATTCATCCTTGAAAGAGAACGTACCATCAAATGAGACAGAAGACATTTCGTAAGGTTATCATGAATTTTTTCATAAAATGCTTTGAGCTTTGTCAGGAATGATTCCATTTGCAATTGCCTGGATTCTCCTCTGGTAGGCTTCTGTCAAAGTGAACAGCATAGGTCCAAAATTTCCTTCCATGAATTTCATTTATATGCTTTTTATTGGGTGGAAGAAAATCACAAGGGAGGTATAACAAGTCTGGGGATTTCCCATTCATTATCCCAATCGTATCATACGAAGTAAGGTTCAAATTGGGGGTGGGAATGTGATGCTGAGCACTTGAGGTTGACAAGATTGATAATGCACCGGAAGTGACTGTGGATGATGTTGTCAATGATGATGCTCTTGAATCTCTTGATTGATTACAAGGGACCCTTATATGGAAAGGTGATGCTCTTGAATCTCTTGGTTGATTATAAGGAACTGGTATATGGAAGGTGGGTTTTGTTGATGGGGTAATGCATGATTCATCTTGTGCAAGCAAATTCACATTTGATGAAACATTTGAGTTCACAGTCGATTCTCTGGAACATTTCGATGTGTCAGAATTAATACTTCGCGCCATACTGGATTGTATATGGAACGGTCGAATTGCAGATAGAGCATGATGATTAGGGGTAGAAAGAGGGGGGAGGTTGGTTTTGGAAGAAGGATTGGTATTGGTGGCTGTTGGATTTATTCCATCATTTTCAATCGATGATTTTTGAAAGGGGGAGAAGGTGGGCGGGGAATGTGTTGATGAATCCTGTGGAAATGAATGATTGGAACGTTGGTTATCCTTGTAATCAATCAAGCTACAAGTCGATTCTGTCACATTACTTGGTTTGTTTTGGCGCGATGAACAGAATTGGGGGGGAAGATTTGGCGGGGGGTGATGCCACAAAGGCTTACTGCTTGGAAGACGGGATGTGGAAGTGAGCCAAACATAGTTGGCATTCTGGTTAACGCACGGAAGGGGAGGGAGTGGCTGAGAGATCTCTGAACCAGCATGGAACGCCCCTCTACTGTTGTCAGAGTCATTTTTCATGGTGGCAGACATCCTGTTATCGCCATTGTGGTTATGGCGCGATCAATGAGGGGAATATAGGGGGATTGTTTGCAATAATATTATTGATATGTTATATAGAAGAGCAAATTCCTCAGATGTTGGAATCATATGGCGCGATCAATGAGGGGAATATAATATATATAGAGGGATCGTTTGCAATAACAATATAATAAAATATAACTAATAAGTACCATATAACACACTATCATGTTGGAATTTCTTTTGACATGAGATTAAAAAATGAATTTGTTTCTACAGGGAAGTACGAACAACATGATGTTCTTCAAACCATAATGACAACATTTTCATTCCCACCACACTTGTTATTAGCGAGATCAAGCAGACCACCCTATCATCAATACTATATCTGGACAGTATTGTGATGCTCTCTCAAAATTGGATCGTGGTCGTGTCGACTGTGGTACCTTCATCCTTCGTGGGTGTTGACTCTTTCGGCAAAACGAGATCTTCTTTTTCGCCTGACATCTATCTTCGGTTCAGCAGCTTTTCTGTCCATACATCAAGGTGCTCATCTACAAAAGGGGGGGACTGTGACTTCAAAGCAGACAACTGGGATTGTGTTCTCGCAAAATTCATTAGTGGTCGTGTCGACTGTGGTACCTTCATCCTTCGTGGGTGTTGACTCTTTCGGCAAAATGAGATCTTCTTTTTCGCCTGACATCTATCTTCGGTTCAGCAGCTTTTCTGTCCACATACGATACGACGATTCCAGAGAAACCAGTTTCCGGTCCTTTACACACCATAACCGCCGTGTGAAAGATTTGCTTCTCATTGAACCGGATTCTCTGCAATTCCTTGCGGATGGTAGTGCGTGCATATGGGAGCTTTGGGCGAACTGTTTCGCCCGACGAAAGCTTGACTGGTTCCATCTTTACTTTGACTTCATAGTCAAATAATTGAACTTCGTTGCACTCTATTACAGTCGTTGCGATGTTATACCCCATACTGATGCGCCCATGCTTGTGGTGTGCTCTTATCTTGTCCATGTTTGGTGTACTGCCAGGGACATCCATGATGAAAGCCGACGGTCCAAACGCGTAATAAATGTCATTGGTCTCTATCATCATGCTTAATAGTGGATCAAGACGTGCCCAGGCGGCATCACTGGCCTCAAGAAAATAGGCGAATTTGCTGGAGCTCGGGAAAGGATCAAAAGACAGTTGTTCTCGTTCCTCTTTGTTGTCTGGCAGTTTGAGTTCTCTGATCATCCTTATGGTGACGTTCATTGCAGGTAGAGGCTTATCGTACCACTCAAGGGTGTCCAATCTACCATGCCTACACAGTTTCTTTTCCATCTCTTTTAACCGGTGCAAGAGGAGTTGTTGCACACCTGCTGTACAGAGGGAACTCTGGACTCCGCATAACATTTTCTTGGAGTTTGAGTCCCAAACTTGGAGGGCTTTCAAGGACACTTTCACATTATTCCTGCGAAGATCAATATTCATGGAGTCCAGTATGGTTGCAACTCGTGGGAGCTCTGTGTATAGATTTACCGTAAGGTACATGGAGACTGGTCCCTTATCCTCTTTATCCTTATTCTTCTTAGATTTCCGACACGTCACCTCTTGATCAGAGGTCCTGTTGCGATTACGTCTCACCTCCAGTCTGTCCTTTAGTTGCCTCTCGGAGATGGGGGGTTGTTGGAACAAATAGCCCGAGGAAATTTGAAACCAATTTTGCGCAGGCGTAAATTTCTTGGGCCAGTGTGCGTCCTTGGAGGATTTTAGATCAGGATGGGGCTTATTATTTTTGTCTAAGCCACGCGCGACAAATCTCGCAGAAGGATCCATTTCTTGGATATAATCAAGGAGACGTCGTGTCTCAGAGACTAGAACATCGATGTATTCCTTCTCTGGTTGGAGTTGAATCTCTACGTTGAGGAGGTGTTGTCCACTATTGGGATCAATGACCAGAGATGGATCAGTGATGTGTGAGACTGACGAGAATGCAGTGTTGGAAGAAGTGGAGGCTACCGAGGGGGTGGGAATGATGTCCTGAAGATTATTTTTAGGAGGTGTTTTCTCATCACCAGACCGAGCCGCCTCTCCATCTGAGTCTTCCTCATTCCACTCCGGGACATGCGGGGTGATTTCAATAATAACTGGCTCCTTGGGTGTAGGATCTGTGAGGTCTATGTTGTCACCAGATTGTACTTCCTCGTTGTCACCTTTTGAATCTTGTTCCATCCCTTCATCTTCGCCACTATCATGTGTGTTGTCCTCGTCATGAGGTATGCCTTGATCACTTTCCCTTTTTCAGTTTTTGAAGAGTTACTGGAATGAGACCAATCTTGGAGGGATAGAATAGAATTAAAGATCATCCCAAAAGATAGCTCCACTGCAGGGTAATGTTTGATTGGACTTCGAAAAGATTCTGGTGGAATAGGGTATATTTTGGGCTTTGTCACTCCACGAATCCACCAATCAAGGCATCTTTCGCAACAGGTCTCTTTAATCGTATAGACTGACGGTAGTGTGAGAATATACTCAATGTTTTGTAGATGACATGATTGGCATGAGGGGACCAGACTATCATCAAACAAACAGGAATGTCTCCATCTGTGAGTGAATGTCCCATTCAATGTTGTACAGGTATCGGAGCACCTTTCTGGAAGATCGTTGCTAATCATTTCCAGAAACACCATTGTAGGATAGACCCGATTTTCCTCGCCACCCCAATATCTCATTGTAGAAGACTGAAGCTCTCTCAACTCCCTTAACAGCTGTATCAGGATATCATCGTGGCTTTTCTTCTTGAAGCACAGTGCAAATGGTACTGTATGGTGATTGGTGTTTTGATAGTGGGGCGCAAGGACTGTTAATGTGAATATCTGCAGACTGTTGTATTCATTTTTTGCTTTTATTTGATGTGCCTCAAATCCATCCGACCAAACTCTCACAAGGATGATTCAGGTGTCCTTTGAAATGTCAGTCATTGTTGAAACGTTATGATGAAGATCTTGCAGAAATTTTGTTTCATAATTGCCTGATTTATCAACCCAGTCATCTTTGTGCCCAGCACGAAAAAACATAATATCTATCCCCATTGCAAGAAGATGATTCACAATTTCATTTGCTGGAATGTAAGCAGGCTTGTGAGCAATGCTAACCGTGGGAATTGGTAGATTATTGACAATGGAATTATGCCCATCTGTATAGACAGCTCGAACTGTGCTATGTTTCACTGCGGTGCAGACAGGTTGTTGAGAGTACGTTTATCTAAATCTGAATGCCACTCTGTTTGAACACTATAATTGATCTCATCTAATATCAGTTGTGTTTGATCTTGATTGGTTAGCAATCCATGTGATTTGAGAACTTTCACTATGGAGTTGCGATAGGCATTTTCCATCAATTCCCTTTCTTTTTGGATGATATGTCTGTGATCTGTACTAAGATGCATCATCATAGTTGTTATGTCAATTGATTTGGTTGAAGGGAGTCCGTAGTGAATGGCTGCAATGTGAAGATGAAAAACATTTCCTTCACTGTTAGCGATGAAAAATCATTACTGATTTTTGGGTCAATAACAGAATTGAAGACCAATCCTCTTAATCCATCCCCCTGATTCTTGTGATCTTGAATAAAAAACCTAGAACTAGTGTTTGGCCATTCGTTCTGGTTTCCAAGAATGTCGATGGGATTGACATAGTCAGGACGAAAGCACCCTGCTCCGATTCCAGGATCACTCCTCTCACAATCGATCTCAGGATCCATGTCAATATCAACGAGGATTGCAATGTTGATCTAAAGCCGAATCAAAAGGATTCACATCATCAAAACCAACTGCATAATCATGAATGCTATGCATTGATTGCATCTGCCAGCCACGCTATGGATGTTCTAATTGTGCATATTCTTCTTGTTGTCTTCTGTGGCTTTTTTCATTTTCATTTTGACTCTCTGTACATTTCTTTTGGGAATAGCTCTTTTTCGATTTGTTTGCATTGACTTCAACATTTGCATCCTCTATCTAGTAGCCTTCCCAATGTATGTGAACTCTGACCTCCACAAGACAAGCAAAGAAGAGTCCCTTTCCACAATTTCCAATCGACAATGGACAGGGGGAGTGATGGACTAAGTCCAATCGACAATGGACAGGGGAGTGATGGACTAAGACAATTTCATATTTAACTCAGCAGAAGAGAAACATGGAGTCCCGTCAATACAAAAATATTGATACCTTACAAGAAGGACACTGGATATCTTTCTTCTTGTGCCAAGCTTTCAACAGATGTTGTATTCCTGAGTTGTCCTGCTGAAGATCGTCCTATTTGCCACACTTTATATTTCGTTAATGCTATTTTCATGTGCGGTGGGGTCCCTGTTCTATGGCTGCTTTATTTTTTGTATTGTAGAATTTTAATGAAATCGAGTGGTTCACAATTATAGCATCTAAAGGCATATTTTATGAGAAAGATAATCTACCTTTAGACGCCGTGTTAGTAAAAATTTTTTTGGTGATCTCAAGAGATAAATTGTTCCAAGGATCTTGCTAACATGTAAGTAAAAAATGAGAAAGAATCACTCTACTTCCAGCCCACGGAGGGCGGGATCGTTGAGTGCTGTTAGCTAATCAGTAAGAAATTTTTTTTTGCTAACCATTTAGCTAACAGAATCCTGCATCTTGCTAACAATTCGCTTTGCAGTGTAACCCCACATACTCTCCGGTAACCCTCACGTAGACTTCCACTTACCCTCCTGTACACTTCCGGTATGCCACCGGTTAACATCTTTTTAGCTACTAAGTAATGCAGTTATAGCCACTACTTAGATTGATGTTGATTCTAAGACTTATTGAGAAGTCTGTTTTCCTGAAAAAATCCACATTCCTATTGTGAGTAGAAATAAATCCTAAAGCTGGTTTAGGTCTCGAATTTCTGGTAACCCACCGGTAGACTCCAGTAACCCTCCCATACACTAGGGTACTGATTGGTTACAGAAGTGTACGGGAAGGGTGCTCCAGTAACCTCCTTGTTCACTGGTAGCTCGGTAACCTCCCTGTACATTCGAGTGTACAGGGAGGTTACCCGTGTTTTTCGTTTGCAGTGCTAGACAATATTGCTTGGTGGGATGTCAAACTCAGTCTGTGGGCTGAGTTTTGGCAATTCTCATCATAGGACATTAAACTAATGTCATCTGAGAGCCCCTTAGTCATATTTTAGGTGTGAGATAGATGTTTAAGGTAAGTGATACATGCTTATTTTATAAGTGTCATCAAGTCTGACATAATAAAGCATACATATATTGTGAGTATACTGACATGTTGTACATAGGAAAAGAAGGTGTATGTGAAGAGTTGCATATGCCAAAAAGTAATAATCCCAGATTTTTAACATTTTATTATGCGCTTCTATTAGTCTTTAACTTTGGTTACATGTTTTTCCTTTAAATATACTTCAATTACTATTTGTGTGGGTGCTACAGTTACATATGTAACACTTATGAGACTGTAATAGGGAAATGAAAGGCCCTGACTTAAGGACATTTTATAGTGCTATTTTTCAACTAGCCTAGTCACGGCCTGGGGAAAGTCATTCTTTAGAATAAAAAGTTCATACATCCCATCTCTCATATGATTATTTTGATGCCCCTCCCAAAAATTTTATCCTACTAATCATATTCACCATGGATTTTTGCTACTGTCCTCACGCCACAATGGATATTGTGGCCCCCAGAATTAATTTGGCACTGCGAGACCATTGCCACAAAGCTAACAACAACAAGGAATGGGGGTGCCGAAATGGAAGGTAAGAAAAATGGAGTTTGACATTTTACCATGATTTTTCACCACTGAATTTTTCAATTAAATTGATTTGCACTGTCCACACCCACGGTGGATATCTCAACCCCATGCTGAATTTGGCACCACAGCTCCCATCGCCACAAATCCAACAACAGCAAGGAACAGGGCGCTGGCGCTAGGTAAGAAAAAAGTGGAGTTTGACTTTTTACCATTGCATGCTTTTTTCACCACACCGCTCCCATCGCTGCAAAGCCAACAACAGCAAGGATCAGGGGCGCAGAGTGCAACGTAAGAAAAAATAGAGTTTGACTTTTTACCGTGCTTCTTCACCACTGATTTTTCAATGAAATTGTTCTGCACTGTCCGCGCCAATAAATGGATATCTCAGCCCTCAGGCTGAAGTTGGCACCACCACCCCATTGCCGCAGAGCCAACAACAATATGGAAGAGGGATGCCAAGCTTAAGGTAAGAAAAAATGGAGTTTTGACATTTTTACCATGCGCCTTTTTACCATGGATTTTTCAATTACATTGTTCTGCACTTTCCACACCACATTG
>JABMIG010000478.1:0-60186 GCA_013187285.1 Cyclotella cryptica | reverse complement strand
TTAGCAAGAACTAATTTGTCACTAACAGTCTTGCTAACACATCGTTTGCAGTGAGTTAGGTATCCAACTGACACCATTTTCAAGAAAATGTATCCACTAGATTTAAAAACAAATTCAAATTTTACGAGGCAAAAACACATTTTGTCAGACGAAATCACCAAAAAGTCTTGAGAAATAAAAATTGCATGCTTACACTAGTAAACATGGTTTTGTAAGACAAAATCGAAAGTCTTAGAGAAAAAAAAATTGCATGCTTACTATAGTGAACATGATTTCGTAAGACGAAATCATGCACCTATAAAATGACAAAAGAGGGAACTGAACCCTGTCCAGAGATAATACGAAAACACTGTTTACCGCATAGCCATAACACAGCTGAAACGCTGAAACGCTGAAACGCTGAAACGTAATGTATTTTTAAAATATATATAGATACTAAATGTTAATTTGTAAGTTTAGTTAAAACGATCTCCGGTCAGATTGGAAGCAAAATGGGATACCTTTTATCTTATATTCACGTCTGTATTTGAAACCCCCGATCCGTTTCGTCAGATGAAACACCTAACTAACTTGGTTTCATCTGACGAACCCACGGGGTTCAATATAACTGCCCCCTACCTAAAGTTTCTATCATCAAAATGACATTTTTTTGTGAAAATCTCATTTCCTCTATGTATGTACCTTACCTTTGTTGGACGAGTTCTCCTTTACAAAAAGAGCCATGTTGGCAATTTGTGCAACATGGGGTCCAAACCAGAAACTTTTAGTAACCAATCGATCTATGCAATTGAGGTAAGATCTTGCACCTCAGAAAGAATATATTGTTTGGGCGGCATCTCCCACAAAAAAGACCATATGTATGAGCATCGCTGCAGAATAGTGATGAGGAATGCGGTTACAAAACTCAGTGATACTTCTCACAACTCACCAAAATTCATTTGCTTAGCAATAAAATCAACCTGACACTCATCTAAATCCTGACATTCTTCCACCCCAGGTACTGCATGTATTCATCAACTGAGCCTTATTCATTTCAGTATCAAACGTTTGAATGCCATTTCTCAGCATTAGCTCACATAGCTTGACACATGTGTCTGCATAGAATTTGTAACTTTTTGGAAGTGAATATATTTCGGGTAGGAATCCAAGCTTGCCAGCTCATTCATCTTTACGAAAGTTTTTTGTGACTGATGAGAGGATGGCAAGAGAGACCATGAAGGGTGTATAGAGAGTGTGAGAAGTTGGGCAAGAGGGTCGACGAACTGCATAGCATGAAACGAATAAACTGTAATCAATGTCTGTATCACGTACGAGGGAACCAATTCCGTTTGTAATAACTC
Source organism: Cyclotella cryptica (assembly GCA_013187285.1). NCBI lineage: Eukaryota > Bacillariophyta > Thalassiosirophyceae > Thalassiosirales > Thalassiosiraceae > Cyclotella > Cyclotella cryptica. The sequence continues at coordinate 58,846 of JABMIG010000478.1, read as the reverse complement.
TCATCCCTTAACTGCTCCAAAGTCATTTTACTATGGCAAAAGTTCATAAACGATTCGTAGAGATAAAATACCATAAGTTCTCTCATGGCACGTTCCTTCCCCTTTAATTCCCTGAGATAATCTCTCTCTTGATTCTTGGACGATTGGAGCCATGCCATTGCCGGATCAAGATAATCCTCAATGTCCCTTGAGAATTCTTTGGCAATAATCCCTTGCAAAGCTTAATCATTCACAATACCCCTTTCCATAACATCTCGATCATGCTCGTTGTCGCGATTGACAAGATGCATAGCACACGAATGCAATGTTGATGCCGTAATGCAATTTTCTGCCTTTCTGCTTCTCCAACATGATTATGCAATGACCTTAGTTGGAAATGTTGGCGTCGTGTCATGACTGCTAGACCCCCCATATGACATGTCAGCTGCCAAAATGCCGACATGACGGCAACATGTCATGAGACATGTCGGCGACATGAGCAATGTCGTGACTTGCCCAAGACGACATTGGAAGACATCTGTCCCAACACGCTAGCTTTGCACTAGGTTTGCAAATGTAGTGTTGTGAAATATGCCGACGCGTGACTAAGATTGACTCCCAGTCACAATGTCGGCAACATGTTGCTGTCGTCCAAAATAAGACGATGCGGAGTGACAGGAAGACATGTCAGCCGACATGTCGCTGACATTTCCAACTAAGGCAATGACATCATGTCCAGCATTTGTTTCTTGGCATCGGCAGCGGAAGCACACTAAAATGTCACATAGGTTACATTGGTATGACCGAGGTCGAGACATCGTATTGCCAAATGTAACAGTGTTGTGGTTTTGCCCGTTCCTGCTGCAGCCATGACGCGTACCATGTATCCCTGCTGTAGTTGGGGTTGTTGCTGCACGTACTCTTTTTGATGTTGTGCGACTTCCTCGTCATTGATACTGGTGTCTTTGTTCGAGTTGTCCGAACAAGAAGCGGTGGGAGGTCTCGCCAATTCAATAACTGCCAATTGCTGTTCGAAAGGGATTGAACGGTTTCCTCGTAATTTGGGTGCACTTTCTGGAAGAGGCGGCAAAGACTTTCTTGTATTCGTTGTGGCTCCCTATCATACTGATGGAAAGAAGAAACATGTTCGGATTCCACATCATGATCCAATGAGGAACGTTGCTCGGCAAAGAGAGATCTTCGTATCAAATACGGATTATTCAAACGCGGCGTCTTGTTGTTGCGTTGCAGCTGCCACTGCTGGCCGTGCTAGCAGTGCTCTCTTGAGACAATGACGGCGAACAAGGCGCGGAGAATGTCGTTGTACTGCAATAACTACACGTCTGAAGGGCGCGTTTTCGTTGTAGCGCTGCTTGGCGATTCATTTCGACGCGCTGTCGCTGTTCGGGTGTTAACGCCATGATGTTCAATGGTTTCGAAGTGAAGTGGCGTAGTGTGGAGAGGGAGAAGAAGGCTGAGGCGTCTTGATCGCACGATTTGCAACTGTTGTTCAACGAAGCCAACCAGCTTTTGTGTGTGTTTTTAGCGAGGCGATGGAAGTCAACGAGCAGTTCAACGGTATTGTACAATATATTTAGTATCGTACACCGTGGTAAACCGTACCTACCGTAACAGAGTCCACAGAGGTCAACAGTACAATCAACACAGTTAAAAGGTGTTATGAAAAAGTGCCCAACTTGGCCCGGGATAAGCTGTTAACAGGGCAAATATAGACACAAAGTAGACCACTCTCACGAAAAGGTTACCTTTGAGTTCACGATATATTAACTTTGCATGTCTATTGTTTTAGCTACTCTCTACAAAGGTTCGGATATAATTTTTTGTGCCCACGTTGTGTGCGACGAAGGGACCAGATTTTGTCGACAAGCTGATGTCCTCGGCAGAAGATGGATCGCATCGTCCTCCGCGCTCCGCAGAACGAAACCAACGCGATTCATCGTCCGTTTCTTCCCATCGCCCTTTCAATTACAGTCGCCCTCACTTCCACTCTCCTTTCCTCCCCCAACGAGTCTTTAAATTCGTCACTTGATGGGTCGCGCTCAGCCTCCGCGCAGAAGGATGATGTAGTTGTGTGGAGAGATGCCATGCTGAATTTTACAATCGCTTCCTGCGTCATTTTCCTATTGATACAGTTATGGAATATACCGAGAGCTTTCCTTGGATTTCGTGGTCCGCGACGGTTCAAAGAAGCGGCCGTGGAGATCACACCGTTGGGCGTCCAACTCGTGACCGTTTACGGTGTTGATCGGAATGACAGTGTAGGCCAGTCATCATGCGATGACAAGGATGAACATCGAGTGCGAACATTTTTGCCAATGCAACAAATCATAGATGTGATAGTTATGGAGGTGGTTTGGCCTCACTGCGTTTGGAGTCAATTGGCATTTCGTGTGATCAAGGGAAATCCTATGGATAACGTTATTTTCAACATTGAGCATGACGGGAATAGAAAGACCGATTCAGTGTCGGCGAGTGATTCCAGCAAATCGACGCAACAATCGCAAGAGAGGGATAGACCGTGTCGATTTCACAATATTCATACATTGCTGGAGCAAGATAGAATTGCAATCGTGCCATGCTTTCCCGATGAATGTCGTGGATTGTTGACCTATGCACAGTGTTTGTCCATTCAAATGGAGATAGAGAAATTGTTACATATATACTCAGGATGAGGCAGTACTGTGAGGTTGAGAGAACAGGAATTGCACAATCTAGCACCAGTGTCAAATCAATTGCTTCATTGATTGAGGGAGGGAGATACTGTTTTAGTTTTGGGGAGCACCGTAAGACCGACTGGCTAACTATAGCGTTGTATAGAAAGGATTTAAAGTACGATTGTCACATCCTCTCCATAGCAGAGAAATTGATATGTAAATTAGATTTTTAGTTACGCTGAGCAGGTTCTTCGAGTCGGGTGAAAAAATCCATACCTTGAGTGGTAGAACACATCATTCTATCGTGGAGAAGTTGTTTAATAAAAGTAGCATAATTAGTATCATGCATTACCTGTCGCAAACTCCGTATATGCCCAAAGTAGAAAGATGACCTCATTTCTCAAAGGTAACATTGTCACATTTGACCGACAGTGGAGAGGAAGCAAGATCATCAATCTTTGAATTCAATCGTACACCGGGCACATATAAACCAGACATGAAACCCTGCCCAACATGCACGAGCTGGCATGACCACAGTGGATGAAGCAAAAGAATATGCCAGAGCAAAAGGACCACAAAAGAACCAACACCTCTACATCAAACATACAAAAGACACAAAATCAGGACACAATCCCTACATCGTGATATCACCGCAACGAACAAAAAACGACCAAGATGCACCCACCATCCAACTAACCACGGCCAACTCCCTCTTGGGCACGCACCTCCTCAAAGCCGACTGGAACAAAGCCCTCCAACACCTTGCCATGCCCGAGGGAATTCACAATGTGAACAGCCACAACAATCCCTTGGGACTCTCCTCTTCCCGCCAACGGTCTAAATCCCAAGTACCATGGGACAAAACATCGGCATTGTTTGCGGCACTCTTCGTCCGTGCTCCCTTCGATGTGATTGCCAAGATTTATGAAGTGGCACCTCTGCAGTATGAACCGGACAATTGAATGTATGTGTCCTATTTTCTTTGGACTAGGAATCCAATTGCGGATGATAATCGTAGTTTAGTACAAATTATGATCTACTGTTGAGTAGCAATGATGATTTTAAAATAGAAAACTAGATAGCGCAAAACTGCCTAGGATATCCTCCCCCATGAACAAAGGAGCTTGCAACATAGTGTCATTGTTTTGTCCTAGCAGTCAGTTGCTTGGGTAGTAGGGGCAAAGACATCTGATGGAGATGTCTTCCTTCAAATTTCCTTGCTGGATTTGTACATTCCTGTTGGAGTATACCTGGAGGATGGGAAATGGGCCTTCAGTTGGCGAGGAAAGTTTGGCTTTCCTCTTGTGCTTGTAGGGTTTCTGTACAATAAGTACTAAATATCGGATTTTGTACTCATGTACCTTCCAATTCTTGTTTTCCTTTTTGTTGTTTGTGATTGTTTGAAGGCATTGCTGGCGCTTTAGCAGTTGCCAGTCAATTTTTGCTTGTTGGCGGAAAATCATGTCAATCCCGAAGACAAGTCGGCTTGGGTTGTGTGGTGTGTTGGAGGGTACCGTAGTCCTGATCACCCATGTGCACAATTGGAGGAGATGATTGATGTCATTGCTCCAGTTGTCAAGGGTATAGATGGAGGTTCGTAGGTGGTTGCCAAGAGTCAAGTGAAGTCGTTCCACCAAGGCTGGGGCAGTTGGTTTGGGAGTTATGTCGTAGATGACAAGTAACTCCTGGAAAATTTCACAGATGATCTCCTTTCCATTGTTGTACCCAACTTCCGCGGGTTGTGGGTATCGACAGAGCCAGGTGATGTCGAACTGGATGGTTAAAACACGAGGAGATGCTGTAGGAATCAGGGCGACTTTGGCCCAGTTGGTACAGGCGTCGACCATCGTGAGTATGAAGATTTTGTACTTCAAATTCGTTGTCATTGGTCCGTTGTTGATTTTGACCATCCATGGTCCTGCGCAGGTGACGTGGACTTTTTCGAAGGGCTTTTTGTCCCGAAGTGCCGGCACCAAAGGGAGAATGCCGTAGTTTGGCTTGCCCACTATTTTGTGGTGCTGGCATTGGTCGCATGTTCGAATGTGCTCTTCAACTTGGCTGCACACGCCTTTCCCGTACAAAAATTCTGTGCGATTGATTTGATGGTTCTTGTGGACCCGGGGTGGAGGAGGTTGTTGCGGTACCAGTCGATGACTCGGTGCTGCAAGGATGTTGGTATGATGATTTTCCAGTCGATGGTGTGTACCAATGTGATCCTGAAGTCGAGGGTACTGAATCTGTCATTGGCGGCGTGATTCTGCAGGGCCTCCTGGATTTTTGTGTCCTTGGTTTGCTCCTCTCTGAGTAGTTTCATGGAGAGGGGGAAATCATGGTTGGTGTTCCCGTTCAACTCATTGATGGGGTAAATTTCTGTGGTTACATTGGTCGATAGTTCATCCGTCATTGGTAGCCTACTGAGGCCATCTGCTCCGGTGTTGAACTCTCCGGCAAGGTGCTCGAATTTTGCACTATACTCTGGGTCAAGGGTGAGTGGTTGTCAGAGTACTCTGCAGTTGGTGTGTTTTGTTTTGATGTTAGTGAGATTTTTATGGTCACAGCGAATGAGAATTTTGCATCTGTAGATGATGTCGTGAAAAAAATGACACGCTTTGTGGGCTGTGAGTAGTTATGTTGGGTTTGTCGGGGACAGAACATGTCTTTGGAGGCTCTCAAAAGTAAGAAATTTGTCACATCATATGATACGGGTGATATGTTGCGAGATGTCACCAAGACATGTCGCGACATTAGGGTTTTCCAACGAGGCATCGGCGATATGATATGTCGCGACAAGGCGACATGTCGTCCCCTCTAGTAGTACTTAGTAGTAATAGTCAGTAGTAGTACTAGCTAGTAGTAATAATAGAGTCTCACCCAACATTAATTAGTTGCTTACAATATAATCCACTAGGCATTAACAAACTCATTTAACTACATTTAAATCTTCTCTTCTTCTTCCCCCTCTTCTCTCCTAATTATGGTTCCACTAGATCATCTCTCATCTCCATGTGTTTTGCTTTGGGCTGGGATGGACGGGACAATTTAATTTGAAAAGATGAGTTGCTGTCTCAGTGCTGGAAATAGTTGCACAACAAAAACCAATGGGTACCCACCTGAAGTTGGATTGGTGGCATAGTAACGGTGGTGGCTAATGGCGGTTGGCGGAGGCGTTTCCATATTCACACTGTAGCAGAAATAATCCTGTGCAGGGCTGGGAGGGACAGGACAATTTAATTGGAAAAAATGAGTTGCAGTCTCAGTACTGAAAATGGTTGTAAAATAAAAATCAGAGGGGATCTCACCAGGGGAGTTGGATTGGTGGTTTGGGAATGGTGTTGGCTAGCCGAGGTTGGCGGTGGCGCTTCAAAATTCCTACTGTGAGGAGTTATCCCATATGGGTCTAGTTGAAAAAATGCGTGTATCTGTCAGTGGATAGAAAATGTCAAAACAAAACAAAAAACAAATTGAATCTCACCTTGGAAGTTGCGGGCTGAGATATCCCAGGGGGGAGAGGCATGTAACTTTTTAATAAAAATGGCGTGTCGTGTCAGGGCAAAAATTGTCAAAGCAAAAAAAACACATGGATTCTCACCTTGTTACTTTGAATGCCGGCTTGCTATGGATGCTGGCTAGTGGTCACGGATGGCGGCACCTCCAAATTCCCACTGTGGGCTGAGATATCCCAGGGCGGGTTGGGAGGGACGTAACAGCGCAATTGAAAAAAAATATTAATTTAAAACGTGCCAGTAGACAAAATTAATAATAGAAATAGTGCTCTCACCTCGCGAGTTATATATTTCGAAAGAGAACACTGCGGGCTACTGGGTGTTGGTGACAGCACAGTCTAATTCCCTCTATGGCCTTGTCGTGGTGGGAGGGATGTAAGTATTTAATTGGAAAAGCTTGTATTTCCCGATTATGGAGTTGGGTCTGTTGTGCAAGGTTGTGCATATAAGAGAAAACAGAACTAGTCTGCATCCTACATACTTCTCACATACCAAGCAATGCAACAGACAGACTGGAGCAGACATGTGACTCACCCAGATGTCACGTGACTTGGTGAGATTAGACCTAAAAATGTTGTCGACAGATGAGATATCACCCAATTTTGACGACATTGTCATGTCACGTGACATCATGCCGACATGTCGCTGATCCCCGACATACCCCAACATAGGTGACTAGTTCTTGCTTGCCGATGGTGTACTTTAACTTTGCGTCATAAAATTTTCTGGAGAACGTGCTGATGACATGCTCTGACCAGTTGGCTTTTGCGTCAACATTGCACCAATGGTATATTTTTGGGAGGCACCGGGGTAGATGATGAACCTCTTGTTCAGGTTTGGGTAGGTGCAGAGGATGGAGTTGGAGATCTCTGCTTTTGCCTTGTTAAAGGATTTGTTTTCCTTCTCTCCCCAACTGAATGGTACATCCTTCTTTGTGAGATTTGTGTTGGGAGCTAAAATTCTGGCTCTGTTGGGGATGTGGTTTTTGATAAAGTTTATCGCTCCGAGGAACTCTTGAACTGTCTTGACGTTCTTGGGTGGAGCAATCTTTATGATCACTTTGATTCTCTTGCAAGTTGGCTGGATGCCTGATTCCTTGAGGAGAAATCCTAAAAATTCCACCTCTTTGGAACAGAGGGTGGATTTGACAAAGTTCACTTGCATTCCGGCATCCTTGAGACGTTGGAACATCTTTTCGAGAATTGCAAGATGGCTGTTGAAACAGCGGCCTTTGCCTTTGAAGATGTCATCAAGGTACGGATTGGTTTTTTCGCTTGCATTTCGAGAAACATTCTGACCATTCTTGCTTGGAAAATGTCTGTTGCTGGTGGTGTGCCCATTGCAAGAGTGAGGGGTTGGAAAATCCGAAGGTGGTGACGATCGTTAGTAGTGCTTGGGTGGCTTCGGTGAGGGGGATAGACAAATATCCCATGTTGAGATCGATGGTGGATGCAAACACAAATCTGCAGATGTTTTGAAATATCTCGTTGATTGTGGGGAGGGAGTACTCCTTGCACTTCAGTACGCTGTTGATGCGTCAGAAGTCCATGACGAGATGGATTGTTCCGTCTTTCTTGGGGATTCCAAAACACAGTGATGCCCATTTGTGTTGCTCCACTTCTTCTGCTGAAAGCTCTCAAAGTGCACCAATATCGCACTGACGGTACACTTTGTCTTTGAAGATGTTGCAATTCTTGAGAGGGGTGGGGTACGGCTTTGACCAGACTGATACTGCTCCATCAACTACATCGAAAGACACAGGTTGGCCTTTCCAGGTCCCGTGTTTGCCCTGGAAGAGATCTTCGTGCTTGCGTAGGACGGCAAGCAGCTTCTCCTTTTGTTCTGCATTGAGATGAATGCAACCCTCTACGATATTGTCAAGGTTTGCTTTTGTATACTTGGCTGCTGTAAGCGCTTTGGTTGCAAAAGCTCACAGGGAGTTTCAGTGGGTCTGTTGCTTGGTTTTTTGGTCGGGTTCAGTTGTGGCTGCTTCAGGAGCCAAGATTTCTGTTGGAAGATGTGTTCTGCTGTCCAGTGGTCATCCAGTGGTCACGTGGGATCATTCTTATTTTGCATTCCCCCCACAAAATTGTATTTTCACATACGCTTGTGTCGAGGTCGAGGAGTCTCATGGACTCTTGTCCGATGATGAACCCGTAATTCATCTCCCCGCAGCATTCGTTTGGGATTACCATCAGTTTGATGGTGAATGTCCTGTTCATTGAAAGGCAGGGCAACGCCCTTTTGAGATTGAGAACTTCCATGGAGGAGAAAGTTCCGTTGGCTGTGGCAAAAATCTTGGGGCTGATGGGAGTAGTTGGGAGATTTAGTGATTCCGCCATGTCCCACCAGATTAACCCTTTGTTGGTGCAGCATTGGTCGAGTAATGCTTTGCATGCAACCCTTTTTCTCTTGCGGTCTAGGAGAGTGATGATGGTGATGGGATGAAGACTTTGGTCACCATTGTTGATGGCAATTTCCATCGATTTGACATGGGATGCTTGGCTACTGCAGTAGGATTCGTCGGTTCACAGTCGCTTTCGATGCCAACTATGGGAGACTCGTTCCTTGAGGGCTGGCTCTCCATGCTCGTGACCTCTCCATGTTTCTTGCTTGAATTTGATTGGCTGGAGAAGGGGTTGTCGGGACAGTACTTCCACTGGTGCGCTCCGTCGTGTTTTTGGCAGGGAGCTGCATCTCTTTGCTCGCGATTGCTGGTATCATTCATGGTACTCTGGTTGTTCCAGTCGCGATTGCCGTTGCAACTGCTGGATTGGTTGTTTGCATCCAACTCTCTTTTGAGGAGGGTCATGATTCAGTTGCAGAGCTTGAGAATGTTGTCCCTGTTGCGTAGTTTGTCTCTGCCCTTGCCGTAAAACTTGAGGCTGGAAGCGGTCTTGAGGTTCTTGGGGATGACTCATCAAGCCATCTCTTGATCCAAAAATTTGTCGACCTCTTCACCAAAACGTTCGACGTCATCGTTAATTTCAAAAAGGCATTCAACAGCAGACGTGTGGCCGTGGCCTTTGTACTTCAGTTCCCCAAACTCCATCGCATCTCGTTGGTCATTGATGGCTTCCTTCCCGAGGTACTTTGAGTTAACCTTCTCGATCAACTTTTTCAATTTCTTGCGTTGGACGACAGCATCGCCGGCATTGTGGTGGTGTGCCTTTGACAATGTCGCTCCAATATTTCTTGCACCGTACTTCGAGTGCTCTTCCTCTGATATGGCAGAGAACTTTTCATCGACCTCCTTCGAAGAGGTCGTAGCAATCGCTGTGCTTGAGGAGTTGTTTTTCCAATTTGAAAAGTAGTTCCGGTGGATCACTGTCGTGGAACGTGTAAACCATTTCCTTAATGTCATTTCCCTTGCTGTCCTTGAAGGACGCCTTGATCTTGTGCTCGTTTTGCTTGGCACGCTTGATCTTGAAGAGAGCCTTCAATTGGCCCATCGTCAACTTGCTCTGGTGGTTCCTTCTATCATTCCTGCTGTTGGCGCCATCATTGGCCTTCTGCGCTTGCTTGTTCTTTGTCATTGCTGCCAGCATCTTGGAGAAGTCTTGATTCTGTTATCAAGAGACTCTAGTTATTTTGATTGAATGTCCTATTCTCTTTGGTCTATGAATCTAATTGCGGATGATAACTGTAGATTATTACGACTTATGAGCTACAGGAAGTAGCAATGACAGTTTTAAAATATAAAACTAGACTGTACAAAACTGCCTAGGATAGTCCCAAGGGGTTGTTGTTACATTGGATACCGTGTGCCCTGGAGGGAGTTGGCAGGTGTCATTTGGATGGTGGATGCGTCTTGGTTGTCATTGTTAGTTCAAGTCATGATGAGGATTTGATGTCTCCTTATCTGTCAGACCACGCTCAAGCGCATTTTTTCATGTTGGTTGCAGTGTAGGCATTTACAAATTCAGAAATAGAACCATCAGCCCCCTTCTGGAACACATTCCACATCTGTGTAGATGAGAAGCTCAGCTTTCTTGTGGTATACGGGTTTGGGGGTGTAGGTTCAGTAGAAGCCTGTCAAATATAGGCCTAAAAATCAGCATTGAATCTGTGATTTGGCCTATTTTTTAAGGGTCTGGTGTTTTTTTGGTCACACGATTGTAGAAAAACAAATGCTTTACTCATCATAATTCATCAAAAAACGCGCTTCAACCATGACCAATCCAACACCATTTTTGACCCCACCGTCACTGCCAACATCACTACCTTCATAACTTCCCTTTACACAATGGTTTTGTAATACCAGTCGCCCAGCAATACCAAAAATTCCTGGGATTATGCAACCACCACAGATCCAAGAAAGCACCATCAACGGCGCAATACAATAGTTCCAAGTCCAACTTTGTTGGAAAAATGACTGCCAGATTATGGTTGAACACAAATGTTGCGTGTGGCTCCCTTGCTAAGTTATTGTACAAAAATGATGCACATACCATTGTGTGTAACTGAAATATATAATGTACTAATGCTGCAATGACGTATGTCATTTCTTTGAAAAGTAGGGACTTTTTTGGAATTTCAAAGGGAATAGAATGGGAAGTGACATAGAGTTAGAGGTGTCTAGTTATCAATAACAAGAAAAACATACCTTCCATCACTTTGATACTCACACTTTCTTTTTTGTGTATAGAATTGGATCATCATTTGGAGAACTTCCATGTACGTATGAAATTTCTCAGTTGAAACAAAGAAGTATTCAACAGCCTTGTTCTTCTTCTGTTGGTAGATGTGTACAAAAGACAAGGCACAAATTAGTTGCAAAGCGGAGTTCTAGTTCCCAAAAAGTAGAATGGAAAGTGACATAGAATTAGAGATGTCTAATTATCAGAATCAAGTACACCAACCTTCCATCACTTTGATCATTACTCACACATATTTTTAGATATAGAATCAGATCATCATTTGGAGAATTTCCACGTATGTATAAATTTCTTAGTTCAAAGAGATAGTATTCAACAGCTTCTTGTTGTACTCAGGTAGACAGATGTATAAAAGACAAGACACAAAATAGTCGCAAAGTAGATATCAAGCCTTTGAATACATCATGTAACAAGTCAGTAACCAGAATTCATACTGAAATCTTTCTTGGCTCTGGTAGTACTATTTGTAAAACTGACATTGTATCAGCAATTGCTGGGAGTGCAATTGCACTCATTCAATATTGACACGAGAGTTCTTTTCACATTCTGTCATCCTTTTTGAGCATGTATTTATATTTATGATCTACCCTGATCTGTCCCCAATTCTTCATTGATCACTATTCATTTATTAAATTATTTCTGAGAAGATTTCAATATAATATGTTACTGTGTGTACAAATAAGGCTGTACAACTTAAAAAGGCAAAACATTTACATGCAGTACAAATATGTATACACTTTTCCAGCTCAAACGAATATTTCTTGATCTGGAATTTTTGGCAGATTCAAGTAGCATTCAAGACTTGAATTGATGTCATTGTCTAGACAACTGGACTTTTTGCAGGCAGCAAAAATCCAGTCATCTTCATCCTTGTCATCAGAGATAATGACAGGTTCTATGAGTTTCTTCAATCCTGTGATCTGAGACTGAGTGGGTAGGCAAAGTAGACTAGACAAGTTATCTGCCATAATATTTCTGGGGCCTTCAATAAAATGTAACAAGGACAAGCACTCTTCAATTTTTGGCCAATGCAAGACAAGTTGAGTCTTGTGATTCTTGAGGTCAATGTGGAGGTGTAGAGACATGGATGTTGGCACCAAACATCATGGATCTGAACATTTTGAGAGTCGCAACAATAGACAGCATTTCTTTTTCTGTAGTTGCTTATTCTTTTGGGCACTATTAAGCCTTTTTTGCCCTGCTGTCTTGCATGATTCAAGTGCCCATTTTATAATTGGGTGTGTCTGTATTAATGTCAAACCATTTGTTGTTGTGGCCGGGATATGCCGAGAGTGCATCTGCTACCATTATAAAATCAGTTTTGTTGAGTGCTTGTTGTGGTCCAATCAAAGGGTTTTTCCTTATTTATAGGCAAACAGTCTGCAAGGGTCGCAAGCACATGTGCACAGCTTGGCCACATGGTACCATAGAACTAAACACGATGAAACAGTGTAATTCAGTTGAGGTATGTGGATGGTCCATGTACAGGATCACAGCAATCATTTCTTCTGGGTTTAAGACCATGCAATGTGAGCCAATAACCTAGCCAGTCTCTTTCTTGAATGGCCCATTCACATTTGAGGGGGGTGATAATGGAACCATTGTCATAAAGATGATGATGGAGAACTATGTCAAGCAAAATGGTGTGGTCTTCCCAAAACGAGGATAAGGCTCAAGCATCATCAATCTAAATATCAACCACATAAATAGCCAAGACGACATTCTCCATAGCTGGTCCAAGGAGCATTTTAAACCCATGGGTAAGTTTGTGTAATAGTACTTCCCAAAGGGAGTTATGATTGCGCGGAGATTTTGACTTTCTTCATCCATTTCCAAGGTGTAAATGCATATTAATGTTCAATAGAGTGAAAAAACCTGTATCCAATTTCTGTGCACAGGATTTGGGTAATAAAATGCATGGGATATTTTGTTTGATTAATCACTGTGTGGGATTGTCATAGATTGCTAATCTATGAGAAACTACCATCCTTTCTGGGAATAATGAAGGATGGACTTGCCCATTCACTTTCTTGCTGAGGAACAAGTATGCAAAGGAATTCTAAATGGTCTTATTCGCATTTGAATGGGGACAAATGAAAAATGAATTAGGGTCATGAGATAGGGTCACACATGCACTGATTTTGCATCTGGGGCAATGTTAATGTGAACCTGACATAGGCCAAGCATCAGCCCATTTTTGCACCCATTGGTACAAAATCCAAAAGGAGCATTCTTAGGACTCCCCAGGCGGGAATTCCACTGCCCCTGATCCAAAAGGCAAGGATTCCCCCCACTGGAGTCCACTGCCCCGGCCCAAAAGGCTAGGACTCCCCACCACAGGAGTCCACTGCCTCGAGGGCTATGGAACAGTAGATTCCATAGCCCCTTCTGTTGAGAAGACAAAAAGCATACCAATTGTGTGTAGAATCCACACAGCAGTTCCACTGCCCTTCCATCCTCACAATTGGAGCAAATTAAACTCATAAAATTGACATAGGCCAAGAATCAGCCCATTTTGTACCCATTGGTACAAAATAGAAAAGGAGCATTCTCAGGACTCCCCAGACAGGAAGTCCACTGCCCCTGGTTCAAAAGGCAAGGACTCCCAAACATTGGAGTCCACCACCTTGGTCCAAAAGGCTAGGAATCCCCACCACAGGAGTCCACTGCCTCAGAGGCTCCGGAACACCAGAGCCCACTGCCCCTTCATTTGAGAAGGGAAAATCATACCAATTGTGTTTAGGATCCACACAGATTTCGCTTGATCACTGGGATTGGAAGAGCAGTTCCACTGCCCTTCCATCCTCACAATTGGAGCAAAATATGCTCATAAAAATAAACTCTTCGACCTTGTCGAACTTACCTATATTTTTCGTGATATTTTTTTTGCCGAACGCTCAGGTCACTATCTGCAGATAGCCGGTGCAACCTTCAAGCGACCGAAACCAACGACATCCCACCCTCCCACACGAGGTACGATAATTATTTTTGATCGCGAGCAATTTTAACTTTTCGCCAGCGATAAGTTTTTGCGCCATCGACGATCTTCCAATCAGCTACATCGCTCAATTCCTCCGGTTTTCAATCGACGCGCCTCCAAAAATTCATCAGAGTTGCGATAGTTTCGAAGCATCGACTTCGGCGATCGGGAGTCCTACGAGTCGGATTAATTTCGATCGAATTCTCGAATTAGTTGGAAGCAAGACTTTCAAGAATTAAAAGTCGAAGAAGAAAAATTAAAAATAAAAAAATAAAAAAATTTTTCAACTAACCTCCACAGGGCACCCAAGACCTTTTCAAGGCCTTATTTTATAACACCCCTTGAGAGGCAATTGAGAGGATGTTGTCAAGTAAATCGAGCCCAGAAGGCCTCAAGCCGCAGGGAGTGAGAGGAGCTCTGGGAGGTCCAAGCCACCCATCTCCTATATCCCCACTGCCATGGACACCACCAAGGTGGTAAATAAAATCAAGGTCTCCAACAAAATGACCTTGTCCATCACCTTCGATGAAGGAAGTCCGAGCAGTTCCTGAACCATGTTCAGACCTCCTGGGATTACGGACTGGAACGGATTTAAGGAAATAAGGAAAGCCCTACGGAATGGAACTGGAATGGAAATGGAATGGAATGGATAAACCGCCGGACACGCCTGGAGCTGGATCAATTCCACAAAAACGCCAGCAACCTGGGACTCCTTCAGGGAGTGTGTCCAGTTGCACCTGCAGACTGTCTTCAGGACTGATGCAGCAGAGCAAGAAAGGTTCTATATCAGCAATGGGCTGAAGAAACCTAACAGGGTACCCATCAGGGACTTTGTGCAGAGGATCCAATGCCTTAACGGGTATGGAACTCTTGCTGTGCCTGTTTTACTCTTCGAAGGCTGCAAAGTCGACCAAAGTATGCGGGCCCTTTGATGATGCCGACTTGGCAAGCCACATCCTCAGGATGGTTCCTAGGAACTGGCAGGACCAATATGAGCTCAGTGGAGCTTTACCACAAAGTGTCAGGGAACTCCTCAAGTCCTTGAGCACATCGAGAAGGCCTACCCCACCAGAAGGTTGGAGAAGGACCCAAAATGCAGCCAAGTCTAACGACTTGACTAAGAAGAAGATGGTCTCTTTTAGTGACCGGATTCCAAAGAAACGCCACAGAGAAGTACTGTTCTCTGTAAGAAGCATGGGGTGCACATACCACCCACAACACCGGATTGCCGGAAGTATGAATTCAATGGGACCCCAAGCCTAGCTTCAAGGGGAAAAACCAAATGGAGCCTCTCGTGGACAAGAGAGACCTGCTCGAGGAGGAAGTAGCTATGCACAGCTATCCGCTAAAATCAACAAACTTACCAAGTCCAACAAGAAAATGAAACGCTATCAGGAAGAAGAAGCGTAAGCATCACGACATGAGTGACAGTGATGATTCAGACTCATCCTGAGATGATGGGTTGGGGAGTACTAAGAAATTGTGCAGTAAAATTGATTGTAATGACATGAACAACACCTATCTTAGTCCGATTAAAACTTCCACGCGTGCCAGTATAACATTTTCTGATTCAAACAATGTCATTTTGAATCCAACACAAGACCTAGGAAATCTTGCAGTTGAACCAACACAGAGTGAAACAATTGCCAAATTGTCGGACCCCAAACTGTCGGTGACTTTTCAATAGTGTGAATTCCCTTTGACAGGTAAAGAAGGAGGAGTCACTACTGTAGTAGCCAAAGCATGTTATTTAACGACTGAAAATCCAGCCCGAAGAACATCGAACACTCTACAGGGCGTGTACCAGTAACACGATCATCAAGATCCTACTTGATAGTGGATCTGATGGTGACCTCTTGTTTCATGAAAAGGGAACAGAGAAACACTTTCCCTACTTGACTAGGCAGGTGCCAAAGTCTTGTCATACGCAAATGGGAGCTTCCTAACAAAAGGACGGAGCAAAGTTAACAAATTCTTTGAGTATTCAAACAGTAAGGAGTACGTGACTCCAGACGTAATAGAGTATGATAAGAAGAAAGTGACCAAGCCAGTGTTTGACCTCATTCTTGGATGTAAAACCATGAAAGAGCTTGGAATTGTTCTAGATTTTTGAACAAAAGAAATTACCATTGACCAAGTCATCTTGCCAATGAGAGATGTCAATAGTCTGACCAAATTGAACCTGGATAGAGCCTGGGCTGTCAACAACAGCATGGCAAATGAACCGCAAAATACAGGAAGCGACACAGTGGGTAATTAAAATCCTAGATGCAAATTATAAGAAGGCAGACCTCCAATCAATTGTTAGCACCAATTGTACTCACCTTAGTCTCCAAGACCAAAACCCGTTGCTGGAGTTACTCACACATTTTGAGGAACTTTTGATGGAACACTAGATGATTGGAACACAGAGCCTATGTCCTTTGAACTTAAAGAGGGCGAAAGCCATATCATGGCAAGGCATACCCAGTACCAAAATCTCGCAAAGAAACAACTATCAAAGAATTGAATAGATTATGCAACCTGGGAGTGGTAGAGTTTCAGCCCGAGTCGGAATGGGCATCACCATCATTTATCACGGCAAAGCAAGACGAACTGCGCTCACTGATTTTAGGGAAGTAAATAAACGACTAGTCAGAAAGTCGTTTCCATTACCCAAAATTAGTACAGTTCTGCAAGAGCTAGAAGGATTTACCTATGCTACAACCCTGGATTTAAACATGGGTTATTATACCATTAGATTGGATCCGATTCATCCAAAATATGTACCCTCATTTTCCCATGGGGCAAGTATTCTTACCTCCATTGCCAATGGGCATCGCTGGTTCACCAGATATTTTTCAAGCAAAATGTCATCACTAATGGTAGCCTTAGAGTTCGTAAGAGCTTACCTTGATGATTTGTTATGCATCACAAAGGCAAATCTGGAAGACCACCTTGACAAATTGAAAATGGTGCTTACCAGGTTACGAGGCGGGCTTGCGAATCAACCGAAAATCGCCTTTCTGTGCCATAGAAACTGAGTATTTAGGTTATACCCTCACACGAACAGGGATTAAACCACAGCAGAAAAAGGTACAAGCGATTCTTGCGATTTCACCGCCAAAAATGTCAAAGACCTCCGTAAGTTCCTGGGCATGGTCCAGTATTATAGAGATCTTTGGGCAAGATGCAGCGAAGTGCTTGCCCCACTCACCTCACTGGTAGGAGAGTGTGGTCACACCAAGGTCACCAGAGCCAATAAGACGAAGAAACCCATGGTACTGGGACATGGTACATCAAAAGCATTCGATGACGAAAGACTACAATTGCCAAGGATGTAGTCTTAGCCTATCCCGATTATTCAAGGGAATTTGAGATATATACTGATGCCTCGTCTAAACAACTTGGATCAGTTATCACCCAAGGTAATAGGCCCCTTGCATTTTCAGTAGGAAACTGTCAACAGCGCAACAGAAATACAGCGTGACTGAGCTTGAACTACTGGTCATAAGTGGAAACACTGAAAGAGTTCAAAGGCATGTTGTGGGGACAAAGTTTAAAAGTCTATACAGACCATAAGAATCTAATCCAGGACGCGCCGAATAACCTCTGACCGTGTCTACCGATGGAGATTGCTCGAGGAATTTGGCCCCAATTGAATATATAAAAGGCACACATAATACTGTTGCCGACGCCATCTCTCGCTTAGATATCGGACCGATTCCAATGAGCGTGAAAACTGGATGACGTTTACAAAGTGCTGGTGTTATTACACCATGCTAGAAGAGAGTGCAATAGACACCTCTGCATACCAAGAAGAAATGAATCTGGTATTTGCAAACCGCAGCGAAGAAGATGTAATCTACCCGCTAACAGTACACGAGATTGCAGAAGCACAAAAGCTTGATGCCAGCTTGAAGACAACGAAGATCAGTACTCGACACAATTGGTCGAAGTACGGAACCTCTGTAAGGACGGAAAATGATCATTCCAAAGGATCTCCAACATCGCAGTTAGTTGGTACCACCACTATCTACAGCACCCTGGACACGAGACTCGAAGAAACCCTTCATGCTGCGATGTACTGGAAAGGTATGCGAAATACCATCCATAAATATGTCAAAAACTGTCATGCATGCCAAGTAAACAAGAGGCAGGCATAAGTAAGTACGGAAACTCCCTACTAAAATCGCCATCACAAACCCTGGGAAGTACTATGTGTGGACCTGATAGGCCCGCATACACAATCAAAGGTAAAGATGGGACAGTAATTGATTTCATGTGTCTGACTATGATTGATCCAGCATCCAGCTGGTTTGAAATAGTTGAACTGCCGGTAATCACTGAGGCGATTATCCCCCGGATACAAAAGGGCGTGAAGCAAAAAGACAATGAAGAACCTAAGTTAGCATACTTTGATAAGTCATCAGCAATGATCAGCAACTTAGTGAATAAGACCTGGTTTAGTAGGTATCCACGTTGTCTATGACAATGGAAGCGAATTCAAACTTCACTTCAAAGCTGTGAATCATACGGGATCACGAGTAAGCCTACCAGTGTCAAGAATCCTCAAGCGAATGCTATTCTAGAACGAGTGCACCAGGTGATATCATCTATGCTCCACACAACTGAAATAGACATGGCCCCTTCAGTAGAGCCAAGCGATATAGATATCGCTCGGACAACGCCGCTTGGGCCATTCGCTCAACATACCATACAGTACTAAAAGCCTCCCCAGGTGCAGCCATTTTGACTGGACATGTTGTTCGACATCCCCTTCCTGGCTGACTGGAATAAAATTGGAGAATATAGGCAACACCAAACAGACCAAAACACAAAACGGAAAATCGCTCACGCCGTGATTGGGACTACAAAATTGGTGATCAAGCTTCTTATTAAAGATGGTATCCTCAAGCAGCATAAAGCAGGTATGAAAGTGATCCTTGGACTATCACAACAGTTCATACGAATGGCACCATCAGGATTCAACGCTGAAATCAGAAAGATTGAATATTAGAAGAGTTACACCTTTTTAACAACCAAACGTAAACCAAAAACTTATGTCAGTTTTCAAATACGACATCTCTCTTCAACCAACACTTACTGTTACATATATTTAACAAACTCCTTAGTTTGTTATCTTTACTCTCATGAGAACACCTTTTTTCACCTAAGAACATCTTTATGTTTTTTTGTTCCGTTTTTACCTGATCCCTCCATGTGGGGAAAGTGACATAGGCCAAGAATCAGCCCATTTTGTACCCATTGGTACAAAATAGAAAAGGAGCATTCTCAGGACTCCCCAGACAGGAAGTCCACTGCCCCTGGTTCAAAGGCAAGGACTCCCCAACATTGGAGTCCACCACCTTGGTCCAGGCTAGGAACTCCCCACCACAGGAGTCCACTGCCTCAGAGGCCCGGAACACCAGAGCCCACTGCCCCTTCATTTGAGAAGGGAAAATCATACCAATTGTGTGTAGGATCCACACAGATTTCGTTTGGAATGCTGGGATTGGAAGAGCAGTTCCACTGCCCTTCCATCCTCACAATTGGAGCAAAATATGCTCATAAAAATAAACTCTTCACCCTTGTTGAACTTACCTATATTTTTGCGTGATATTTTTTTTACGCCGAACGGCTCAGGTCAAAAATGAAAACTTTGACCCATGTCAAATGTACCTATTTTTTGCGTGATATTTTTTGCGACGATACGACTCAGGTCAAAACCATCTAGTGGGGGTGAACACCTAAGGTGCCAACAACAATGTTTTGATGCTGGCAATGGGTTTCAAGCAGGTCATCATTCTTATGTTCTGTGAGGGGATGCTGTGTATCAACAATAGATTTAAGTTAACTTGATATGAAACATACACTCCAAGTGAAAAAATCTTTTTCAGCAAAAAGTATCACTCTATCTAGCAAAGTCCTGGGGTTCTATATGACTGCCCCCTCTCTGGATGTGCATGGAACAAACATGAACTTTTACTAAAAATAAAGAAATAATCTAATTCTCCTCCAATTCTCGAAGAATCAAACCAATGTCAATCTTTTTGGAATCGCAAGCATGTTCCATTTCCCTTCTACCCAACTTGAATCGGTTTATAAAGGGGAAGAATGGGTGACTACCTTAATCGTTCCAGGTGTTCAGATGTTCATTTATTCAGATTTCTGGATCGTCCAAATGTGTTCCAGACCGGCTACCCTACCCCCTTTTTTCCCAGTTCGTCTCAGATGCCGTTCCAAACTGGAAAAAAGAGGGGGGTGTCCGGACACCCCCACTTTTTGTCTAGTTTGGAAAATCATCGTCTGGAACAATCTGAAACAAAAAATACCACGTGGAAGCCCATGGATGCACACAAAACAGGTTATTATTCCTCACGATGCATGTGGAGGGGCTTGTCACCCCGTGTCTCCCCGAATTCTCATAAAGATCATGAGCGACGATGATTCGGATGCGGGCCGTGCTCCTCGGCGCGGCGGCCGTAAGACAGGAGTACCCAACTATCAGAACGGTATTCTAATCCGCATTATTGAACGCATTTTTCCCAATGGCAACGAAGGTTGGCGCCAGGTCGCGCTGCTCTACAAGGAAGAGTCTGGTGAGGTGAATCTCCGCTCCGAGGACGATTTGAAAAAGAATTGGGTGAGAAAACTATGCAACAATATGAAGAAACCAACAGGGAGGATGGGTGCCGATGCGAAGGATCGCATCAACAAGTGCATTGGAATTGAGAGGAAAATTCTTGACAGGACTGCATCAGGAATTCTTGGTGGGTCATCTGAAGATGAGTTGAACCCGTCATCTCCACCATCGTCTGAAGATGAAGATGATGACAAGGACGGTGAGTACAAGCAACCTGAAACGTCTGAGGATGAGGAAGATGAGGAGGTACCTGGCACGCAAGTGCAGCCGAGCGACGTTGCTACGTCGTTCTCTCAGCCTTCTCCGGTGCCTGCGTTGCCACCAATGGATGTGGATGATTACACCGATGGCAACGCCGACGCCATTGATACAAACGCGGATACCATCGCCAACGCAGCAGCTCCTGAGGAAAACAATGTGAATGAGTTCGACAATGATTTTAACAGCAAGGTTTCGCAAGGAACACATACTGCCAGACGAGCCGTCACCTCTGCGTCTGTAGACAGCGCAAGGCAGAGCACTATGCCCTTAGACTTTGAGACAAGCAGGAAATCGAAGTCTAGGAGGACAGGTAAGACCAATAAAACCAAAAACTCAACTAATCGCGAACGCAGCTCGGTGACCAAGTCAATCGAGAAGATCGCATCCTCGATTGCTGATGGGAAGAGTGACGACCTACAACAATTCATGTTGATGAGGAAGATGGAGTGGGATGAGGCGGAAGAGCAACGCAGGCAGGAAAGAGAAGAGGCGAGACGAGAGAGAGGAAGCGAGGCGCGAGAGAGAGGAAATGGAGGATCAACGTGATCGCAGATTGGAGCATCAAATGCAGCAACAAGCACAGAACATGCAAATGATGATGATGATGATTATGGGAAGCAGCGCGATGGGTGCTGGGGCGAGGCAATTCCCCAGTGTACCAACAATGAATGCGGAGAACGTGGAGGAGGAAAACAATGATAATGAAGTGAACGATGATTAACTTTAGTAGCGAATGATGGTACATGTGATCTTAACTGGTATTAAACTAAAACCCAATTAAATTGTGGACTTTTGATTGCCATTAGATTAAATTAAATATTATTATCATCGCTATCGGAGTTAAAGTCTTCTGGCCTTAGGTAATACTGGCCAATCCGATCGTAGCCCTCCAGGTTCACATATCGTTCGTACTCAGGATCGAATACTGTTTTTATTTGATTGCATCCTACGATGCCCGTCCTGAAATTATGAGTCAGTACGATGGACTGAACCACCAATCGTCGTTGTTTGGAATCTGATGGGAGCCTTTTCTTGAATCGAGGAAAGGAAGCCTGTAACGCACGCATACCCCATTTGCTGGATTGTCGCAAAGAGACATACATGTTGCTTACACGCAGCATGTATTCGCGCATTGTTGGGTGCAACCTCCTTGCACTCCTCTCGTTCATTGGTCCGACAAGAATGTTCCATGCATCCCCACTCCTAGGGAAACCTTGATCCACACAAATTTTGTAGTGTCCAATTCTCCTTCTGATTGCATCCAGGAACCTCGCACACACCGATCCGTCCGCCCAACTCCCGGGAAAGTTGATTGCTGCGAGGAAAACCTTTCCATCAGGACCATAGGTAAGCACATTGTTGACTGTTGTGTCGCACTCGTATCCACTGTAAAATGCGTTTTGTGTCACTCTCTCTGACGTACACTCTGTCTTCAGTGCCACCCCGTCCATGAATCCAATTACATCGTCGACGGCGCTCTCTTGATTCTGAATCATTGATGCTAACAGTGCCATCTTCTCTGGCGATGGAAATTCGATTTTTGCAAGAGGATGATTATGCAGTCGGCGGACTACAAGCCTCAACATATTACGAAGCATACGGGAACAGGGATTTGGTGTAATTCCAAAAATACTGCACAGAAACTTATAGTTCATCGTGCTCCCGATGTAAAACAAAAAGAGCCCAAGTTGTCCTTCAGAGGACAAAGACCACTTACGTCCTGCTTGTTTTGGAAGATCAGGATGTCCGGGCGGTTTGAGTATGTCGTGGAGCATACCGAAAGCTTCACGAGTGAGTCCTGTCATCAACAGGAAGGAAGATGGGTCTCCAAAATGGAAAAGATGATTCCACGGAGATTTGGAAGGGTGCAGAACCGCTTCTCGATACAGCCACGTGCGTTCACGTAGGCTGTTTGAATACATGCTAAGTGCTAAGATGAGCGCGAGCATCTTAACACAAAAACGAGTGGAAGAGGAAGGCACGATCGACAGTACTCTGCTCGTGGATTGTTTGAAGAGCGTCATGGTGTCAGAACGAATTGGTGATGGAGAACGTGGAGAGAAATGGTGACGGGCATCACGGTTGTTTCGTGAATCTTGCTGTCAACATCAGGGAATTGCGCAAAAAACGAAATCTGGAACGTTTGTAGCCAAAAATAATTGTGGTAGTCATTTTTAAAAAAGTGTCCCAAAGCAGTTCTAAACTATACACCTGGGACTGGATATTTGAACGGATGAACACCTGGAACGATAAAGGTAGTCACCCAGTACCTAATTGTACGTTTGACAAACTCTAGCAGATAAAATTCAATGGAGATGGATTTTTTCGAAGTGCTTTACTTAATCATCACATATATTACATATTACAGGTTTTCTGTTAGGTTTTCTGTTGTGTGCCCAGCTTGCATAATCTCTACCAGCGTACCTATAGATTTTAGTTGGTATTGTAGCTGCACATGGAAACTGGTCATCTCATTAGTTTTGCTAGATGCTGGTGCAAAATTCAGAGGAGATAGAGAAGTTGAATGATAATTCCAGAGTGTTGCAACTGTCACCTATTGATTCAGACAGCACCCACTTTTTACCATCAAAAAGGTTAAGGACACTGTGGGAGAGACGGCAGAGGCAACTGTTTGGATCACTTGGGCTAGCACACCAGCGGTTAAGAATTTTTATAGATTCAACAGGAAACAATCCACCCAACTGAACCTCCCACCACGGAAAGTCATCTTTATCATTAGTGTGGGAGAATGTGTTGTTCATATCATCAACTGCTCTGTTTGGTGTGAAGTTTCTGAGGGTAGATGACTGTCGAGCATTTTTTCCCCCCGCAACATTTACTCCCGATGAAAACACTTGCACCTCAAACATTTGCAACTGCAGACCTGTCTGAGAATTCAACCTCAATATGCTGGCATTTGGGTAGCATGAAGTACCATTTGGATTAGCAGTTGGGAGTTGGGTTGGGTTTGTAGTGACAGATATCACAGGTGAATTGGTCGGATTGGGAGTTGGCTTCGCAGTAGGCTACGGAGTATCGAGCACAGACATGATGAGAATACCGGGAAATGAAGTTCATGTAAAAAGCAGCTCACAAAGTCAAACAAGAACTAAGCTCACATCCACAGGACTTTGTGTGGGTTCCTTGGTGGGACTCCCGGTGGGAGGGTCAGTGGGCTTCTGAGAAGGACTATGAGTGGGTGTCGACGTGGGCTGTTCGGTAGTTTGGGCAATAACGGGAGCCTTAGTTGGAATCGAAGTGGGATTTCCAGTAGGTGACTGAATGTGAAGGAACCCAATCGAATGACATCATGAGACTACCGCAAGATGAAAGAAGCGCGAGGAAAAAGGTCGAATGTCAGTTGCACTCACAGCCGTAACACAGCCATCAAAATTCTTAAACTCCGTGTTGCCCTTGCACTCATAATCACCATTGCAAAGACAATCCCCGATGGGAGCTGTGCTATTTCCGCAGGACCACATCCCATTGCTTCAAAGTCAGGAGGCATATGAATAGACGGTAATTTTGATTAGCTCGCCAGAGGATCATGCAACGAATAAGGAAACAGCAACAATACCAAGAATGTCGCACCAACTCATGTCCCCCACATCGCTGGATACTCTATAACAAGCACGTTCACCATTGCACGAGTCATTTTCGATCGTCACCACGTCAGGAAATGCGCAGGCATAATAACCCCTGCATGAATTAGAGCCCACATTGATAGGGTCTGATAACGTAAAAGAGAAGGATCAAGAGTGAAGAGCATGTGTAAGAACATAGAACAACAGTGCAAAAAATGCAGGACGATCCAGATCAACAGGCACGCGTCAGAGGGATTCACAACACTTTTCTAGGAGAAAGCGTCATGACCGACAAACTCACATATTGGGTCTGTTGGGTACTGATAACAAGAATGGTACTCGTAACAGGAATCATCCCCAATCAATCCGAAGGAATAAGCGCAAGCTTGGCCAACATCCCCCCCCCGTCCTTCAATTTTATCGCCAGTGCAAGAGTTGCTCCCAATGGTTCCTGGGTGCAAAGGGCGAGATGACGACAGGAACACGGGATTCAGTCAGTGGGGAAGGTCCATCGACCGATAGCTGAGCGCAAAAGGCAAAGTAGCAGAGTGTGGGACGCTCACCTCGAAACATGCTGCATTGGGCTTCGCCCACGCAACTTCCCGCCCCAATGGTGGAAAGATTGATCCGGTAACAAGCCCGCTTTCCGTTACAACTCCCCTCGTGAATAGTCGACCGGTACGATCTCGCGCAGGCCCGATATTCGTTGCAAACCCCCTCCGCGAGATACATTTGATCAGAATAGCTGCACGCATAGAACCCATTGCAAGACCCCGACGGAACATACCCTACGTCCATTTCCCTGCAGGCTCCATCTCCGTTGCAGGCCCCTTCCGGTAATCTAAGAGTGCGTGCAGCATGATAGCACGCCTTTACCCCGTTGCAAGACCCGCACTCAATTCTCCTTACGTCCAATAATCCCGTGCAAGCGTCGACTCCGTAGCACTTGGTGCCAGCCGTGCCGTTGTCGAAAGTACATGCGGTTAGGGCGCGATGGGCTTGGACATCAAAATATGGCTCTAGGTAGCCGTGATGGTCTCGGTCCCACAGCGAGACGCAGCGTCCTCCCATGGAGGAGGTGGAGTCTTCCACGCACGTGAACGAAGCGGGGCAAGCCAGGATGCCCGTGTCAACGGCGAGGGGTCCGTCGTCGTGGCTCTTGAGGTCGGCGGCGTGGCCTAGCTTGAAGGAGTTGACGAAGAGGCACTCGGCTCCGGCGGCTTGGTGAACTTGGGTGTCGACGCCGGGGCCGAGGGCGGGCTTGAGGAGGGAGTGGCCGGTGGCCGCCGCGAGGGCAGCGCTGCTTACCAGGAGACGCATGATAATTCGAGAGAGGAGGAAGAGAGAAGGATTTATGGGAGACTGGCGAGAATGATTGGAGTCCCCATCGCTCTGGCATGAAATCGTAGGAGGCTTGGATCTGATAATTCATGACAACAACATAATTTATAATATATTATCATTAACCCCCTTATTAATGTCAAATACCACCGGTGTGGTATTTTCTGTTGGCTTTACTGAAGTCCAATGCGCGACATATAATACTATCTCCAAATAGTGCGGTATTCAGTTGATTTAAATACCACTTTGGGGGTCACCACAGTAGAATTAATTACCACTGATTTTTTTGCTAGCAAAATATTACGGTTGGGCCTAAAATACCACCCGCGTGACTAAAAAAAGATATGTCATACTTGCACATCTCCCTGTCTATGCAACAAATGTTTATTGCATAGAGGCAACCTGAGCTGTTAAGGCAGAGATAGGGAAAATAATTCTGACAAGTCACACCTTATCTTGTGTGACCCTTTTTATTGCATTTTTGAACAGGTCATATTCATTCTGGTCTCTGAAGACACCTTACACATGTTCTACCGTAGATCTCGCTTCATAAGTAATGCAAAATGTCAAAAGATACTTTTGCAATTTACTTATAATCCGTACGAAGCAAGAGATGCTAACACGACGAAAATAAATTAGTATCCATCCTAGTTACCATAATACCCTGTGGTACTGTAGATCGCGCCATTTTTGTTTTGCTTCGGCGGCCAATTGGTTCTTGTGCCCCACTCCTTGCTGTGTACGGCGATGTGATATTATGTTGTGATGTGAGTTTAGCGGGATGTAGGCATAACTCATCAACCAACCGGAGTTATAGGGTCCTGTACATATCAGCGTGTTGCTGTTAAGAAGGAGAAATGATATATGACAGTTCTAGAACATCCGGTGCTCATTTACTAGGTTAAAAACACAAATGTCATGAGAATCGGGGAAATGTAACTTATACTCCGAGGGTACTTATAAACCAAGATATACGGTAGGGTCTAATATTGACTGAGATATGGACAGTCAAAGTTTTCAAAATTTACAAGATCAAATTAACTAACCTGAAAATTTAGGCATCTAGTAGAAAGCTAGTGGAATTTTTTTCATGGGACTAAAAAACAATTTACTAACAAACTACTAGGAAAGTTAGTCCCATATGCAATACTATATGTTCATACTACATTTCTGCCACCGATCCATGATGTTGACCCGAAATGCAGAAGAACTATGTCAGCCAGAGCTCGCATCGCACATTATAGGATGATTAAAAATATATCTTTTTTATTTCATAAATCGATACATCGCGGTGTGTGAAGTAAAAATGATTAAGGAAGCATATTGAAATTCGTGATATTTATTGAGAAAAAAAATAATTTGTATTTACTAACAACCTATCTAGTCGCGCCTGATATGGTCTGCCTAAATTGAAGTCAGCGGCCAAAACGATTCAGGTGGCCTCTAGTTGGGAAAGGAAAGGTCGAGAATCTTCCTCTTTGTCTCGAGTATGCCATACGTGAGAAATGGTCCAACCCTGATGATCTTCCATACAAAGGTAATCGCAAGCGGAAGAAATAAGATAACAAGTTATTTGAATTCTTAAAGTTAACTGCTACATTAATACTGCTTTTATATGTATGTTATCAATAAACTAGAAGAAATCACCAACTGACCATCCATAATCATTTGGCTTGTGCTTTTTACCCCTGGGGTTGTATAATTCTTCAGACATGAGACCATCATCCCATGCTAGTGGCTTTGAACTCTGTTTCTTCGGGTCCAATAGTACTATACAATCTCTTGCGCTATGACCACTTTGTTTGCATTTATTACAAAACTCTGTCGTCCTCTTCGACACTTTTGTCAAGGGAACTTTATTGCTCTTGTGATGATTCTTCTTAGATCTTGAATCTTGCTTTTGTCGACGATGATCATTCGTCATCTTGTTTCGTTGCCGTGTTGCCTTCCCCTTCTCGTTTCCATGCCTTGTCCTGTTCTTTTCATGAATTCTTGCAGTTAATGTGTGTGATTTCGTTTCTATATCAGTAATGTGTAAACCCGATAGACTCGACAGTTCCTTTCTTGATCTCTCTTTCTGGCCCCAACCATTCATGCAATAACAAAGCTGCAACTTTGAATACCACAAATCTGTTCCACATCCAGCTATTCTCTTACCTTCGCATAGTTTTACCAGCTCGGGCCAGAATCCTTCACAATGATTGCTGCTGCCTAACTTGGCAATCTTATCAATTATCTTGGCGTTGAATCTCTTGTTAATTATTTTTTCTAGAACAATAATGCCCTCCTCGGACAGATCCATTGCTGTCTTGTGCCTCTTAGATCGGTTGATTGCTTCTATATTGACTTATTCTTCTGTCCATTCTGGGTGTTCGTTACGAACTTTGATATAGCTACAGAACTTCTCATGCTTGCAGCAGGTATGTTCGTTGCAATGATGTTGGATAATAGTACGAAGTTGTTCCAAGCACTCATTACGTTTAATGTCATGTCCCACGTGATTGCTGATACTCTTTAACAGCCTTGGTGATGTCTGTAGAAATACTCCTTATTCGTTGGTTAGAGAGACAGTTCTTTCCACGGAAGGACGTGTCTTTGTCTCGGAGTTTGTACATCTCGTTGCTATTATTCTTCACGGTGTGATCAATGTCTGGAAAGTGTTCGGCCTTGTTGTCGACAACAGATCCTGAAATCTCATGTTGCTTACCAATGAAGTTATTCGGTCCTGAAGTGTCATTATCTGCTACAACTTGATTGATAAATACACAAGTTGAGGCATCTCGTGTCTTCCCATCACTGTCCAGGAGAAGATTTTGTGCAGCCTTGATACCTTCAAATTCTTTGGCACCTGCAGAGGAATAGTTGGATTTGCAATAACAAATCCCTTCATGATTTAAAGGGAATCTGTGAAGGTCCTCAATAGTAAATTCATTTCCTTGTGCCTCCCAGTCTTCTATCTGTCTGTTTAATGTTATAGTACAACGGATTCATTTATTCTTCAAAATAAGTGGTGCATATGTTAATCCGTGTCAATGTAAACCAAATACAAAGAAATAAACAAACAGTACTCACTTGCGAATGTACTAATGCAATTGAAACACGGACGACACCACTCTGTACAATCAAAGCAGTTTCACTACTCTTTACTTTGTGATTGTAACACCGCTGCACTCCGCAACCATCCATTGCTGCTGGACCCGGTGTTGCCTGACACCATTCACCATTGTAGAGGAAATATATTGGTTCGTAATCGTGTAATTGCTGGCAAGCTTCAACGTGCTCCTTGAGATTCTCCGCTTGCCTCTTTTCATATAACTGTGAAGTTGCTCCACGGATTTTTAAGTCAATATGCTTTTGATTACACCGGGTCATAGTTTTTATACCAACGGAACCTTGAAGAAATCCAATTAGCTTCTCATGATTTATGCCGTTGACTCTCGCGCCCATTGCTAATTCAAGATTAAGAGCTTGTTGTAGCCTTGACCAACCCTTACCTTTTGTACTACACTTCTAATCCATTCGCAGTTTTGCAATCGAAAGCGTTCCGTACAGCGACAGCACGTCCAATCTTGATCAATTCCGGCCCCATAATGTTTGTCCATCGATGTGATCTCAAGAGGTGCGGAGCATTGAGCAGCGTGCCGGGTTAGATTAGTAATGAACTCAGTCATCATACGCAAATTAAAAATACCATAACCATCGTCTACTAAGTGAGAGAAATCTGCTGGTTCCACATGGAGATCAAATTCGTAACAATCACTGAGTTCATCATTGTCATCACAACTACATTCATCTAAATCAATTGACCCATCATCGCTCAGCATTGTTCACGTCAACATGTACACTGGAATCACATTCCTTGTCATTGGAATCGCATTGGTTGTCTGTGATGTTACAGTTGTCATGTGACATCTTGGTCCGTTGTCTGCATCGCCACTCCCAGTATTCCGCTCTCAACTGAGTTTGCCATTCTCTAACTGCTGATTGAATAGTTAGGGCTGCCGTGTTTTGTTGGTTGCATAAAGCCGATGCCCGGACTTTGGATTGCGAATGAGAATCATTGTCAAATTGTACAAGTGCTTGATTTACCATCGACAACGTATTAGCTGTTTCTTCTGTTGATTTGAAGTGGTTGCATTGCGGTGTGATAGGAAGACGTTTTGATCCTTTAAGGTCAATTAGTTGATCGAGAGGAGTCCCGCTTTCATTCAAATAGATGGCTGGACGATAATATGGAGTTTTACCCTCATGGCGCCTCATCAAGAAAGACTCACCTCTGTTAACTTTTTCAATGCCTCCGCAATCATATTTGTTGTAAGAGCTTTATCCACTCCACAGTAGATAAGCCTATCCCGCATCTCTTCAATTGTGATCCAAAACTTATTATTTTCTCGTGGTGTTTGATTGTTGAGTATCAAAATATTCTTCATAACATCTTTTTCCAGTTTGATGTCACTCATGATAAGCAAAACTTGGTTTATCAATAATGAACTGAGAATTTGTACAATTGGTGTTGTTTTGTAGAGGAGGTGATGGAGGATAGGTGAGTGATTGCAATAATGTAGACAAATTGCTGCAGCAGAGTTGGATTGCAGTGCAGGGAAGTGCTCTCTTTGCAACGCAGTGACGGGGGTTGTCAATCTGCATGCATGAAATTGTGCTGTGCGTAAAGTGGTACAGCACAAAAATGAAGATACCTAGGGATGGACGGTTTGTGGTGGATGATCAACAATATAAAGGGGGACAGAAGGGTGAAGTCAGAATGTTATTGGCACCTTTGGTTTTTCCGAAATGAGTGATCATTTGCAGCGGTTTTTTACCATGGTGTGGTCGTGTAAAATGGTTTGGGCAGGATAATGGGATGTCGAGAATTTCGCGTGCTTGCGCCAAAAAATGCTAAAAAAAATAAGTGACACCGTCACCTTAAGGTATGATAGAAGAATAGGTCAAACATAGGGGTCGATGCAAGGCCAAAAGTCAAGGGAAATGATATTTCCAAGGAAATGCCAAATTAAGAAATGGTACCCTAAAAAAACAAGATCCAGAACTTTTTGTGCAAGCTATTCGTAGGAACGTAGGTTTTGTCGGGATTCCAGTCAATCCAACAGGATTGGTGTCTTTTATTTTAAATTTTGTACTCCTTTTAGTGGTTGAACTAGCTACTTGCAAAACATGATACTAAAAATCCCTGGGAATCCTTATCTAAATTTAAATAAAATAAAAATTACGATTTCTGGTGAATTGTACATGACTGAGACATTAATCATAATCACCAATCCTCAGGAGTTGCAATCTATAATCCATTGAATACCCAGGGAATTGTAAACAAGTACGCCCAGTTAATGGGCGTGACAATTCCCAGGAATTTTAAATGCAAGGAAGTCAAAATTATTTGTTCTGCTGACGGAACTGGGTGTGGTCTCATAGCTATACCTCCTGCCCATGCCATTTTCATGCAGTATCAAGAACTTGTCTGAAGGATGTGGGTGGAACCTGTTAGCTATCTCTTGTCCCCACCATTTTCATTCATTATCAAGAAGTAGCCTGAAGTCTGCAGGACAAGTGTGGGGCCTGCTAGCTACCTATTTTCCCTGCCATGTTCACACAGTCTTGAGAAGTAGCCTGAAGGATTAGGGTTGGGCCTGTTTGCTACTTATACCTCCTACGTACTAGGTATTCATCTCATATTGTGTGATTGAAAATGTTTTGGTAATAATTCAAATAAATAAATTTGCTCTCACAAACAGTTTTATATTTCTCCATCACATTCATATCATTGCTTTGTTTGGCAGAAGTCCTTTGGTATGGATTGTCATGCACATCCATCATGCGCATCAAATTCACCATGGACCAGTACCTGAACCATTGCAAAAAATAGCAGCACATGGCAAATTCACCGTGGGTTACTGCAGAACAGCTCAATCTCATAAAATACACAGTCCTCGCAAAACTGGCATCTCCACACTCAGAAGCAGCCTCGTTGATTATTATGAACAGCAAGTCTTTCATCCAATCTGCAGTAAATATCACAACAGAGTTGTTGTAACAAACATACGAAAAACTCTGTCTTCATTTCAACTGAACCCAAGTGCCGAATCCGAAATCCTAGTATCAATCTCTCCCTAGAGAGCCTATAATGCCTGCCATCAATTTCAACTTTTGCCTATTCCAGAGATCATATTCAAGGCTCAAGGAACTCACTCTTGAATGATACAAGTCCCTGTTCTACCCACCTGTAAACCAAGTGGCCCGCCTAATTGAAAGCCACAAAGACCACTCACTTGAAAACAAACACAACAACCCAGAAGAAGACATGATACAGTTCAGTCTGCCTTGCTGGGGGTTGCTCTCACTGCAGTGAGTGCTAGTTGTTATCATAAATGTCACACAAAAATGTCAATAACTTTATGTGAACATTGCAATTAACAGCAAGGCATTCAGCATTCTATAACATTTAAAATGAAAATGACACAAACTATATTTCAATGCACCATTATCCAGTTCATACCAGAATTAATGAACACTCTGCATTGCCTTTTGACCCTCTTCCACCATGACATTTTAATGTACACATACAAAAGGAATGCTTGAGCTAACGTGTTTTGCAAAGAGTTGGCACAGGAACAGTATGCTGCTTCCAATTCATAAGCCAAAAAGGGAAACATACACATTGAGTTGTCAGTTAGGGCAGTCACCAGGCCATTACTTACTACTAAGTGGGTTGTCAATGGGTCTTCACTAACAACAACTGGGTTGTCACCTGTTCTCAACTGATGACTGAGTGGGTCATCACCTGGTGTTCCCTGATGACAAGTGGGCTGTCACCAGGTTTTCATGCATAGCTGAGTGGGTTATCATCGGGTCTTCAAAGATGACATTTTTAGAACTTATGTGTTGTCACTTGAGTCATGATTCGTCTCTTTTGTTGTCCGTTACATCAAATGTTGTCAGTTTCAGTAGTGCAAGCCGTAAGAACTTTTAGAAGTTGTCACTTTGCTGAAATTTCATCGCCAAAGTATCCAAAAAATTTGCAAGTTGCCTGTCTTGCAGATATCATAAACCCATAGAATCATTCAAATTCAAGTGCACACACTATTCTTGCCTACAAAACTGCCACAATAGCTCCCACACAAGCAACAGATGATAGTAACTTGCGCCGTTGGGACCAATTTGTCTTCACTCAATCCTGTAGACCCAAACTCTCATGTAACCATTGTCTGCTGCTCACTGATTGTTGCCATGTTCTCTTTGTTGCAATCTTTGAATTTGTATTTTTAGTTATATGATTGCCTATTTATTATATTACATAAATACTGTTTGACACTTGGCAAAAAAATCATGTTTACTGTGGACATGTACAATCCTACTTAGGAATACTATTGGACGTACCCATTGTTTCTGGTTCAAAGTCCACCCTCCAGTTTGAATGAATATTGGATGATATCGTACCTGATGATACCATACCACAAGCAAGGTCCCCAATTTAAGCTTTCTTCTCTTATTTTAATGGATCATTCTCACCTACAAAAAACTTGACAAGAATCGACTCCTACCAACCACAGGTAATCAAAATGATGTTAATATGTAAGTAGGAATACAGTCTCACTGTTTGCTAATAGATACCATTTATTTAATGGGCGCCATGTTTGAAACTGTGGGCAAAGTGATAATTAAAAAAATCCGTCGTGCTGTACACGGCTTCAGATTGTGAAGCTGTCTGGAGAGACGGCTTCAAAATCTGAAGCTGTCTGATTAGACGGCTTCAAAATCTGAAGCCGTCTAAACAGACGGCTTCAACTTTTGAAACCGTGTGAAATGTCTATCACCCATAAAGGTAAATTCTATGTCCTGTATTTACTATTTAGATGATATGGTAGGTATGCAGAATGAGCACCGTACCTTTGTGAGCATATAAAAAGATGTCAATCGTATGTTACACGGCTTCAAAATTCAAAGCCGTCTGAGTGTGTGCGTTGAAATTTGAATCATAAAGATCACATGACTGAATATATAAATTTTTAGTAGGCGTGTCATTAGCAGATTAATTTTGTAAAGACTCTGACTCATTATTATCATACTTTCTGAGAAATCAATTGAATACTACAAGGGTTTTCATTTTTGGTTCCCTAGAATTTGACCCCTACCTTCTTCTTTGTTTGATTATGGACTCTAGTGCCGTTTCAGGGACCTTGCAGCATACCACAAGCAAAAATACCACCTCATGACTGACACATGCATGGTATGGTACGAGTGTAAGTGTAGTCGTGACGCGTGACATTTTTTACTAGTACGTATCAAGTAAAAAACATCACATGCCGCATCAATACTCACCCACCATGACGATTTCCACCGCATCGTCAGAATTCAGCCTACCACACAAAAATCATTGCAGATATTTACCTTCTGCCACCGCACAATCCATGGTTACATCCGCGACAACAATATCCCCGGCACGATTGCCTCAATTCATGGTATTGTGGGAGAATGAATCCCTCCACCACCATGCCAATTTAGTTACATTTTTTGACATGATACGACGTGACGAGAATTCACCGTTTCTGGTATTGGTAAGTTGTTTGAGAGCAAATTTCACTTATTTTATCAATCTGCAATGCCGCCTCATGAATTGTATTGTGTCTTTCTCCTTCGTCTTCCTCCGTGTTGTCCTGTTAATCAAGAACTTCAGTAGGGGGTGACTGAGGCATAATATCCAAATTATTAGGTGAGTTGTCTGCCTCCTCCAACTTTTGCTTCAACCAGTCCCTCTTCTCCTTGCTCATTTTTTGATTATATTCCCTATCTGCCTCTCAATCAAGCAGGGTTACATTTTTGGGCGGCGGTGCTCGTGCCTTCAGAGCAGCAACCGGGAGTGCTTTGTTAAACATTGTGCAGGAAAATGGCAAGAAGGATTTTGTTGCTGCAGAAAACTGAGAACAATGATAAAGAAAGGGAGACTCATGAATGATTTGGCTGATTAATTGATTTTGTGGATCTTTTTTCTATAGAATACATCGATGTGCTAACATCAAACTAGATTAATAACTAGCAATATGCTTAATTTAAAAGCCTTTGGGCTCGGATAACAATTGTTGGTGAGTGTTTAATTGAGTGCTGTATCAATATTATCGTGTCAATCTGAAATCACATTGTTTTGAACTCATAACAGTATTCCTTCAAAATCTTTTCCGTTTCCATATCAATGCTTTTAGCTTTTTGCACGTAAATGCACTTGACCCCTGAGATGCTCCATCCGTGACAAAACTTCTTGCACATCATTTTCATTCTTGTTAAAAGACAGTGACTCCACCGGTGCCAGCGTCATCAACATAATCCAAATGTAGCAAAGACAACCACAGCAATGGATTGTTCCCTCCCATCTTTTCTTACTACGCTGTTTGAAACCTAAGTTGTTGTATCCCGTCCCACCAGAAAGGAAGGTGCTGAGTCCATGATCCCCCGGCAGTAAAAAGATGATCCAGGATTGGGTAGTGATGGCTAGGATGCCTGCTCTGATGACATCTGCAAGTGGAATTGCTAGTGGCAATTGGTGCAGTTTGGAGGCATTGTCATACAGCAATGATGACTTTGATGATGACAGGTGCAATTGAGAGACAGGCAACAAGAGCGACGCGGAGAAACAGGAAACACCTGGCCATCAGCTCCACTTTATCTCTTGGCATGTTGGGAGTGCTGTGGTATAGTGTTGACGCCGGTTTTGTTGGACACACACTAAGTTATAACACATGTAACATGATTGATCAACCGGATGGAGATGATTTTTCCCACGCACGTGCAACTTGGAGGCAAAATTTGAAGAGGAAGATCATGTCATAGACCCACCATGTCATACATCAAAATGAAGTGTGGAAAGTGACAAGTTGTAGTATTTCATGCAAAAATGAAGTGTGAGCAACGTGGAAAAAGTTATGATTCGTTAAAGAAAGAATAAATATTATTTTGTTACAAAATGGGGTGCGTCAAGACTACACTTAAACTCGTAGGTACGAGTTAGAATCCACTTTGAGCTGTGTGATGGACTTTGAATTACGAACAGCGGGATTTACTATTCCCACACACAATTGTACGCGTCAACACTAAAAATTGTGTGGACACAAATTGTCTGATAGTCTGACAGGTGACAAAGTACAGTGAAATAACTCTATCTAAACTGTGCAAACATCAAAAGTGCTAACGATGAAGATAAGTCTGTCCCCCTTGCAGCTTCAAATTTGTCCCCCTTGCAGCTTCAAATTTCTGCTGCCGTGTAATTGTTGTGTTGAGAGTGATCATGTGTGATTATTGTGAGTGTGAATTGCTTGTGTGCAAGAATTTTTAGATGGCTTCTAGAGCTACCTATATCTGACATACCTTACTCTGTAGAAAACATACCAATTTCTACAGGATGGACTTTGAAGCATTTTGTCATTTTTGGCTTGTTACGGCAGTGCAATTGCAGATGCCTTCAGTCAAAGATGAGGACCTGTTGAGCTGGACTTAAGCCCTTCAGATAGTCCCAAAGGGTTTTGCAATCTTGGCTGGGCACAAGGGATTGGATATTGATGTCACACCAGTGGTCAAAGATATCTGACATGACATGGTTTAAAGTGGATTATAACCCGTACAATAGGCCAACAAAATAGTAAGCAAAAGAAGGCCCCATGAACAAGCTTGGGCAAAGAATGGATTGAATTGTCCTTTGCACCCCAACAGACCAAGTCAAAGTTATCCATTGCCCGGTAATCCCTGATGGGTCGACGAACTGGTCACTCGACAGGGTGTCGTCCTCGACCACTCTGCCCAACGTTGTCGATTGGAGAGATGCCATGGCGGATGTGTTCGTCATTTCTTGCATCGTTTACATCTCTGTCAAGTCATGGAACTTGCTGAGACATCTCTTTGGATATTGTGGTCCACAACGCTTCAAAGAAGCGGCTGTGGAGATCACACTGTTGAGCATGCAACTGGCATTTTGCCTGATCAAGGGGGGTCATGTGGATGACAAATGGAGGTCTTCCATAGCCAAGTGTTGCAATGACGGAGATGAAAACACTGCAGAATTTTCAGAGAGTGACTGAAATGAATTGGCGCGGGAATCTCAAGAGGAACAAATGTGGTGTCAAAGTCACAATCTACATAAATTGCTGGAACGAGATAGAATTGCCGTCATTCCCTGCATTGCGGAAGAATGTCACAGGTGGTCAACGTACGTGCAATGTTTATCCATTCAAGAAGAGGTTGCAAAATTCTTTTTGGTATCCTCGAGTCAAGCCATAGAAGTGATGTCAAGATAATCATCGAGCGGCCTTTATTAAATTGAGCCCAAGCATGACATTGAGAGAATCATGGGCGGTCACTGAAAACTCGACTCTACGTGGCAAGGCAAAGCTTGATGCACCAAAGTCATGGAGCAAATGATTGATCAAAAATGTTGTTGTTCAACTAGCTAAGTTTTTAAGAATAACTCGAAGCCAACAAAGCCAAGGGTCAGAGAATCCAGTGGAATCAGTAGAAAAGAAGTAGTTAGAATCATCTTGCCTCATAAGTTTGTTTCTCCTTAAGGTGAGACTTGTCTTGGGTTTTCTAGATGGAATCTATTCGTTTGGAATATCCTTGCGGTATTGGGTCGAGAGGAAATTCAATTTGCAATGGTTTTGAACAGTGTTGTAATCATGTAAGTTATTTTAGAGATCATTAGTAAGTATTTTGGATCAGCAAAATTCCAAATCGCTTACCAGGTGTGTAGGTAAAATCTACCTGTCGCAAAGGTTCAAGATTCTGACAAAACTTAATAGATGAATTCATTACTCAGAGGTAACCAAGTTTTTTCTTGAAAAATCTTTAGTTTATCATTGAGCAGAATTGTTTTCCTTCTCCATTTTCAGGAGATGCTTTTTTCACTTTTGCACTTTATAGGTGAATTCTTATGAACATTGCTAAAAATACCTGTAAAAACCTGATTTTTTTGTTTATGTGCATGGGTATTCAATCACTGTTGATTTGTGATTACCTTTAAAAATATATCTAAAATTAATTTATAGGATGGCCAAAAATTAAGGGGCTTGATCGTCATTGACTAAGCCTTTCTCGATCACATGGTTTTAATAGAACAAGCGATCATTTACCGCAGCGACCAATAGGGCTGTTCCGATATTCCCATTTTCTTTGGGCTGCTTTCATCATTCTTGTCACTTTATGCTAAGCTATGGCCCACGATGCTATCCGAGCTGATGCGAAAACGAAAACGACTACTGGATCGCGACTCCTCCTCACCCTTAGAATCAAAATGTAGGAATAGGTCTTGAACTCGCCCAATAACTCTTCATTCAATATAGAAAAAACAATCACGATCATTTTAATGGAGATAGCCTTCAGGAGACTGTTTGAGACCACATTCATTGACGGGCTGTTCAGTGATCTTAGATCTCACCCATGTTCTAGGGTTTGCTCCACCGTTAGCCTTGTCAATTAATGCATAGCAATGAACTCTGTTATTATCTGGGCTGTTGCGATTTCAAAAAAGACTGATTGCACAAAACTTCTCATCCTCAGAACAAACTGGGGCAGTCATACAAGCACTACCAGAGACTACCACTTGTGCCAAATTCATCCCATTCAATAGCTTCTTTACTTCTTCCCAAGAGCAATGGCCTCTGTTGCCTCCGTTGTCACCGTTGCCACCAAATTGCACCATCCCGCAGCTGCCTCCCATCATACTGAAAAAACTGCCCCTGGCAGCACAACACTTGTGCCAAATTTGCCTGATCCCAGGGATAGCTCCCCCTCTTCTTGTGAGGAAGATCAAGGGCCTCTGCCACCTCCACCACCACCGAATGAACCACAGTGCCAAAATTAACTCAAACAGTGCCAGTCGAAGGGGGGATTTCATTCAACGATAGGGGGTGCAGTGTTGTAGCTGTCAACAAATGCACCGCAAAAAGAAGACCCTGCCAATGAGTGTTTGTGCTATGCAACAATCAACCATTAAATTGATGGTATTGTTCTGCTAAGGTGACAAAGGCGTACATCAGTTATGGATTCGACAACATTGACCCAGAATACAACAACAAATGCACCACAAAAAGAAGACTCTGTCAATGAATGTTTGTGCTATGCAACAATCAACCATTTAATTGATGGTATTGTTCTGCTAGGGTGACAAAGGCGTACATCAGTTATGGATTCAACAACATTGACCCAGAATACAACAACCAACCATTTATTTGTTGACAGTGATTTTCAATGATGGTTTTGCTTCGTTTGCATCAGTAGCTCATCCTCCTAAAAAGATGATATCAACTACTTCTCAATGAGAGCGTCTGTCGTAGTAGTAGTATTTTAACACCCTTGTCCCTTGACATTCTAACTTGTCATATTCAACAGAATTTAAGCTATTTATTATTTTTCAGTCTTGTCATGTTATGCAAATTATATTCAGTCTCAACCATGTTATGTAATGTCGATTTCACGTGATCTTGCAAAGTTGTGGCAGCTGGTGGTCTCATATTTTCACCTCACCTTGTTGCAAGGATTGGTGCAAAAATAATAAATACGGACATGGTAGTCCTTTGAGTTGCTGTCTTAGCACTCTACACAACTCTGTTTTGCACACATTTCTGTCCTACACAAATTTCCATGATTTCCGGCCCCACTTGTTTTGTTTTCACACAATCTTTTCTGACGACTGGGAGATGTCTCACACAAATGTTAATAGTTGTAGGCTCACAACTATTTGTGGTGAGAGGCCATCACACAACTTTTTTCACGTCTTCTTTTGCTGACATGCGGGAACTCACAATTTAAATAGATATTCGGTTCCCACTTAAGTGGGTTTGAAATGAGATTAAAATAAGATTCAAATATTGTTTTGCAAAAACTTCTCGAACTATTATTTACTCCCAATGTGATGGTTGAAGGTTGTTTAATACCTTTGCTTATTCCCTTGTTTCAAAGCAATATTTTTTATACGTCGTTGTAGTGCTCACGTAACAGTTGTGATTGTGTGATGGCATGCACAAAGACTGATTTTCACACAACTTTCTTTAATGCAAAAAGTTGGGTGTCAGTTCAAGCACAAAGACAGCACCTAATCATGTGCTGTGATTGTAAAACGGGTTTTCTAGCCTCAATAGCTTCTCTTTTTTAGATGCTCTTTTAAGAAAGGCAATACATCTATAAGGGCTTTTAGGTCTTGGAACCTATGACCACACCTACATCCTCTAGGGCTCAAGTCTGTGTTGGACAGCCTAGTTCGTGATTTTTTGTGGGCTGCTGATTAGAGACATGGTATTTGGTATCTGATCACAGCTCAATGATGCCTCTTGGGTGTAAAATCTATGTGGTCTTTTTATACATGTTCACATGGGCAACATACTCACTCTAATAGAGGGAGCAAAGTATACCTGTGTCAGCTGGGAACATATGACTACATGTTGAAGGCCATGTGTCATGGCTTGTAAAGTACTTGTAAGTTGGACTCACAATAACACACAGAGTGTGTAACTCATGCACTGTTATGGTCTATCAATTGATAGTGACCCAAGCCTAAACTTAAAAATATGTTTAGGTAGAAAATAGAAGAATGTGTTATGGATCGGTTAGGTAAAACTATGAGATTATTTATACTACTGAAAACGGTGCTGCTTTTGGAGCACAAGTATGTTGAACATGCCAGCAGAATTCTGGCATTTTTGGAACTTGTATCTTTGAGCCTCCAAGATTTAAGATACTTGTGTACCTATCCTTTGTAAGAAAAGTAAAGTATTTGATGTTATGTTAAATTCTTGGCCTTATTAGATACTTGTCCTATCAACATTATTTTTAAATGTTAGGTTGTCAGCTACCAAGAGTTTTGTTCTTCTCCTTCTCCTTCTCCTTCCGCTCCTTCTCCATGAGACACATTTTTTTAATCTTGACTATTTTTGGTAACCAACTGCGAAATCCTAAATTTTACCTGTAATCAACACTCATTGGTCATCATTGTGCTTTCATATGTTTGTACCTTTTCAAAATATATGGAATTTTGCACTTGCGCGTGCCAAACGAGCAAAGTTCTAACTGGCTTCTGCTGTTATCTTTATTTTAGAGAAGCAAGACTTCTTCCAGTTTGCAGGCTCTTGCTACTGATAAAAAATCTTGCAGTGGCTGCTTGTAATCTTTTTTCTGCGAAAAATACTTCCACGAAGAATCCACGACCATCTCGTTCAATCGTACACGGGTACCGTACCGTACCATAAACCCCCGCCATGAAATTGAGACCTGCTTCCGCTTAAGACATAGAATAGAACCAGACTACGCTCATCATGACTCGAAGTAACAACTACAACCAAGACGCATCCACCATCCAACTAACCACCGCCAACTCCCTCCTGGGCACGCACCTCCTCGAAGCCGACTGGGACGAAGCCCTCCAACACCTCGCCACGCCCGAAGGAATCCACGATGTGAACAGCAACAACGATCCCTTGGGACTCTCCCGCCACCACCGGTCCAAGTCCCACACGCCGAACGTACCGCGCAATAAAACATCGGCATTGTTTGCGGCACTCTTCGTTCGTGCTCCGTTCGACGTGATTGCGAAGATTTACGATATTGCACCCTCTGCAGTACGAACCGGACGATTGGATGTATGTCTTGTCCGTGATTCCATCGGAGGAAGCCGAGAGGCTTCGGCTGTCACGACCGCCGTCCGTTCCGTATCGATCGAGAGCGTGGTCAACCGAGGAATACAACGACATTCTGCGCTTCCTTCTGCAACATTCGGTCAAATATCCCATGCCATCCAATTGTCTCGTCAAGTGTCCTAGTTGGATACTGCCATTTGCATTGACTCCCCTGGCCATTGCGGCATACAATCTGGATGTGTCTCACATAGTCCTACAGACCATTTGCGCATTGGAACCGCGAGCCATTCGTGTGGAATGTACATTGTTTGGTGTTGCGACGACAGCGTTGTTTATTGCCGCGGCGTCTCCCGTTCCTCCCAAGCCAGCTTGGAATGCCGCTACTGATGTAACAGTGATGAGATATGAACAGGTCACAGAGAATCGTTGGAATAAAGTCAAATCGTTGGTGATTGGTTCAGAATGGTACACGTTGCATAGTCACAACATTGTTAACAATCCCCTTGAGTCAGTATCACGAGAGCCAACCGTTCATGAAATTCATGATGCATGTCTCGAGGCAATCAAAAGAAACGAATGGGAGTTGGTGAGAGAATTCTTAAAACGACAACAAGACGAATCGTTGCCCGTGGTCCAAGCTCAATTGGATCACACTAATTTAAAAGGAGATGGTATGGACGTGGATATTAAAGTTTCGCCCGTTGCCATTGCCGAACCTCTCACAGGACAAGTAGTAAGCAGCATGGAATCGCCTCTCTCGTCGTCCTCCGTACTAAGCCCTATCCGTAATGCCTTGATGGATCACGATCAAAAGACCAATACTCAATTACAAAAACAACAACACGTCGACGAAAGGGCTCGCGCTCGCGACGAATGGTCACACAAAAACATGGGTCTGGCAATGTATCCAATTCATGCGGCGGTCGATTTGGCAAATGCTATGATCCCTTCGTCGTGGAGGAAGAAGGCGAGGGGTAAGAGCGACAAGGACGAAATGCGAGGGATTGTTCCTGTCATGTCTTAGGATGGTTTCGATTGTGCTTCCATCACTGAAAGAAATCTTTTCATCGGAGGCAGCTTATGATGTATGAATGAAATGCAATAAGAGGGTGAATTCATTGAGAAAAGAAAAAGTTGTATCATGATGTTCGATATGCAAGAAGTGTTGGCGAGGAAGCTAATCAGTGGGTATTTGATGGGAATGTAAAATAAACTCTCTGTATTCTACAGCAGTATGCAATCGTATTGGAACCTGGCTAAGCATCTAGAGAAAGCAAGTTAGAAATGTCACCACACACAACAGCAGAATGATGTATCAGCTGCAATGCTGAATGACTGATACTTGATGGAAGACAAGATCGCATGTCTCATAGTAACAGGGGTGATTCAATCTGCAACTTGAAATTAAGTGTCAACAGAATGACTTCCTTTTATTTTTAGCTGAATGGATTCCCAGTGCCATGAATGTCTTGCCCTTTCCCAAATAAACAAATTCCATAGCAAAATGAAGTAGGTTTTAATCGTGCCCAAGTGAAGTACAGCGATGATTGCATGTGTTAGACCAAAAGCCCGGAAAAATGCGATTCACTGGGAATTGTCAAAATAAAAACAGTCAAAAATGCAACAGCTTGAGGAGAGAGTTTTCGCTGGCTTTTGCTATCTGGACACAATGCAATTCCAAAAATGATTTTACACAAAAGACTTT
This sequence comes from Cyclotella cryptica, assembly GCA_013187285.1. Taxonomy (NCBI): domain Eukaryota; phylum Bacillariophyta; class Thalassiosirophyceae; order Thalassiosirales; family Thalassiosiraceae; genus Cyclotella; species Cyclotella cryptica. Next base: position 15,915 of record JABMIG010000478.1, on the reverse strand, counting down.
TTGATTTGTCTCATCAATTGAAATTCACTCCTTAGTTAGAAACGACATGTAATGCAGTTGATGATGTGGTAGTTCTTTGTCAGATAGCCATGCTTTGAAGAAACTTTGTAGGCAGTGTGTCCTCTTGTTGCTCTTAACACCTCTATATTTGCAACTGGTAAATATTTACCACCTGCAATGCCTCAAATGCTACCTTCCATATCAATATTGCATATGTCACCAATGGCAAGTGGTTCTTTAGTCCATTTTTGTGTTTTTCTTATTGACTTGCTTTGCTTGGGCAACACTGGATGGAAACACAAATGCTCTAATAAAACCTCTATTTGGAGTGTCACCGTACTCACCAATTCCATCCTCAGATTCATAAACTTCCATGGACTTCTGCCTGTTGCTCATTAGAGTGCCTTCATGTGCTTCAATTGCATCCTCAATGTTGGGTTTCTTCAATGGTCACAACCTTGTCATTAGGTACTCCAGTGATTTTGTCAGTGTCTTGTGCATCTTCAGTGTTATGCTCTTCTTCATTGTTGAGGTGTTCTTTGTTGTTGGGTACTTCTTCTGCAGGGGTTTGGTTTGTCATGTCATTTTCATTCCTGTTGTTGATCTCTTCTAGAGTTGCCTTCATCAGCACCTTTCTCATTATCCTCACTTCTGTGCAATCTATTCCCTTGATTAGATTTGTTGCTCACTCAGATCTTTTCATTGGATTCGAAGCTCACTCCATTCTCGTCATCCTATTTGTTGCTCACGTCTAGTGCTAAGCCTTCACCCCTTAATTTGTGTAGGAACTACTTATTGGCGTCTTAGTTATTCTCATGACCTCATCTGTTGGTATCATTTCAGTAATTCTGTTCTCCATAATTAACATGTACGTTGCCACAAGATCTGCTTTGGTCTGTGCCACTTTGACAAGGTTGCTTCCCAAAATGTTACAAACAGATTGCTTATGATTTCTCTTACAATAGAAGATTTGATTTGAATTGTAGTTTGCCTTCACTCTGGATGGTCTACTATTCATCTGGTCTTTGAATACATGCTTGTCATACTTACTCCAGTTCTTGTCATTGTTGTCCATCATCCAAGCCAGCAGCTTCCATAAATGGGTTGTTGCTTTGTTCGTCACCTCCTTGTGATTGGGGGTGCCTGGCTTGTACCTTGATAACATTGCACCATGGAAAGTATCCAATTCAAAATAACTAATACGTTAAAGAACTGGATGTGAAGGAATATACATACAATAAACCCAGTAGCTCACCTATTCACAGCCTTGATTGTTTCTCACAGAAACTTGCCTCCATTATCAGACTGTAGGATGTTCGTTACAAGGGTTGAGAGGCTGTCCATGGGCATAAAAATTACGATCATACTTTCATACTTTCATACCCTTAAAACGGTTGTCAGACAGACAAAGTATGCACCCTTGTCCGTGGGCTGAAAATTTGGATTGAGTGTCATACCGTAGTCTCTGTTAAATTAAAAAGAACAATTCTCAGAATTTCCTAATTCAATTGCAATCAAAGAAATTTTGTACATTATCATGCTCACCAGGGTCACAAGTATTGGAAGCTGTCGCAATTTTCCAACAAGATAATCCCATGTTGTCATCAGGTACCATACTGTACTTTTTCACGCTTGTTGAGAGCGCCAAGGGGACAAATAATAAGGATCGCACGGAAGGGAGGAGAAGATGAGAGCAAAAGTTACAAGCGAGAGCGGGATTTGACATTGTGGGGAATAGACAAAAGCAAGATTCTGATGATTTGCGTGCACCACTGACCAAGGTGTACATAAGCCGGATCTGATACAAAAAGGTAGGGTATGATGTTTGACCTCTGTTCAGGTACAATGTTTCTTCTGACCAGAGCTTGCGCGCCAAAAATAATTTCGTACCCTCTATTGGGTCATGATCCCGAAAAAGGTATGAAAGTATGAAAGTATGATGCTAATTTTTCTGCTTGTGGACAGCCTCTGACGCCATTTTCCATGTTGCTACCAGTGCTATTTCAAACATCGAATTGGCTTGAATGATCACCCCTAGAACAGACTATCTGCTTATAACCTATGTCAACAAGATCAACTTGTGTGCAATGACCGATTGTAGAGTAGAACATCATTTTCAGCGGCACTTGTCTTGCCACAATTTGATCTGGTTTTGCCATCACATGTCAGACACAATTCAATCAAGACTTGTAGGTTATGTTGGGTGATTCCAAGCCAGTTCTCTTCAAGGTTGTTTAAAAAATTTCTGGCAGTACAGGTGTGTCTCATAGAAACATGAGCATTACAAATAATATCAAACATGTCTTCATAGATGATGACACAAGTACCAGTGTCCCTGTGATAGATGGTGTTAGTATTGTGGCGAGGTGATGCTGGTACATATCATTCAAGAAGGCGGTATTTCTTCTTTGATTGATAATCCCATGACTTCTTCTCTTGTCTTGAAAAGAGGACAATAAGTTGGCTTCCTCAGTGACACTTCTCTCACATGCTTATCTATATTTTGATATAGAACTGCTTGCGGAACTCCTTAATGCAACCATCAGTTTCATCAAATGATGGCAATAGTGGTACGCCAAACTCGGATTCTACATCTTCACGTTTGCCAGGAGACTTAAGTGCTCTTGTTGTTCCTTGCTGAGAGATGGATCTACTGGATGATCCATTACTTCATCACCATAACTGCTTGCAGGAGGGCGGTTTGAAGTATGAGTGGTCATGGTGCTGTTGTTGCAGATAAACATAGAAGCCCGTTGTTGCTCTGCTGAGCAGCAACAACTGACCATGTTAAGAGATCTTCTCAATCTACGATTTTACATCAACTCCTCCAGGGACACCATCAAAAAATTCATAACCACCAAGACCTCCATGCATGGGTACTGCATAATTAAGACAAATATGCCATTAAAGGAACACAATGCCAAAATCATCACATCATCCAAAGCAGTTGAGCAGTCACAGGATCAAATTACACACAGAAGAATGACACAATTCACAATCGAACTTACACTGAAGAAGGAGTTCGTCACATCGGAAATTAGAGAATACAATTGCATGATCAATGAAAGCGATGCAAACATGTGGCTTCAAAATGGTTGAACAATCAAGGAATGAAATAGTTCACATGACTACATTGTGGTCACTGTGGTACTTACAAACATGGTAGTGACTTTGTTTGTGATGATGCTGTGACACGTCAACCAAACAATAATCTAAGCAGCATCTTGAGTCCAAATATTAGAACCTAAAGTTTGAAAGGTTAAATATGAGAAAAATGGATACAATCTAGGTTGTGATGATGCTGTGACATATCAAAAAACATCTAAGGAGCATCTTGAGTCCAAATTATAAACTCTTCTGGACTTGGTACCTAAAGATTGAATGTCTGGATATGAGAAAAATGCATCCAATCAAGGGATATTATCACTATTTTAAACAAGAGTTCCGTAGGAATTGCCTTTTTTGGCCAAAAGCAAAAGCCAGCAAAAACTCTTTTCTTAAACTTTTGCAATTTTCTTTTTTTAAATTTGTACGATTCCCTCGGAATCACATTTTCCCTGGCTTTTGGCCTAACACATGAACCTGATGGTGTCAGATTTGTTCCCCACAAAATGAATCAGCGCATGTCATTATCACTAAAAGCACATTTGCTTTTTTGCTTTTTCCGCACAAAAGAATTCCAAGGATGCTGATACTTGAGTGATCCTGTGGTGATCAGATGATGAGGAAGGTAAGGGGAAACCATCAACAAATGGAAAAAATAGTACAATGGTGTTGTTATATTTTCTGTAACTTAGATGATTTTAAGATCAGAAGGGTTTCAAAGAATTGGAGGCTAATTAGGGGATTTGGGGGATTTGTACAATTGCAGATTATTTGCGCCATTACAATTTTAGATTTTGTACCATTCCTGGGTAAGAATATGCAAGATTTCTGGAGGATCAAAGGATTCATTCATAATTTGTATGATTGTTGATAAGTAACACAAACTCACAGTATTTTGTCAATTGTGGATAATTTGGACATTTGCAGGATTATTTTGTGTTGTTGAAATACATGTGCAAACATATGTAATTGTTTCTTTTCTTCAAAAGTAAAAGTTTTCCTTTGTCATCAAGACTATGATTCATAGTTGAGGTCATAGAACTGTTGCTACTTTTGTAGTTCCATCATACAGACTACAGACCCTTGAGAGAATGAGCTCCAGGGCCAAAAAGACACGATGGGCTGTTTCAAACTTGAAGTACAAGGTCAGATGAGCAGTAGAAGTTGTCAATGACATACCTCATAGGTGTTCCCAAAGTAAAAAATAGATTTTATGTAGAACTGTACAAATTTTTGTTTTGAAACTGAGATTGCTATCAGCAATACACAACCAATGGCCACGGTTGACATTGTATCTGACATTGACAACACCAGACAGTTTCAAAGGACAAAAAAACGAAACACATCCATCATCACACAAACACTTTTCATTCTCCCTTCAAAAACTTAAATCCTGTTTCCATAATTCACAAGACCATCACCAGTTGCACCTCATTGTATTTGATGTCATTCAAGAAGATGTCATCATCAAATTTTCTTGACAACATCAACATCAACATCAACATCAACAACATTGCAGATTCCTAGATGAAGCATTTGATGGCAACAACAATACAGCCAACACCTGCAATCATCCTCTACCTCCTGCATGCCTTCCTTTAAATTAAATGCTGAAGTCTAGGCCAGCCCCATGGTAGTCTCTCAGCCAAACTACAGACAGAAAGGGAATGTTGTATTAATCACTTCTACCAGTGAGACAAAATAATCCAAGACCTTAGCTAGACCTTCATTAAGGACTCCAAGAAACAGAAGAAGAAGGATACATGTGCAGCTGAAAAGAGGGTGTCTGATGAGCATAGTGCCTGCTCATACACTGTCACTACCTGATTGTATGTGGTGATGTATAGATGGGTCAATTGTGATGTTTGTATACTTTTGAGCATTGAGGGCACTGCCAGTTAATGTATACATGCCAATTGCATCTTATTTACCTCTGCTCATAATATATTCAAGCACTAAACATTGCCCGCTGAATGTTGTGTGTTTATGTACAGGCCATGACCAGTCTATCATGGGCAGTCAGAGTGTGTGTCCCTATCAATGAGATGGTATACATGGAATATAGTGGGTTGTTTTTTAAAGGGGATTAGTCTTGTATTTTTGATTTAGGTGGGTGGGTCAATTGTTTTAACCATCATCTCATGCAAAGAAAGTGCTGTCACCATTTTTTGATACTTCTAGCAACTGACATCATATGTGGGCATGCCTTTTATTTAAAGACACATTTAAAGTTTGGTTCCAACAAATGAACTAGATGTTGTTTCTTTGGGACCAACTTCAAAATATGTCATTACAATACTGGTAAATCCAGAATAAATAAGAATGTCAATGTTAATGTTGGCACATCCAATCTTCCTATTGACCATGCCAGTTGTGTCATGCTAATATAAACAATAAATTCTGGTCATTCCTCTATTCATACTTGCCTGCATCATCCACTCTGAATTTAAGGAGTCATGAATAGTCTATAGACCTTCCATGGCAGTCTATAGACTCCAGGGGTCTACAAATGGCATATTAAAAATAGAATTGTGTCCTTATACTTCATGGGAGTCTATAGACTGTGAGCTGAGGTCTATAGAGAGGAGGGTCTACAAATGGATACTAACATTCTTGCTGGATGCTGATATTCATGTATAGTTATGTTGAATTCCTCTGAGGAAAGTGATGTGTTCTAGAGTTGATCCAAACATGATTGAAAATTTATTTAGATCTGTGTTAAAAAGTGACAACAAAAAAGATTGTCACACTTCACTATTGATGCCTGTTTCAATTCTGATAGATGTCATAAGTAGAGTGTGTTCTTCTACAAGACAGGCAGCTTTAAACATTGGAGATACATATTGCCAGATGGAGTTGTCAGATGTCATCACCAGGCCATCACATGGTTTGTCTAAGGCGGTTACCATTTTTTGTCAGGGGCATTTTTGTTGTCACTTCCATCATCAGGTGTCGTGTGTTGTCCAGAGTAGTTACATCAGTTGTCACAGAAGATTTGCGTGGTCATCTCTTAGTATTAGGTCGTGAGTTGTCCTTGTGATCACCTAGTTATAGTTTTCATCACACGGTCTCAATGACTGGAACAACTTTTTTGCTGGAGGTTGGCAATCCCGTCATGTGTGTTGCCAGTGACATCATGAGGGGTATTCACGAGGTAGTCAAGAGTTGTAACAGGGGTCATCAAAGAATTCATCACTAATTGTCCGGCTTGTCAAAGTGGTCTTTGCCACTAGTCTTCAGGGTCGAAGGTTGTGAAAGCTAGTCACATGAGTCCAAAAATTGCCTCAGTTGTCACTTGTTGTCAGTTTTCCTTGCCAAAAACTTCCACATGGCAAAGTTGCCTATCTTGCTGGGTTACAATCAAAGTAATTGGCTAAATTTTGTTCGGCTCTCCTAAATGGGGGGGGAGAGAAAGTATCCTTGTTGTGGCCAAAATGAACACTTTCTTTAGTTTGTAATCCACATTGTTTGCCTGAATCAGAAATATGTGTTTGTAAAATGAGTGTAAGTGTATATAAAGATGTAGAGAATATGAGATTTCTTGGAAAAGAGTGGACTTTTGGACACCATAAAGATGGTGAGATATAAAGTTGAATGAGGTAAATAGGTCTTTCCAGTCCCAGCAGAGTCCATGCCACTGCATCCTTGTTCTGGAGAGGCCATTGGTTGTACAGCCAAATGTAAAACACATGATCAACAATGGGGTAGTACAGTACGGCATTTGTTGATGATTGGGGGAAAGATTATTGCATCCCAACCCTCTGCTACAGATTTGTCTCAAAAAGTGCACCATTTGAAATTGCTGTTCCAACTAAGGGCAGTAATGATTGTGCCTGCCTCTTAGTGGTGAAAAAAGATCCCCTCAAATTCCTGAAGACGAGTGAAAATAGCATCAAGTAATTGTGTGTCTTGGGTGTTACTGCACATTGATGCTGCATCACTGGCAAATGTGAATGTTTTGTGCATAGCATGTGCGACAGCCAATGCTTCCTTTAGTGTAAATGAGCATCACAACAGGGATTGTTGTATTAGTGGGCTATTGAGATCAACATTCTTGAGGAGCTATTTTCCACTGGTTGCAGTGGTCGACCCTTACCTTTTCCCAATTGTTGATTACCACTATGCCACCACTGCACTTACATTTGTTGTCATCATAAAGATAGATTTAATAATCAATGTCAATTGAACAATTCAATATTTATCAATATGCAGCATCATACAAAGATAACATTTGTGATCTCATCATTTCTAGTAATGGTGAAAGATATTGATACACTTAGCTGGCAGGGGGTGATTATCTTGCCCCCTTTCATGGCAGAACGAGGCTATTGTGACTCAAAAAATCTAAAAAATGATGTCTTGAAATTGCAGTTACAGAGTGAGGGCTTGTGGTGGGTGATTTTTGGTTTTTGAAAGATGCAGTCAGGGGAGTGCCAGAGGTTGATGGAGGAAGTCTTCATCTTCATGATTGTTGCCATATGCATAACTGATATGGATGAATGACAGAATATAAAACTTCTGACCCATGTACCAACAAAGTACTATTCAACAAGCAAATCACAGCATGAACCACACATTGCAGAACCACCCATACACCATACACACACCATGCACACAAAGTAACACACCAGTCACACACCGCGTATAAAATGCACACACACATCCCTCTTAGCTGCAAGATATCACAGAATTATGGTAGAATTACGGCTTTCAGCATAGATTACTGTTATGTGTTGAAGTGACACAGTAATCAGTGCTTGATTACTACATGATTACTTTGTTTCATCCATACATCTATACACATTACTTAAATAGAGTGGTCTGTGACAACAATGGTTTGTTTCACTTGTGAACAGAGGACATATGTTTCTATAATAAGTGTTATGCAAAGATTCCTTCAATATTCTGATTATCTTGTCTAAGTTAGTGTTTGTTATTTTGGGAGGAAATACAAGTATCCCTAATACTTACTTAATTACTTCTCATGATGTAGAGTATGCTACCATTGCCGGATGAAATTACCTTCCTGTCTCCTATGGTGCTGTGTGTTGAGGTACTTTGTGTGATTTAACATCCAAAGGAATATCTCTGCAATAAGATGACCCCAAGGAGAAAAATGTTAGTGCCAGAAAATTTAACTTGGTGGTCTTATAATGCAGTTGTTCTTATAAACAGGTGTCTACAGTACTGGGTGGATGCCAAAAGCATACATTCATTTAGGTCGCAAAACATTATGTTCAAGATGTGTTTCCTTAATGTGAAGACCTTCATCATTGCATCCAAAAGCGGTATTGCCTGAAATGCACCAAAAGTGCTCATATGTTGCCATTCGTGCCCAAAATTTCCCAAAATTTCAAAGAGGCTCTCATGACCTTGTTTTCAATCTCACAAAAGTCAGAGTGTGATGTTGACCTCTTACATTGTTTTGACCTCATAAAATGATGGATTCTCTCTTGGGTGAATAGTTCCTTGGTTTGCAACAGGCCGTGATGCTTGCTGCACTAAGTGATTACCAGGATTCAATTTCCAGGAAGAGGAATATTCTATGCCAAGCCACCTTACTCCACAGCAGTTACCACTGTAACTGTATTCGAAAAAGTGTAGAAAAGACTGTCTCTGATCTAGGAAATGCCCAGGTCATTGGGCCATTCAAATGTCAACTAAGGTCATTATTAAAGGTCTACTAAGGAAACGTTTCAAATTTCCATCTTCCAGGCAAGTTTCTATTTCGTAAATACCACAATAAATGGTTGCAAATTAATTTATGTTAGCCATGTCATCACCTGAGACAGATGAGAACACATTCCAAATCTCATTCTGCCTTCAATGGTTGGTCGACACATATAAAAGAATGTAAAATGAAAGAACTTTCAATTTGCAAAGCGTGGAGAGCACTTACTTCAAAACAGTCATACGTTATTCCAGAACAATATTAATCCACGATCTGAAATTATTTCAGAAAAGTAATCTTTATTTCCCTTCCTATGATTGGGATCATTGCAGTGATCAATGGCAACAGCACATGTGTGAGAGTCTCTCATATACAAAGAAGAAAAAGTAAACATGCTTTTTGATAGAATCAAACATGTAGATTCAGCCATGATAAGCATCTCAGCCCATGTGTCTATTACTCCATTGTACACTGTTGCAGGATCAACTGAATGAGTTTTGGAGTGATTGCTCACCCTCCTTGAAGCTTTGTCTATGTGAAACGGACGAAGCTGTGCAAAGTGTATCGAAGGGTCTTTCTTTGCAAGCTTTACTTTGGTCGCAACATCATCAGATGCAAGATATGCCATCTCAATTGCATTTGGGTGCGACAACTTCATTTGCCTGTAACAACGCAGCGCCTTGCTGTTCTCTGTCCAGCGCTGATCACGCGTAAGTTGTCTTCTAGAACCACGTACTTTCATTTCATAATCGCCTTTTCTAATGTGCATTCCCAGATAAGAACCTGATATACCTGACCCAGCCCTCAATTCCTTCGCTCTATACGTGACAGCTTGAGTAAATTGAAACATTGCCCTGAAAGCTTCACGGGCAACAGAAGCCAATGATACATTTCTTGCCATCTCGCTCCAGTGTTCTTTCCGTAAATGAGCTGCCATAAGACTGCTCTCCCATATTTCATCGAGGCTTTTCTTTCGCGGTTTGCCGTTTGTCCGAGGGATTCGATAGCCTTTTATCTCCTCTCGCAGGCTGAAGTTGGAGAAATAATCCATATCTGGAAAATAGTCCAATGTCTCTGGAAAAGTCGCATTCCATTCGATATATGATGGGTTGAACACATCAGTTAGTGGGACGGGAAAGGGGGCGTCAATAAGGAACACACGTCTGGAGCACATTGCAAGGTAGAACATTTTTATCATGCCAATCAATCTGTCTCCAGCCCCGCCGCATCGCGCCTTTCCATCCTTGCACTCATAAATAAGATATGGAACATTGTCTGCAAGTTTGCCATTGATTATGGATGACTGATGGAAAGAAATGTAGTCCTCAACCCATGGACTGAATGAAAGGTCTTGTGATAAACTTTCAATCGGATTTTGATTCCTGTGTTCATTAGTCTCTTTTTTCTGTTGTTGATTGATTATTTTTTCCCTTAGCATAAGAAATGGATTTTTACTTCCTTCCACCCAATTGTGTTTGACTCCGGGATACTCGCTATTCAGACCCGAGACTGTCTTGTTACTTGTGTTTCCGCCTTCCCGTACTGCATCATTGTAACGAGAACAATATGATCCGTCCAAATCTCCATCAACCATAGATGGCCTATTAATTCGTTTCATGAGTTCGTAATTATTGAGTAATTTGTACAACTCACTGTTCATGAATTGCGCCTCGAGACTGTCCAAGTCGACTGAGCCACAAAATTTATGCTTTTTCACGCTTTTCGCCTTGTGAGAAGCAGGGAGTAGTTCATTTCTGAAGTACGTACTCATTTGCATCCCACAACATTGACGTAACCTATCCCACGTCCCGAAATATGTGATCATTGAATCAACGTCTTTGGGTGTAAGATCGAAGAATGCGGCATATTGCTTCACCATACCGCTGATTCCAATATCAGCCAGGGTTTCCACGTCTTGAATCATCGCAACATTGAATCCCTGATTCCTTAGCACCTCTTTCTTCCTGGCTGCCCCTGCTTTTGTGAAATCAGTGGTGAATATAACAGTGGAGTTTTTGAAGTGCTTTGGATCAGGGTTTTTCACGTGTGACTTCGTTACTTGTGGTACGTTGTTAAAGAACTTGACAGCATCACTCGTTCCTGACGTCCGGCCTGCCATATTGCAAATGGTGTTCTCGAGCAGCTCGGGATGATGCATTTGAACGTGCAGAAAAAGCGACACGCAGACTATGTTGAATTGAGTTGTTGTAGCGGTACGAGGGGGCCCGTATTGAAAAACGTGCAGAATGGTTCGGCCAGCGTCCGGTCTCTCCCTTTTATAATAAATCGTGTTATTTACCATGCCTCTTTTCCTCGCTCGCGGGTTATCCTGAACGTCCTTTGTTCTTCCCGTTTGAACTATGAGCGTTTGAAATTGCAATGCAACGGATAGAGCAACAAGAATCGCAAGTAGAATGCGAAGTTTCTGCGTTTTGGACAGCATGATAGTGGACAGAAGTGCGCTGCGTTGATTGTTGATTGGTACAATAATGAGATGAATGCTGAAGTGAGCTATGAGAGGATGGCTCAGCCTTGTCAAGAGAGAAAAGGCATTATGGAATAGGTAGATTATGGATGGTAATGTAGGTAATCGAGTGACCACTGATCTTCATGGCGCAGAAAGACTCATTGTGCAAGCAGAATAACCACGTAGCGACTTGGTCCTCACTGATGGGTACGTACCTGTGTGAGACAAGGTTGAGATAGGTATCATAGGGAGCGGTCTACTAGCAGCTAAGGTAGATTACATTAGGTAGAAAGGTAAGCTGCAACACGGGCAATTTTTTGAAGATTTTTTCAAAATCTTAGTTGTGTTGGAAACTGAGACCTTTTCTCCTTCTTCTCCTCCTCCTCCTTCTCCTTCTTCTTCTTCTTCTTCTTCTCCTTCTCCTTCTTCTTCTCCTTCTTCTCCTTCTTCTTCTTCTTCTTCAGTGAGACAGTTTTTTTGCTTTTTGCCAAAACAGGTACTGACTAAAAAGTTGATCTGAAGTTACCTGTAAATAATTCATTTTTCGCTTGGACTTACACCGGTAGTTATAGTGTTTGAAGTATCTGCCTACCTTTAGAATTATATCTTTTTGTATACCGTGTGACATTATTTTCAAGAATGTTTCTGTAAACTTGAAGGGAACATAAGTCACAAATTATCATTTTAATCATACAACAATGGTTCTGTAAACTTGAAGGGAACGTTATCGTGTCACAAAAGAGTGGCTACGTCTAACAAGAATGATTTCGCAAACTAAAAATGGGTACATATTTTTAAAATGGGCGCGAGCGCGGCACGCGCGAAGCGCGTGAGGCACTCGCGCCCATTTGCAACTACTATAGTACATATTAATTGAGCGTAGAAAAGTGGCATACTACAACAAGCACTTTATTTCAAAAGTACGTCTTCCTCTGTCTCTACAAATCGTATTCTGTCCAGCAAGCTACAAAAAATCTTGCAGCGGCTGCTGGTAATTTTTACTGTCGGCATGCCGTGTGTTGTTGTGAAGAGTCGTGAGCAGTGTCGTGAGAATGTCATGACCATAAAAATCGGTTTATAGGAACTATCACATTACAATATCCACCCCATCCAACTGACGCGTTTTTTGACATTTTCACACCCTGCACATGTTCTTTAGTGTTCAAAGCACTAGGAATGTATAGCCCTCATCGTCTTCAACACGTCCATATGTACAGCTCCTCGTAATTCCTTCTGGTTCACGAGTTATGAGGTTTTCCCGTCAAGCTCACCACACATCACGTCCACATCACCGACACACCGCACACCGCAACATGCAAACCACTTTTGGCACGAATCAGAAGTATCCCCTATTTCAGGTAAATAAAGAGATAAAAAAATTCGACCACATATGTTAATTTCACTAGGTATGGTAGCTTCGAGGAACAGCTAAACGTATCTTTTAACATTTACTAGGTCTTACAAACCGATTTTTACGGTGAGAATGTTGTGAGAATGTCGTGAGAAATTCGTGGGTTGTCGTGACCGCGTCATGAGAAATGTTGTGAGTTGTCGTGACCCCGTCATGAGAAGTGTCGTGAGAAGTGTCGTGAATGTCGTGAGAAATGTCTTGAGATGTAGTGAGTATCCCAACATGTGCCTTGAGATTGTGATGTCCTGTCGTGAGATGTCGTGAGAATGTTGTGACTTGTAGAATATCTGCTGAGAACACCTGAACACCACCCGTGCGGGAAAAAAGGGGGGTGAGGTCCTAGTTAAATTGCCTAGCAGCAAACACAAATATCAAATATTTTATAATGAAGAATAATTCTCATGCACAATTCCAAACGAAAATCCCACCATGAATCACTTGTCCCCCCACAAAGACAACGACAACAATACCCCACAAAAAACGACAGCGATGTCACACTCTGGAATCAAATCTGCCAAGCTTCCACCCTCTTGCATCGTGCTCAATCTCAATTCCACACCCTGCACACAACAGCAACTACAACAACCACGTCCTCCCATCATGACGACACGAAGGAAACATCCCGTGCCAGTATACTCCAGGATGTCATTCATGCTCATGCAATTTATCGCTCGTGTGGTCGTTTGATATTGAAAGTAGTCAATGACGACAATGCGGGTGGCGTCATCGTACATTTTGAATTTGGCAGCGAATGTCTTCATCTCATGGCTGGTGTTTGCATGTCTACTACTTCTTGCGAGGGGGGAGATGACGGCGGCGGTGATAGGAGCAAGGATGTCCAATTGGTGATTCGATATCATGATGATGCCGTTTCGTTGTTGGTGGTTTTTTTTGATGACGGAGATGAAAAGGTCGACGACAATGACAAGGAATACAAGGAGGACCATGCAAAGACCACGGACGATGATTCGATCGAGGAAGATGTTGAGGAGACAAGGCTAGATGACGAGGGTGTACTGTTGTTGATTTGTGTGAATGCCGATGCCTCTCTCTTTGACCATGGTACCAACAATGCAAGGCACAAAACCACTGGCAGCAGCGGCAACCACAACAAACGATTCAACTCTCCTTCCTCCGTCCCACGGAAAACTAACGCTTACATGCCATAGAGGCAAGTCTCAATGCATTGGCCTCCCTTCACACACAAATGGGCGACGATCGTTCGGCCATGGATTCGTATCGTGAGGTATTGGAAATACTCTGTGTCGCCACCGAAGAAGAAGAAGACAATGAAGAAGAAAATGAAGACGATTCGAATTGCATTGACAAAGACCAACGAAAAAAAAACCGTCTCCAAAATGGAATACGATCTAGCATGCACCCTCATGAATGTAGGAACCTTCCATCTATGATGGGATGAGTTGGATGCCGCACTCAATGACCAGACTTTTGCCTTCATTAGCTGAACATAGCCCTGGGCTAGACTCATCTACAGTTAGGGTTCATGCTTTCCGGAATCTCTGTCATCCTAACAGAAACAAATTGTTTGGAAGGCGGTGGAAGCGCGAAAAACAGATATAAAGTTTACCAAACATGATACTATATTAACACATAAACCCCAACATATATCTGCTCAATTGTCTCCTCACATCTGTATAGACTCTCTCGATTGATTTAAATTCTCACTCAATAAAGAATGACTTTTGGATTGTTCAGTGCATTTGCAAACTTCTTATTACCAGTGATTTGATTTGCGAGAGCCTTCTTTTCATCGCGACTTTCCTTCATCTCAATCTTCATTTTACTCTTCTTAAGAACTCCTTCCCATACAAAAGCCACATAATTCCTCAGATCCAATTCGATACGATGTATAAGCAGTGCTCTATCCTGCAAAGTATCCAATGATGCCTCGATTGTATTCTTCAACATATTGTCTTCGAATACTTTGTACCACTTACCATGTTCATTTGTGAACTTCTAGATAGCATCACAGAATCTTTTGGGTATACTCACCTCCATTTCTCTAGAATCACCCAACCCTCACCCAACCAATGAATTAATTTAGTTCCATTAACGGTCCAAAACTTCATATCCGCAACACTCTTTTTCACATATTCATGATAGTCGTTCAGAGCAGTGGACAAATAATGAATCTGGGCATCTGATTAACTCCATATGCATCATTGAACTTTAATCGACCTTGAGATTTCTTGAATACACAATTTAGAGCGTTGTGCTTCCCGTGGATAGAAGCATAAGGTGGATCATACATTACGACATCAACCTGATCATAAAATGTCTTCATAATTTCTTCATCATATGGCATAACATCACCGTATAGAACTTCATCCACCAATTTGTTTTTGTGTTTGTCAAACCTCTTGATACAAGGACCTTTACTTGGGTAACAATTGCCTGCAGGGGTAAATTTTCCCTCTCCGTTGGTTAAATCAACCACGAGCTTGTTACTGTTATGCATGTGATGACACTTCAATGCATGTTTAATTAGATCCTTGTTGTTATTCCAACCACCTACAGACATCTCGGCAATGTGTTCTACCGTGGAACTGTGTAGAGATTTATAGTTTATCAAAATGATATTTTTCCTTGACCCTCCCCTCTTCTTGTAGACCAACTTCTTGGTGTCCTTGTGTCCCCATAAAGTGCGGTATGGGATTTTCATCTTTTTTGATATTTCTGATATATCGCCTCCAGCCTGGACTGCATTAACTGCTTTCTGCAATAGGTTGAATTTAGTAAGAGAGTTCGTCCAATTGGTCTGGTGTCTTTTCTTTTTATCACAATTGTCATCATTCTAATTGGTGACATCATCATCATTCATTTCCGTTAAAACCAATTCCCCCATGCTGATATTTGATGAAAGTATTTCTTGCGGTTCATCATGAAAAGACATCAATGTGGAAGATGTATTGGCTGAGGTTATTGTATTTGTTAAGAGTCATGATGGCATGCCAATACTTAAAAATAAACTTGATGAAATGATATGGGAACTGGTACTGACAGTTTGGGCATGAAAAACAAGTGCTCGAGCCAAGAATGATTTGATTGAGGGATGGGTTTGAATGGAAGACAATCAACAATGCAACAGCTTATTGAGAGATGAAATTGTTCAGTTGATGGATTTAGAAGTACTTTGTCAGTTGAAATAAATTTCACTTGAAGGCAATGATGAGGATTCCATGTTGCGGATTTTTGGAGGAAGACAAAACTAGGAAACCAGTAACTTTTGATGAGGTAAAA
>JABMIG010000549.1:0-39440 GCA_013187285.1 Cyclotella cryptica | reverse complement strand
GACTGGAGTGCAGTTCCACTGCCTTTCCATCCTCACAATAATCACAAATATAACTCATAAAATCAAATCTTTGACACCTGTCGAAACTACCTATAATTTTTGCGTGATATTTTTTACGACGATTTTCGGCTCAGGTCAAATTGTTAACTTCATTCAACCCTGTTTAGTTACTTTTAAATTTCTTATTTTAATACATATACATGAATATATACACTTGTCAACACCAAACCTGGTGTAAGCAGATTAGGTAGCCCTCCACTATTTCGGTTGGACCGCCCCTGCTCATGCCTCCGCACACCCTAGCCTTTGCCCAGGGTCACTGGCAACACTCCGCCACGGGTATTCTCCTTGCCGCGTCCCCGCCCTTCCCTTTGGACGGCATCAGCAACCACTCCCTGCAGCATGGCCTGCAAGCCATCCTTCCCCCCGAACATCACGTCCAGGCGGGATCTCACAGCACTCTGCGAGTACAACAAGAAATTCCTGGGAGACGCACACTTCGACGCCTCAGCCGCCGTGTTGGGTGAGTCGTTCTTCTTGTCTCTCTCCAATATGTCGGTCAGCAATGACACGGGGGTCTGCCGCTCCCTCATCCACACCACCACTTGTTCCTCCATCTCCTGGCGGGCGACACTCCCATCCAAGTTCGACCTCATCTGGCGAACGCCATTCGGTCGCCCTGACCTATCGCACTCTTTCATGGTAGAACCCGGCTTTGAAACTTGCACTCACCTCATTTATAAATCAGGTTACTTAACTATAACAGATTTAGTTACCGTGTGTACCACAAACAACTTATTCTTACATTTAGCCTCTGCCATGGTACACTGTCATTTCCATGACTTCCGCTGGTTACAACACAACGACCCAGCCTGGGCATCACAGACTACGATACCCTTGGTGAAGCAGGCAGCCATGATGGCCTGCCTCCTCCATTATGACCTTGACACCTCACTGCTCATGCGCTTCCTTGGTAACAACTACACTGGTGCGTACCGCCACGTGTCCGACGTCATCGCCATCCTTCACCGCCGTTGCACACCGCCCAATCTCATCACCAAGTACATTCGAGTGATGACGACGGGCTGCCCCGCGCAATTCGTTGCCAACAGCACTAGTGTCAATGCCCTTCTGCACTGGCGCATGCTCAACCACACGTCCATTGACGCAAAGCTTGACCAAAGCCTTGCCACCATGAACAAAGAGGACAGGAATAACTACGTCATTCCTCTACCACACTGGCTGGCACGTTTCATTCCAAACTTGTTCATTACACCCCAACACATACTCGAACGCCCGGGTAAGAAAGACCGGCAAGTCTTTGACGCATCACGTCGCTATGCCTGGAACTCTGTCCCTATCAATCGCATGACATCCACTCCTCTAGGCAGCAAGGAACAATGCCTCTTCGGCGACGTGATGCCGCGAGTACTCCAACGTATCTACGCCTTACGCTGCCATTACGGCACGGCCCACGACATCCTCGTACACGCCAACAACGTCAAGTCGGCATTCCACCAAGTCAAACTTCATCCCGACATAATGGGGGCGTTCTCGTACATCATTGCCGACAAGTTATTTCTCTCTTGCGGTCAACCTTTTGGCACTGACTTTAGTCCCGCTAATTGGGAGGTGGTTTGCCAGGTCCTCGAACACCTCGCCACCCAACTCTTCTACGACACCTTGCTTTGCCACAAGCACAGATCCTTTCTGGAAAAACTCCAATGGGACCGCTCCCTCACGAACCGCTCGGGTTGCATTTGTATCACACGCATTGCCTGGGACACCTTGAATTCGGCAGTCGTGGACGCCGTCGGCGACCCCCTTCCCACCCCCCACTTCGTCTATATCGATGACGACATCTACGTGGACCTTTACTCCGTCGAGAACTTCGAGCAATGTATTGCTGCTTCTATTGAAGCCATCTACACATTACTCGGTCCTTCCAACCTCAGCAAATGCCAGGACCCTATCAGTTTCGACAAACTGGAAGAAATGGTCATTGGTCCCATCAATCGCGTCCTGGGACATATCGTGGACACGCGCCGCATGACGATCTCCCCTCCTCCCGAGTTCATGGCTGATCTCACCAAGTCCTTGTCCACTACGTGGGCGGCCCACAGGAAAAGTTTCCGCCTTTGCGAGATCAAAACCTTGGTGGGCAAGCTCAACCACATCGCCATCGGCGCACCTTGGTTAAAATTCCTCATGGGACAGCTCTACGTGTCCATTGCTTCCGCCCTACGCATCAGCGAGGCACACCTCATCTTGCCCCCACAGGGAAGGGAAAAGGGGAGAGAAGAAGAGAGGGGGGGAAAAAAAGGAGAACACGCCACCACTAGACCACACCGCCTGCGGAACCACAACACCACCAGCAGGCTGGCCGCAAAGGGGAAGGCAGGAGAGGGAAAAGAACCCACCCGCCAAGAGCACCAAGACACAAACGAAATAGGTGGACTAAGCCCGCACAACACACACACGCTATCTGCCTGGGCAAACACAACCTGCACCGGTGGCCAGCCGCAGGCCGATACATTCTTCACGCCCATATTCAAGGCAAAACACAAAGGCGCCACCAACCCTCATGGGCGCGAGCCTTGCAGTGCAAACGGCCACCACGGCACCGACAACTACCCCATAATGAGAGCGGCCCAAGGGGAGCTGGCCCAAAGCCGGAAGCCATGGCATTTCACCTAAGCCCAGACCCACACGCTGACTCATTCCATTCTGTTGCTACAGACTGGTCATTCCGGTCGCACACAGCTTCTGCAAGAGCAATGGTGTCAGGACTCTCCTCACCACTTCCTCCGCGATCACCACCCCTCTGGGGCGATCGGCCCGGCTCCATTGCAGTCAGTGCTGAGGACTTCACTTTGAAGGACTCCAACGGCATCACGGTCCCAGTCACCCTCGCCACCAAACTGTCTTCGGTGCACCTAGCCGAACTCCGTATACGGTACCAAAAGAACCAGGACAACTACCAGGTTCTCACCTACAGCGCTGCCGAGGGCGATCCCATCACTTGCCCAGTGCACGCCATTCTGCAAATCCTACAGTGGGCCCTCCGACTGGGCCTACCTCCGCACCACCCTGCCGCCATAACCGCCAATGCCTCCGACCCTCAAGGTTTCTCCTTTGTCACGGGAACCCGGTATACGTCCTGGCTCCAGAGCATAGCACGCTCTGTGTACAAGCTCAACAAGGGCGACTCTTCCATCCCAAAGTGGGGAACACACTCGATCAGGGTCACGGCTGCAAATCTCCTCCATCGAGCACAATTCTCATCCACCTTCATCAAAAACCACATACGATGGCGGAGCGACACATTCCAAATGTACCTCCGCAATACCTTCCACGTCACCGACAAGCACTCTCGTGCCTTGGCGTTTCACATGACACCTCCCTCCGAGACTGATCGCCGCGTTCTCGAGCCCCAAGAGCTCTTGATGGCCGCGTCAGCCGCATCGCCAGGTTTTCCTCCCGCGCCGCGGGTTTCCTGGCAGGGGATATCTATCCCTCCATGCTCCTTCCATTGGGCTGCTAGCCCTTTGTCTCTTCCTCAGTGCGCTTGTGCCATTCTGTCACAGGAGAGCACTCCATGGCATTCACGCTGAGTTCTTAGTACGACAGACTCAGTTCCTGTACGTATCGAGGGTAGGTGGCTCCGCAACAAAGTCTTGTCAGTCTTGTGTTAGTTGTAGCCCACTCTACATAGGACTTCGTTACATCACTACATACGTATATACTAACTTATATACTATGGTAGCATGTCCTAGTCCTCACCTTTCTTGCTAAACCCCCCCCCACCCCCCGACCATACATGGGAAAAAACCATGAAAGTGCAGCATCAGATGAATCCTGATTCAGGTCGACAATAATCAAATAATCTTATTGGCCCCTCTCTCATGAAAGGTGAAATACTTGGCTGGTTATATCACTTGTATTGCACTGTATACAGCCATTCGGATTCATAGACAGCTTGATAACATGATCGCAGTCCCACTTGTCAGTTAAAGAGATTGAGTGTCCTTGGTCAAGTACCATTCAATGTAGGTGCCAATGCATATCCTCAATCCTCTTGCATCTGAAAACAGGGTGAAAATCGGGACAGACAAAGGTCTGATTGCAATCCTTCTATTACTGACCTTCGTTCAACAGAAAAAATGGAGTTGCAATTGTTCAGCTTACCTCTTACTTTGATTCAATGTTATGTATTCCCTGCAGAAAGTTTTAGCAGTGGCAAAATTTCTCATGATATATCACATGTCTGTTCAATGATATACACTTGTCAGCTTGAATTATAAAATTAATTATACTTAAGAAACAAACTCAATTATCAGTGCCACAGTGAAGGGGTTATTTTGACTTGAAGAGAATAAATACTAAGTTGCTGTAAAAATCATTGTAAAAAATAAAATCTAACCATTGTGTCACCTTTTGCCTATGTCATTCTATGATATTATTGTGGGGGAGAATGAAGATGGTATCTCCATAATGGCTCTACATTAAGTCTGTGTGCTGAGATCAGGAACATTGAGTGTGGCAACATCAAAAGTGCCATGGTGGTTATTGATGTACATGAACTGGGTGGATTTGTTGGCCCACATGTCACACAAGAAAGAAATGTACCTTACAGAAGTAGTAACCATATACAATAAGAATCCTATTTTTGCTCAGGCTGAAGTAAGTCAAATTTACTGAAATCAGTATCTGATAGAACATGCCTAATAGAACTACAAAAGTTAGGTGTGTGCTGTTAATTGGATGCAGATTCAACTATAAGTAGGTTCAAGCTTGGAAAAAACAAAATTATCGCAAGTTAGTTTCTGCTCAACTAAAACGACAAATAAAAAACTTCATTTAAGTAATGAAGAAACCATGTATGAAATGTTGGGGATTTTTTGAAAGTTATCACACTTAAAATATAATTGTACAGGTATCAACTTCAATGAACATAGCAAACTCTAAGTAACTTCTTGCAATATCCATGTGTGCATTCCTGTGTGCATGACTAACTACATGTATTCGTTTGTCAACAAACAACACCTAAGTACACTCACAACATTGTTAAGTCATTGTTTTAAACATTATGTCAGTTACAAAATTAGTTTTTACTACTAATGTTAAGTTCTTTGCATTGTAGTTTTGAAATCAGGCCAGATTTTTCTTCATCACATCAACTTTTAATGCACGGCCCTCCAGTTTTATTGAACTGGTTTATGACCATGGGGATTCTGTTCTCTTTGCCAAGCTACATCCCCCCAAAAGTATTGCTCTTGCCAAAATCTGGGGTATCTGCAAAATTGTGCAAAAGTAACTTTGATGCACAAGCAGTATATTAAACCATTTGCAGCCCTGGGGTCTATTTTTTTATTGGGTTATGATCCCCAATATAGACCCCGATGGGCGAAAAATGGCGTGCAGCCCTGGGGTCTATACGCTCCGGGGTCTATAAAAATATAGATCCCCGACTTTTTTTATAGACCCCAGGTCTATATCGACCCGATATAGATCCGGGGTCTATTTTTATTTTTTCGAAGGTTGGCCGGGGTCTATATTTTAGGTACTAGTTCCTACACGGAGATTCCACGAAGAGCTCCACCAGCCCTTCTCCAATTTTGCAGAAAGTTTGATCGGCTACCTCAGTTGGTAAATCATAAATCTCAAAAACCGAAGTTCATGGGTTCGGCTCCCAGTCGTGTACGTCCCATGTTAATTTATCGATCAAAAAATACACATCCTAGGGCTGTGCGGCCATCACGAGGGTCTATTTTTTATTCTCAGAAAAATGGGATCATAACCCATCTCAATTATAGACCCCGAAAAATAGACCCCAGGGCTGCAAACAGCCTTATGTTGTGCTAAAACAACTGAGTTGCAATTGTACTTATAGGTAGGTAACTATTACGTACCTTTACTATAGTACATAACTTGTATGTGGTATTGCGATAAGTAGAGTGTGACCGCTTTTTTTGTACCTTGATTTTTGCAACCGGGCTGCACGATATTGTTAGGTGGCATGGAATGAAATCGTGCAACAGCTTCGCAAACCTATGTTGCAAAAATACTACATAAAATATTGAAGTAAATTATTTTACATAAAAAGGGCTTAATGAAAGGACTTAACGCCAATAAGACAACTAGGCCAGATCTGGCCAAGACATAACGACTAGGCCAGATCTGACCTAATCATAATTTTTTGCAGAAACTCATAGAAGACGGCGTTGTACAGCCAAGTGGACATCACCGTTGGATTTCTTGTGAAAAATTACCACTAGAGACATATCACCACCCCATATGTTTGTCATACACCACAAGCGCCAGTCACGGCCAAAAATTACTACAGTACATCATGTTATGTTGCTGTCCCATGCAGACGCAAGGATAATTCTGATGGATTGGTGGTTCTTGAAAACTGGTGTGGATACACAACTTCAACATGAAAAATTAACAGAAATCCCTGTCCTTATCAGTTATGACTAGTCCAATGACATGCACCCTCAAATATGACTAGGCCAGATGTGCTCATGTCATGTTCTTAAAAAATTTGTGTTCTTATTGGCGTTAATATTAAAACTCTTAGTAAACGAAATCCATTCACTGGTAAGTCCGTCGCGTGAATGACATATCACGTCTCAACTGAAAGATAAGAAATGGTGGGAAATTCCCACGAGGAATTTACAACATCGGTTGCAAAGTTCCGATAATACCGTAATTACTGGTGTATAAGAACCACAGATTGTCCGGTCATTTTCAAAAGATACAATAAGTGGTTCTTATACTACCAATGAAGTTAGTCTCCCTACCGCGATGAAAAAATAAATGTATCTGAAAAAATTACCCTATTTACTTGGAGGTAGCCACTATGTACCATTTCAACCATTGCTTGTCCGTGTGATGTGTGTGTTTGTTGTGAGCATGATGTGTGGTGAGTTTTCGGTCATAATAGTGCAACTCAGTGAATAATGGGACCCATGTGGACCTAAACATAATATGGGCGTGTTGTTCCCGATGAGGAGAATCTAATAACCAATGTTTAGAGTCAACAGAGTGTGTTAATGTACCAAAACGGAAAATGTCCGTCAAAATGGGTCATTTTGCAGTGGTGGTTCTTTTACTGGTGGTTCTGCTCTACGTCTTGTCATGTTCATATAAAGATTTTTCAAAATCTTCGTTGGATGGGAAAATGTGCCAACTTTTCCTCCTGCTTCTCCGTTGCCTCCTTTGTCATCTCTTTCTCATCTTCCTTCTCCTCGTTCTCCTACTTCAGTGAGGCACTTTTTCACCTTTGACCATAACAGGTACTTCCACTGTATACACAATCAATATTACCTGTAAATTACTAACAAAAGCTGCAAGATTTTTGCAGCCAGCTTGACAGAAGAAACATTGTTGAAACAGAGTAAGTATTTGATTTTAAAATAAGGTGGCTTGTCTAAACTTTGATAGTGGGAATGTTCACCAGGCACGTTTCGTGTGCACCTCGCACACGAATGCACCCATTTTGGAAATAAGATACAATTTTAAAGGTAAGCAGACACCAAAACAATATGACTAGCCATGTATGTCGGCCAGAAAAAATATTTACTTACCGGTACGTTCGCTTGTGTAAACCGTGTTGTATGACAAACCTTTTGATGTTGCAATGTCATTCTTGAAAAATATTCACATTGATAGGTAGGTAGTCGTAAGTTCCTGTTGTAAATCAATATATCTTAATAATTTCTTAAGTTAGTCAATCATGTTATGACCAAAGGTGAAAAACTGTCTCTCTGGAGGAGGAGGAGGAGGAGGAGGAGGAGGAGGAGGAGGAGGAGGAGGAGAAGAAGAAAATTATTGCCTCGCCTCTCATCATGAGTCATGAAAACACAACAACCTACCATGAACATGATTTGTAAGGACTCCAAAATGTATGTAAGATTCTTTTAATGGAGGGTTGGCAATACCCCTGTATAACCTAGATCAGCTGGACAAAAATCTCCTGGCAGCTGGGGGCCAGTTTTCCCTAACAAACAAACTAAATTCCCTAACAAACAAACTAACATAAAAATTTGACCTAGTTCAGTTATTGTTCCTTTTCAGTAGCTTGCTGACAGCTGGCACATGAACCAGGTCGCCCTGACTTTTGTCAGCCTAAACAATGACACCAGTCAAATTTATAAGATTTTCAGCAAAGGTATTGATTCCTACTAATGCACAGTTGCCTTCTTGCAGCAGTACTGAACCCATTTTAGTTTTGAACCGTTGCTTGCAACCCAACAATTGAACCATGTTCAGTTACAAGCCTTACTAGCAGACAAGTTGACAGAACCAGGATAAAGCTAGTAGGCTCAACTAGAATGCCACCTCTAGTGTTCTTGTAATCTGGTCCAAGTTAGTGATTGTAGTATGGCAAAAAATAAATGTCTCTTTATGATTTGCTTTACTACCTCTAATTTAGGTGTTACCCTTTACCACATGTTTGATACCTTATTGACGTTACCGTTCACTTGTGTTGCCCATTCCTCCATCACGACTACACAATGCATGGTAAGTTTAAGAGACATCAGAAGTTTATCAGATGTCAGGTGAATCCATGGGAGCAATACACAGGATTATCTTGTCGAGAAATGGAGAATCTTTTAATTTAGGGATTTTTTTGAGTAAGGGTCAGATTTATATGGTGTTCATACAATTTATCCCATCACCTTTTTTATGGTCAAGGTTGCAGATGTATATATTCCAATCTGACATCACAAAGAATTATGTATATGTGCGATGCAGAAACAAAACTTTGACAGTGATGTATGCTTCAGGACACATGAAGACATATGGGGTGGTGATATGTCTCAAGGGCTTACTTTTCATGGGGAACCCAAGCAGGCAAAGGAAACATGCACGCAATTGTAACAAATATATCATGGATTAAGCACATGAGATTTTCTGCAACTCGGTGCATTTTTTAGAATTGAGAATAATTGGAGAATTAGTGGATCATTTGTATAATTGATAATTATTTTAGTGCAATTGTGGATTATATAAGCAATCACAGATTTATGATCTCTAACCCCTTCTTGGTCCCTACAAGCTCCTTGTACTTCCTTTGAACCTCTTTGCGTGCTGGTGGACATGGGTGTGATAAACTGCTCAGGACTCCCTCATTACCAAACTGTGACTTACGACTCCATTTTTCCTGGTAGAGTGAGCTTGAGAGTGTTGGAAGATGAGTCTTGTGCCTCTGGACGTTCATCCTTCTCAAGAATGTATGGGATCAACAGCTTGTAACGTCTGCTTCCTTCCTCACACTCCTGGGGCTTCAGTCCATCTGGGACAGCCTTGCACAGCATCATTTTCTCATGGCCCTAACCAAGAGGATTCCCAATAAAAAGGACATCAACATCATCAGAATCACTGGTAAGGTGTAAAACATCCGTTGGGTATTCACACAAAAATATTGACTACATACCTATGTCATTGAACACCAGTATATTCACTGACTGGGTTTTGTTATAGACACAACACTATCACGGGGCATGAGCTCCCTGATTTTTGTTATATTCATAACAATGTCATGAACTCGAATCTCTCAAAATATCAACGACATACCTGTCTTCAAAATCAATGATCAGGGCATGTGTTTGAGCTGTCTCTGACTTTTGTCGCATTACAAGGTCCATTTCATCCATGTGCAGAAATACTCACGGTACACATCCCCTATCATGCGGTCTAACAGACATTGTTATGTATATAACACATGTCATAACATATGACTCAACAATGTAGAAAAGTAAGGATTCTTCTGGTTAGAAATATTGCATATAATGATAAAAATAATCATGCAACTTACTTCTGTTTTTCTTACCTTTGTAGGTAGCACACATGTTTGACACACCAAATTATATCGATAACATGTTACATACATAACAAAACGAGCGTATGTAAAGAGTTATATACATAATAAATCAATTTCATACAAACAGAGGATCAGTTATTTGTCATTTGGTTGCATTCGATGTAAAAACACACGAGCATGTAAGGCTGGGACTTTGTAGGCTCAATAGGCCAGTCCGATCGGATCAGAGTGAGTCCCACGAGCCCATTGGCCGATCGGCACTGTGAATCGGTGACTTTGTATCGTGCAATAAAGGTCTCCAACTCTCTCCAGCAAAATTTTCAATTGGTCGATGGGTTCTGTCACGAGTTGGACAGTCCAATAGGAGCTTCTATTGGACCCCATTCCCCCTAGGCGTCCAATCGACCAATCGGTTTTTCACTACATAAATTTACGCACAAAATTGCAACACACTTCTGACACAAATAGTTCTGATTTGTGACACCGCTGAGACTTACAACCATGTTTGCTTTCAAGTAGCTGTAAATTGCCCGCCATCGTTCCGACAATCTAGGTTGCAAATTCCCCAGTAATTCCCCAGGAATTACTGATTACCGGGTAATATTGCCCTTTTTTGGAGCAAAGGTGGTTCCCCTCTATGTGAAATTACTGTGTTTTTGGTACCGAAGATTTTTGGGTGCTTGGACAGGAACAGTATGATTTAGACGCAGTAATGTCTAAACGGGCCGGAGTAAAGTTTGTGTCAGATTCAAGGTATCTAGAACATTGTCTGTCTGTCCCTCATTAATACGCACGTTGATTGTGACATATGTTTTTATTTTCACACTGCTGAGCTCTCATTTCCCCATCCATCGTTCTGCCTTACCATGAGAACTATTGCGGCCGCAACATAATTCAGGCCGTCTCGTAACTGCTGGTAGCCTACAAACGCACTTTGCACCGGATTGTTGCTGTTGTTGCAGCGCACATATCAAGTAGTAAGAAGGTAATTTTACTTTTTGATTGTTGCATAGAAATATCTGTTTTTGCCGCGACAGCCGCCACTGTCACTGCCCGTTCCGTGCATTCCTCTGATTCCGCTTCCCATTTCCCCCCAATCAAAGCAAAATACGGCACAATCAAGGGGGTGCTGGATCCCCCTGTTTTTTATTTGGGTAAGTTAACTATTTGTGTTAGTCTTCCCTCATATTACTTGACCATTGACGCTGACAACTTCTTACGCAAAACCATGTGCCGCCTCGCGATCTGCCGGAGCAGCCCCTTACAGCATAACTACAGGTTTCCCGCAAGCAAATGCTCCTTGTACCCACTACAGGTTTCCTACAAATGCATCTTGTACCAGGTTGTTGCTTTTGTCTAGCCCTTTTATGTGGAATGTTTGTTACTTTTTGATTGTTGCGTGAATTGTTGTGCTTTCTGCACTGCTTTGTTGATCAATGACGATGCTTCTCTTCCCATGCCTTCCTCTCCTGCAGTCTTACCCTTTTGGCCCAAATAAAAGCAAATACAGCGCAATCAGTAACCTGCTAGATCTCCTAGATCTCCCTGGTCTTCTTGACATCATTCTGGTGAGGTAACTTGCAGTTTTCCTCTCAATTCTCTCAAACTTCGACACATGGTTTGATGTTGTCTTTGTCTTCACATTCTTCCCTTCTACCCAAATCAATTCCTCCTCTTCTTCTGCATCCTCTTCATCATCCTCTTCTTCAGATTCATCTGAAGATGAAGGCGAGGGCATGACCCTTGCACAATTGAATAGACAGAAGAGAATTGCCATTAATGAAGAAGACGTAGATAGTGCTGTCTCTGTCCTGTCAGGAAGGGGGTTCAAAGAGGAGGAGGTGAAGGAAGAAGAGGAGGCAGCGGAGGAAGATGAGGAGGAATTGCAGGTGCCAAGAGACCTTGAAGAGGTACTTTGGGATGAAGTTCTTTTTGGATGGACGGGAAGATCACCAAGTTTGTTGATCAAGTAGACGGTCTCAAGAAATGGACCTGTGGTTTTTGTGGTGAGGTAAGGAAGGGATGGAATGCCACCAAAGCACTGGGCCATATGATGGGGGGGGGGCAGCAATGTCAAGGGTTGTGAAAAGATTAACTCACAATGGATGCAGTTGTACTTGGATATTATCAAGAGGAAGACGCTCTCAAAAAGAGCAAAGGGAGATCACCTTGACATAGTGAACATGTCCCTCGACAACAAAGAAGCTGACGCTCTAGAATTTGCCATGGCTGAAAAGGCAGCAAGTCAGCTTCGCCGTTTCAGTGGACCTGTGCATGCATCTCTTCCTACAAATTCTGTTGATGTAACTGCAAGGATGTCTCTACTCTCACATCAGGCATTATCAACTCATCTAAGAAGACTGTCCCAAAGAATTACTTTCTGAAGGTAATTCAACAGGTGAACTGTCGTGGTTTTTGCTCCCCCTTCTTGTTTTAAAGCATTCACTCTTTCTCTTCAACCCTCATTCAGATGCCAAGTGGAAACAAAAAGTTTATCTTCAGCAAAATATTGTGATGTCAACTCATGCCAGCCCTCAAGCCGAGGATGAACTTCATATTGCCATTGCTCATTGGATTGCTGCCAACTGCCTTCCCTTTTTCTATGTCAGAGGATGCACTTTTCAAGCGAATTTTGGTGAAGGCAAGAGCAACAAATCATAAGTATGTCCCTCCCACCAGGTACCAAGTTGCCGGCCATTTGTTGGATGCCAACTCCGCTGCCTACCAGAAAGGCTCCCTTGACTCTCTTCTAGCTGACGTAGAGACGTATGGTGTGAGCATTTTTGGCGACAGTGCAACAATAGTCAAGACAACGATGATAAACATCCTTGCAAGCTCTCCCACCAACCCCAGTTGTGTTCTGGATGTTGTTGACTTCACCAACCACATGATGACAGCAGGAAAGAAGGATGCATGGTTTATTGCCAAGCAAATTTTACCTCTTATGGGAAACATTGATCCTAACAATAATCGTATTCATGTTGTTGCTTTCGATGGAGCATACAATGTCCAAAAAGCAGGAGAACTTTTAAGAGAACACTACCCCCAAATCACAGTCCTGCATGGGATTGAACACACAGTTGCCACCATCATTGGTAAGTGGGTGGGGTTGAGGCCCAGTAAGACGCTGTGCCAATTTGCTAAGACGGCGAGAACAGTGCTTTTGCTTTGTATCACTACTTGTAACACTTGTCTGAAAAACTGCTTTTTTGTTTACAGTTAAGGGACTTGTTTGGGAATGTCCATCATGCACCATGTGCTGTTTTTGCCAATGCTTCAAGGGCTCATAACAACGGCAGGATGTTAGAATTTATGAAGCCCTTTGAATGTCGAATGGGAATGTTGTTCCGTCACATCGATTTTTTGGTGGATGCTTCATAGAAATCCCTCATCTAGTAGAACTTACTGGACTGGGCCCAACAAAATATCTTTGATGTACAGACTTGTGATTGAGGAAGTTTCAGTCATGAACTACCGGTATGCCGCCCGTACACTCTGGGGCTAATTTTGTGTAAAAACTTAGCGCGATAAACGAAAATACGGCTTAAGTAATGTATAAAAATCCGTAACCCACCCGTACACTCTTGAAATTCGGTAACCTCCCTGTACACTCTGACGTTTTGCGAGTATACCAGGAGGTTACCGGTGTTTTTCGTTTGCAGTGAAAACACAACAATTATCCTCTAAAGGAAAACCATTCACTGGATCCACTATCTTGTGACAAGTGTAAACAGAACTCACATTCATTCAATCGAGCCCTCTCTTCTAACACAACACTATTCAATTTCAGCCTCACAAAGCTTTTCAATACTAACAGAACCGGTTGGCATCAGGTGTTCTCCCAAAGGTATAGTATCATCAGAAGACAACATGGCTCGAACGAAGCATACTGCTTGCAAGTGTACTGGTGGTAAAGCCCCCCAAAAGCAGCTAGCGACAAAGGCAGCCCGCAAGAGTGCACCTACTGCAGGAGGTTGCAAGAAGCCCCATCGCTATCATCCAGGAACTGTGGCACTCCATGAGATTTGTAAGTACCAGAAAATCACTGATCTTCTGATTCGCAAATTACCATTCCAGCGCTTTTTGAGGGAAGTTAGGCAGGATTTCCGCGGTGATATGCGTTATACAGCCACTGCATTGGCAGCATCACAGGAGGCCTCTGAAGCATACCTTATTGGACTCATGGAAGACACATCTCGACTCATAAAATGATTTGTCTTCATTCATTTTTGTAAAAACATTTTTACGCACTAGTTTGTGCACTTCCGCAAGGGATCGAGACGTTCCCATCTGTACCATCAAGAAAATATTTCTGCACATGAGGTCCCCCATTGTCTTCAAAAGCGAAGCCAAAGGTTCTTTGTTGAGAACTGCCTTGCCATCCTTGGTCTTGACAAGTTCACCGTCATCGTCCACTTCCCATACTGATGCATAGACCTTCAAACTGTCCTCTCTTTCTACTTTGTCCAAAAAACCAATGGGGTGCCCTTCAACTTCCAAATAGTAAATATTCCTTATAATGTTGTCATATGCATTGATGAGTTCCCTCGTCCAATAATCCACAGATCATTCAAAACAAATTTCTCGATGCACAGCATCAAATGCGTCACGATGTAATCCTTCTTCCACTAATTTCGCAGCCTCTTTCCGCATCTTTGGGTAAATTTCCATTAACAAAGCCTCCTGCTTGTCTGAGAGCACTATGTCAGTGACATCATTATTTCTTTCAGACGGGGTGTTTGACAACTCCCCAATCTTGGATGAAGTCAAAACATCAGGCTTTTGGCGTTTCCGTTCAGACGACGGCCTTTCTTGCACATATGCACTTTTTTCCACCCATTCCTCATGCTTCTTGTTCGACCATTTTACCCTGACATATTCTTTACCACGAAATGTAACAAAACCAGTCCATTGCCGGACGGTTATATAAGACTCGTTCTTCCCAACAAAAGCACATTTGTCTCTCTTAATACGACTTTCTTCAAGCACAAAATAAGGAGAATGCTCCCTTAGCCTTGCAATGACTCCAGATATTTTTTTAGCCTTTAGGCTGGGACTTTCTTGCTTTGATAGGCCGATCCGATCCGATCGGAGTGAGTCCCACGAACCCGATCGGGCGATCGGCACTCCTCAATTATGACTTTGTTGTGAGTCATACGCGTGTTCAATCGCCTACAGAAAAAATTTCCATTGGTCGATCGGTTCTGTCACGAGTTCGACAGTCCAATAGAAGCTTCTATTGGACCCCGTTTTCCCCTAGAGATCCAATCGACCAATAGGATTTTTGCTACATAAATTTACGCACAAAATCCTAACACACTTCTGATAAATCATTTTCACGCGTTATTCAACCTACCATACCCCATTTCCTTCCACAACGAAGCCATCAACAACGATCACACCTTTTCGGATCCAACTTCTGTCTCGCCTTCCACCTCACTGACACCAGCCTCGCCTTCCTCTTCCCTCACACAAACACAAGCCGATGCTGCCGCCTCCACCAGCCGCTGTCCCTACGACGAAGATGACCAAAACCAACATGATGACGATCAACAAATTCGTGAACTCCACCTCCCTTGCCTTAGACAACAATTATACTTGCAAAATTCTATCGTGGTTACCGAGCTGGATGCGCACTCACAAAATACCTCCTTGTCTCCAGACACAAAAGACTATGAGAGAATTTCGAACCGGCCCCCTCGAGACCTGCACACCGTCCTCCACAACAAGTTTGGTATGGATCCACAACGAGTTTGGTATGGACATGAGAAATGAGGAAGAAGTGTGGATTTTCTTACGTTTTGCTGGACCGAATACAGGAGCGAGCAGTTGCGACAATACACAAACTGGGATGAATTATGTTATTGACCGGCGATGGAATGGAGTAGGGAGGGAAAGAAGCTGGAATGACTGGGCATGAATTCGCTGTGTTCTTGGAGTCTCTGAACAAAGATGGAATGGTCAATTTGAATAGAAGTTTATGACTTAGATAATTTTAAGTTTCAATTATGTGTTACACTAGCTTATCGTTGACGTTGGGGGGTGTCAACATGGTAACACATATGATACCTCAGACGGCTGTGTTAGCCTCTCCACCATCAAAATAACATTGTTGCAGCCCCATTTCTCCTCATTGCTACCAATCGCGTTGACGACCAAATCGAATCCAAATTTCCTTGAAGGAAGCAGTCTCCTCCCCCATTTTCCTGACACACAAATCGCAGTCGCCCAAAGATACTGGGAAGCGAAGCTACTGTGAGACTGCGTGGAGATGGAGGGAACAAGTGTTGCAGGCAAGGCCTGTTGAACAATTGGATACGAACGCACCCAAGTGCGCATTAAAAAGTCAGACCCGGTAGATTTTAGTGAAATTACAAAAAAGCTGTCACGGTTTCTAATTGGTCGATCGGATTCGGAAACGAGAAAGTCCCAGCCTTAACCCGTATGGCTCTATCATGTCGACAGGGGAACACTGCGTAACGTCCTTCCACCATTCACCGTTGTATTTATCAACATCCCAGAATGTTATTTTCTTTTGTTCGAAGAATTGGTCCCGAGTCGTCTTGAGAATTGTGCATTTGTGGTGTTCCTGTTCCCTTGCATGCTTCATGTTCATCCAATTCCTCTCACGTCGTCATTGACGCTTCGTATATTCCGTCTCAATCCACCGTGGTTCCATTGTTACATTTTGACAGTCGCGGGCACGATTGATGTGTTGACTGTTCTTTGTAAAGTCTGTGTAGCACTATTGACAATTGGTTGCGTGCATTGGTTCTGCAACCAAAATGTTAGTGTACTCTAGATCGCAGGAGACAGCCTCATTAGGGCGGCGTAAAGAAGTGTCACTTGATGCGGGGCTGAAATTTTGGCACGTGTGTCTACATAATTTGTACTTATTCCTTTGTACAGCAGGATCTCACTCTCGCGCGACCTCTCGTATGGTACTACTGTAGTCTCGTATGTCATCATACTCTTGACGATCAACCACACACAGGAAAACCCAAAAACAATATCGAACGAGGGTCTTCTGCTTCTCTCCAACAAATAATGTTCCACCATGGAGACAAACAGCGTGTTGAAAATAAAATTCTCAGGCACCACTCCCAAGGGATGGGCAAACAAGTCTGCAACTCTACCGATAATGCTAGTGCTGCAATTAGAAACAAGCACACCCCTAGATATGTTGAATGAAATGATTCTTGATGGATTCAAAGTCAAAAGAAATGACAGAGCAAATTTTCGCCCTGAGCTTATGGTAGGATTCCCTCCAAAACTGCTTGATATAATGGGGAAGCATGTTGTTGGAGATTTGCCCTTGCGATCCAACTAAAATGTAATTGTCCGCATACGTTGTAGAAAACACAACTTCGACGGAAGAGAAAAGCAGCCGAGGTCGCAAAGTCTTCCTTTAAGGATGCACTCAAGGCCCAAGACGCAATGATGAAACATAATCTGATCAAGCAAAAGAAAGTATCCTCATCGAAAATACGGATAAGTGGACCAGGCTATTGCTTATCAGACGGCAACGATGTTTCCAAAACCGCTAAATCCGATAATCTATCTCTGAAGGAGATCAAGACAGAAGGATTCGGCCATAGAATATCGGATCATACAACTTCTTACCCCACAGGAAAAAGAAATCCATTAAAACCAAAAAGATCTACTCTCGTTTTAAAGAGCACGGATGACATATCGTCGTTCTTAGTTCAGGCTTTCAACAGGGGTAGCAATGGGAAACCGTTCAAGCAAATACGAGCAGTATACAAAATGTCCCTGGCAAATATGCAGGAAATTTCCCAGGCACACGCTCGTGTACATTCTGCAACACTTGGTCAATTCTTTATGGCCCCTGTGAAGAGTGTCAATGTTGATGCCGGAACAGTGTTGGGATCGACATTCCACCAAAGAAGAGAAGATCATTGTGTGTCGCACCAAATTACTTATGGAAAAGAGATGTCGAAGAAGGGAGGGCAGTACGTCGACAGAGTCAGCGTTTTACCACTGGACATTATAAAGAGTGTCATTGAGAATGCATACATGAGCAAAACTGATGATGATGATAATTACGACAATGATAACGATGAAGACGACAACAAAAACGTGATTGATACCGGAAAGGAACTTTTGCGCCCCATCGCAATTGCTCAGATGATGCCACAACTGTTCTGGTCAGTGGTTTCCCACTGCAGACCGTCCTCAGAATCAGAATATTTTTTACCCGTGGAAGATATGCTCCAACAACTGCTACCACACTTAGACTGTCTTTTCTCAACCGCCGTGGAAGACAACGATTATTGAGTGAACAAGCTAGAGAAAACCTTAGGCAAGAAAAGATGACAACGCTCAATTGCGATGAATGGATGCTTGTTACCCCGACGGAAGATGACGAAGACAAATTGATTGAGTGCATATCATGGGATGAAGAGGCAAAGGAATGCAATATGGCCAGAGCTTATAGTACCTTGATGATACGTTCCAAGTTGGAACCACGTTGTTTTAATTGGAGACAATTAGCAAACGCAGACGCCAAGACATTATACAACAAACTGATCCGGGAATGTGCAGAATCAGCGATGGAATCACCGACACTGAAGTCGGTCGAAACATGGATACTGGTCGCTAGGAACTTTTCCATTGATGAGATTGTGAATGAAATCGTTGGTAGGGATGAAAACATCTTTGGATTGCTAGAGGCACTCCATTGGAATACTCCTAAAGACTTAATTACTTACTGGGGTCGACATCCAATTTGTTGTTGAAGACTATGGGAGATCACCCTAAAAGTTGTGCGGATAATTTTCATGACCGATACCAGGAACAGGATGTACGGCATTGGATTAGTCGAGCAAAGGTTGCAATAAAGATATGTCCCTGGCTCGATGAGTATTTCTGTCAGTTTAACAAGTAAAGTCTTCCATATATGTTCAGATTTGTAATTTGGTACATGTGGAGTTTTTTATTTATTTTCTATGTAATGCTAACAATGGTCAGTCAGATATTTTGGCAAATAATAGCCTTGCTAGTCAGCTCCAAAGGTTAAAGTTCCAAGAAGTCATTTGTTTCCACAATGTTGTGTTCCAGTGATTAACTCCATCAAAGGTCAAAGTTCCAAGAATCATGATTTCATCACACCGTCAATGTTTGAATACTCTTTGAATATCCTCTGGAGATTTGTCCTGTTGCCAAGTAATGAAGTATGAATTGAGTCGCAACTTGTCACAGTTCCGTCCAAAGTTAGATAAATATATACACCCACCCACATGTAATGCAATAAAACTGCTAAGCTGGTCAGCTCCAGCAACGGTTGAATTCCCAAGAAGTCCGCCGCAGCATGCAGTTCAAACAGAGCGTTTTGGTCTACATCAACCATTAGAGCATACTCCTCTTGAACGAAATCGCGTATTCTTGAAGAGGTAAAGGGGGTGAAAATTTTTCGCACTTTAGAAGACAATAACGTCATCAACTTGTAAGCAAGCGTTTCAACGGAAAGTGGGAGAATCTCACTCGGGTCTTGTTTGTAATACTCGATATATTTCACGATCTCGGCCAAAACAACTGAGTTAATCGCATGGAGCGGAATCTCACGCACTACCTCCCGCCATTGCCTCTATTTCGGTCCGTATCACCCCCATCTTCAATGTCTTCGTCGTCGAGACATAGCGTAATGAAAAAGGAAAGTTTGGCTACATTGCTGGGAAGTTGATATCTTACCCCTTCTCTACTTATCTGAGTTTCAGCATCGTTGTATGCCCACATTGAGATGATTGGTGAGAATTCTTTTGTACTGTGCCCACCTGCTGTACTCCACACTCTCTTATTGCACTCACCAAGGTAACAGCTTGTATAGCATTATCATTTTCCATCATTTATTGCTCTTTGACAACATCGGAGATGGGCGGTGGACCGTTCTTAAATCGCCACGATAGGGTGTGCAGTGCATTTGGGTAGATTTGGGAGAAGTCTATGCTGGGGCTGAAGTTTTGGACAGTGTGGTCACGTGACTTTGTACTGATTCCTACATATGCATAGATGTATTCATAAAAATGAACACTCACCGCGTTCGCAAATGAAAGGCTTTTCTCGACTTTTCAAATCCATGGACATGATATATTGGAAGCGTCTCTTTTATACTTTACAGGTGGGTTACACTTACTCGTTCACAAATAATATCTAGAGGAAGTATTCATACAAACAACTCCTCAAGGACATCAATCCCAGGAGATTTCAAAATCAGACACAACAAATTAGCGTTGTCTTGGAAGCCTCGACGCACATCCTTTTTGATAGTGGTCCACAAGGTGGAGACATCACTCATAATGATAGCATTGTAATAATCTTTGGAATCAGACAGCTTGTGTGACAGATCATGATATGTACAGACGGTTACAAAATCACGAATACACATTGAAGACACATGATAAAAACACAACTTGAGCCATACCAACATTTTTGAAAGTTCCTGTGTTTCCGGTCTTTTGTGACAATGAGAGTATGTTTTATATTACGTTTGTCGATACGAAGCTTTTCTTCCTTCAGAAATATGATGATTGAATTAACGACAGCTTTCCAATCTGTCGTGTGACAATTAAGCCTGTAGAAATGTGGGTTGGACGGGTGCGCTACCAAACGAGGCTCAGTTGAATCGACAACAGAGACTTCAGAAGTCATTCGTTCTATTGTTTCAATCCACTTCTGCAAGGTCATTTGACTTTGTTTTCTATTTCCATTCAAGCCACATATGAAATGACAACAGAATGCAGAATCATTTGCGCCAGGGGCAAAGAAAAGAGAGGTCTCTGGGATGAATTTTGATTTGAGATGAGCTTTGACAGAGCATCCTTTTTTTGTCCAAAGCGGTCGTACATGCCAAAGCCGTTTGCTCTCCCAATAATTCCGCAGCAACGATCCGAAGTAAATGTTTCATTGACATAAACAATGTCGACATTCTTTGTCTCAAAACCTTTGGGACCTCCACGGTAAGGGAAAATTCCAACTGCAGTGTGCGCTGCCTCTCCGAGGACAGTCCCTCCTGCAACGACTGATTGACGAGCAGCTCGCTTGTCATGTAATGTGGTGGGAAGTGTTGTGTTCCAAATCTTTTTGCTGTATTGCGTAGTTGGAGTTGGAGCATTGATCACGATCGTGTCACTTGTTTCCTCATTCACTACTTGTGTCTCCTTGTGTTCTGCATTACACGAATTTAGTAGCTTGATTGTAACTGTAATTTTGATACTGCCTTCCATGGAGTGAAACATTTTTGCGCTGTGAGTGTGGCGATGGCTGCGGAGCTGCTGCGGAGACCCTACGAGCAGGCTGGTAAACAATGTTAATTTTTGATCTAATTTTGTGTGTTGGTGTTGGGTGACTACAATACCGTACTAATTTAGGCAGTGTACCGGTCGGGCTGAAATTTTGGCACATGTGGCCACGTGATTTGTATTGATTCCTATGCAACTCGCAATTATGTTACTTGTCTTACCACCTACAAATATAATATTTCCCTAAGAGAATACATCTGCGAACAGAGGCAAATGCACTGAGACAGGTCCCTTATTGTTATCAGGGTCACTGTTATCACACAAAAGAACCTCCCAATCAGAATACACCAGAGTAAACTGCCTTTGGAATGGAAAACCCATCTTTGAATAGGGTAACATGAGTGCATAATCCAATACATTCAAGCTGGTTTTTCGAACCGATGAAACCTCATTAGTACACTCAAATCTACAGAACTGCATTCCTGTCTCATGAGTGTACATTTGTGATGTGTGATAGCGAAACAATAGGAAAGTGACTTGGTGTTCATCTCCTCTTTGTTCTGGTTCTCCTCTAGTAAATGCAACATGGACTTCATTGCAATCACCATCTAGGCGGAAGCAGGACAAAGGTTCTCCTGATCTAAATCTATCTTCGACTTCTGACTTCTTTTGAAAAACATGATAACCTTTATACCGATCAGGCCGAGTAAAAACAGACGCATATTCCCTATTCAGAAATTCCATGCCTGTAAGTTTATGAAGCAGCCTAATCTTTCCTTCACGGTACATTTGGCATTTTCTCATTGCCCATAGGATCGATTTTGGTCCTGTATAGTTTTGTTCTGCCCCCTGCAGGTGTTCAGGATAAATATAAGCTGCAATAACGTTTCGGACAAGTGAAGCCACCTAAAATCTGTACTTACCAGATTAAGGTCAGTGGACCTAAGTACTCTTGCTGGTCCTCAATGCTAGCCAGGAAACTAAGCCAAGCTCCTTTATTCCATACAAAGTCATTGTTCTTAATAGATATTCCTTGCTCAGTATTTTGCATCACACTGCTCGTTGCAGTCACCTCAACATCCCTTCCAAGCAACATTTTAAATAGTCGTTCCTGCAGTTCTACTTTTTCCCATTGGTTGCAGCACCCATCTCTTTGAGTCTTTGTCTCAGGTGATTCATTGGCATCTTTCCAAGTCTGGCTCTGTTGGTCTGCATGCCACTGGCTGTTTGAATATCTAATTTATCAAGCAACTCAAGTATGTCTTCCCTTGAAATGCTTTGCACAAGGTCATTGGCCTTCCCATTACTCTTGTTTGACTGCTGGTTGATATTTTCATTTCGCGTCGTTCTCAGAATCTGAAAAATTACCAAAATGTAGGTGTGCATAGTGAGCCGTTGACATGAACAGTCTCATGTGATCCCGTGCATTATACTCAGAATTCTGTTTCTTTGACATCAACAAAGATACAAGGGCGTGGTAAGAATTGATCATACGCTTCATGTCTGCGACGTCATGCTTAGCTCTGAATTAATTTTCGCATTCAGGAAATACATCCCATACAAATAGGAAGACAGACGGACAAAGCCCATTTTATTCTCTCCAATCCATGATGCCTTTGGAAGACTTTTCACCTTACACCATTCCAACTTGAAGGATTCGATGTGTGATATAATCCTATTGGCAAAAGATACGAATTCGTTAAACTTCTTCCACTTCGAGAGACACTGGTGATGAAAATCCATAACATGTGCCGTCATGTTATGTGCAATTGCATGCATAGGCGCCATGGGACATCTGTGTCTCTTAAAGCAATCATATTCTGGAAGCCATACTATCGGCACTAAAGCCTCAACCCCAGATCTAGTTTGATTGGCTTTGTCTGTCTTCACCAAAGCTTTGATATGCTCGATCCACGATTGTCTAACATTGCATGTGCGCAGGTATTCTTCCATGTTTGCTTTCGACCAATAATTACATCTCCTTGCCTCATACGCAAACAAACAAACTGACATCATGAATTCCCCTGTGAGTAATACTGGCCCAATGAATCGCATTCCAGGTCTACAAGCTTGTGGTGGCTTCAATGTCTCTCCTTCCAAAATTATTTCATCTGGTCCCAAAGGGTAGTTCTCTGGGACAGGGCAACTTGATTG
This sequence comes from Cyclotella cryptica, assembly GCA_013187285.1. NCBI lineage: Eukaryota > Bacillariophyta > Thalassiosirophyceae > Thalassiosirales > Thalassiosiraceae > Cyclotella > Cyclotella cryptica. The sequence goes on along the minus strand of JABMIG010000549.1, from coordinate 16,196 downwards.
AAAGGGGTCGTTTGGATCAATATTCCAGCGGAAACATTTGTTGCAGTGGCGAGATTCTGAAATGTGAGAACGGGCAAGAACTTTGGAAGTGATATCTTTGTAGCATTCCTTGCATGCTGGTAGTCTGTCGAAGTCAACACAGTACGCATAATTGGAGCACTTTCCGAAATGACCCTCCTTTCTTGTGTTAGTGACAAATTGTCTTTCTGGTCTATCAGAGGAGTGGAATAGGAATCCGACCGACATACGTCGAATTTCATTTGTGACTCGAAATAGGTAAGAAATCCCTTCATCAATTTTTGACTTCTCTGTGGTAGTATTCAATAACAGGTGTGTGGTCCTCAGTACTTTTCCCCATTGCCAATACATGGGTGTATTTGCCAGTGTTCATTTCCTCCAGTGGAGGGCAAATGGTTGCTGTCATAATCCAGACACTGTTATCCTTTTGTTTAACAAAACATCGAAGGAACGAGTCGCTCCAAAAGTACACCCAGCCAATACTTGTCTCACGAATAGACTCATCAGATAATCCCTCTATTTTCATGGCATCGACTATGTCATTGACGAGGTCGGCCATCGCTTGGGTACCATTCAGACCGTCTTGGTTCGGCTCCTTTGTTCGACCGTCCCAGGCAAATCCAAACAAGCCATGGTGGCCAGCCATAATTCTAATCGTCTCTTCCAAACTGACACATGCATGATTGTTTATGTTAAATACCTTCGAACCGGAAATTCTTCATGATGGAGTGTGCGCCATTTGTGAAGAATTTCTTAACGTCTTTCATTTCACGTGGGAATTTTGTCGTGACATCATCGTGATTTATGGACCCCAATCCGAACAGTTCAAATTTCTCATTGTCATATGTCACGAAGTCTTGTTTGTATTCACGGGAAGTTTCATGATGATGTGATGGTACTTGAATATAACTCGTGCCTCCCTTTCGCCCACAAGTATATGCATGTTCTCACGATTGCCAACGTTCGCTCTGCCCACCAAACCACGATAACCCCCTGTATTGTCACAATTACTTTTAGCCTTCTGGAAATACTTCTGATAGAAATACAGCTGGTTTTGACAGTGTGACTTCCGAACACTGTTCTTTCTTAGGAACTTATCTTGTTCTTCCCGAGTGTCTAAGAACAAAAATCATCATAGCTGTAATAACAATCAGCGTCCTCATATGCGGTGATAGCGAGCATGTCAGCATCGTCAGCAACATCTTCGTCATTATCCAACGGGGTATCTTCTTCCATAGGTGGAGAATTCGGATCCAGGTCACACATTATGTAATCGAGATAACGGTCAAACATTTCGTTTTGTATATTCTCCCATTCCGTCAGCTGGTTTTCCATTTCATTCTGTATGAGTAATGGATTGAACAGGTTTTTGTCATCTATACAATCTTCCGCCGTTGATTGACTATCACCAGTATCATCTTTGTTAAAATCACCGATGTCGTTGCAGTCAACACCATACTCAACTGAATCTGCGAAGAGATTGTGTTCCTCCACCAGATCATGACCTTCATGAGAATCAGCCTCCGCATTTACCGTTTCGACGATCTTTTGTAGGGATCTCTTCGTTGCTTAACGCGTGTCTGTGTGCGACCTTAAAATGTTGTCTCATATGAGAGGCCGGAGTACGTCCAAATCTCACAAATGTTCTATTTCTGAGATCAACGAGTAATTCACAATCGGCGCAGCAGAGGAAATCTGTTTTACATCCCCTGCATCTGACATGAACATACCGCACCCTCTTGAGGGCCGTCGTAAATGGATGAAAGGTTGCAAACTTTACAGGTCAAATTCATTTTTTTCTTGTTTTTGACAGTTGAAGCAATCCTAGCGCTGGTTGAAAAGATGAGAATACCCCATCACCAATTCGCGCCAGTTTCTTTGCAGAATAATGGAAGAGCACGGAGCCCACACGTATATATTTTTTGACCGTTGCTTTTTAGGTACTAGTTCCTAACTGAGACTCCCGTGGACACACGTGCCAAATTTTCAGCCCCGACGTTGTTTGACATCATTATTTTTCCATGAGAGCCACATAGTACGGTAACTACTTTCATTCTTCCCAAAATGATTTCTCAACCAAATAATCCACAACCCGTGGTTTTTAACATTAATAATACTCACGGAAACAAATATGTCAACCATGCTGTCCAGAGGCCACAGGTGCTGAGTGTGCTCAAGCGGGCCACGTGATCGCTCCAACGTCACCTCTTTGTGAGGCTCAACAGAACACCACAAATCCGACGGGCAAATCTTCCACAACTCTCTCAACAAAGAATTAGGAATTAGTTCAAATGGCTCTCATTCGCCAAGCAAAGCTCGGGACACGGAATACACCACAGACCCAAATCATCCATCCATTGCTGCACAAAAGAAGATCGCCACGAACACAAATGGACTTGCTATCAGTGTTGAGACAGATAGGGAAGGCGTTGTTATATTGGATGGCGGACTCGTTCCATACAAAAAGGGGGGTCTCAATGTTGCACATGCAACAAAATACTGGTCCTATTATGCTCATATCCGTCCTGGCATGAACGGTAGTAGCTTTCCTGCTGTTACAGAGGAAAATGTGCATGATTTCCTTCAAAGGTTATGCTCAATCCGCCAAGATGTGCTCAGCATCGGGAAAGCATCATTCGAATCAGCAATAGTCGCAGCGTTCAATCAAAGCGGACACACTAGCAGAGGTCAGCCAATAACCAGCACTGCTGATGTTGAAGACCTTATGTGTAATTGGAAGGGAAGTGTCTTAAGTTGTCTCCAGCTAAATTGGAGAAACATTCACAGTCTCAACACCAAGAACAGTGAATTTCTCAAAGAAACGCTTCCTATGGCAATTGTTGGGCATGGAGCAACTCAGGATCCACCGTATACCATCAGTGACGCTATCAGTGATAAGGCAGATACAAAAAGAAGGGTGTCGAATCATGGCCTAGTCAAACTTGCAAACTCTGCCTGTGTAGATGTAAAGAAGAAATTTCAACATCTTGAGGAAAAGTTATTTGGAATGTCTGTGAGAACCAAGGCAGGGGGCAAACAGCATGTGCATGCTGATCATTATGAGATTGAAGTTTCGTTTGATAATCAGGCAAAAGGACAATCCAAGACATACATCTTGGTGCAGAAGCGATTGTTCAAGGGAGGGAATTTTTCTGGCAATAATCCACCAACTGAACAACATCTACGAGCACATCTCAATAGTGGGGACAAAGTTAAGATCCTCTTACAAGCTGCTATCTCAAGAGCAAAGAGGGCAGGGATTTCCCGTCAAGTGCTATCATCATGCATGGATGATTTCTATCGAGAGATAAACTGTTCATCAAGCATCACTCTTCCTCCTGATTTGGATGATGTACTTGATCTCGGTGCGTCTATAGAAGGCAAGTCATCGTCAATCGACTGTTTCTCTCACGATAGAAGGCTGGAGCAACATCCTCCACCAACAGAGATTTCCCAAAAATGGGAGGAGCACTGGAGGATTGCGCATCAACAGCCTTGGCAGCAGGAACAGTCTCGGCAGTGGCAGCACCAGCAGCCTCCAAAGATAGGGCTGCCGCAGCAGGTCCAGTTCCAGCAGCCTCCAAAGATAGGGCTGCAACAGCAGGTCCAGTACTTACAGCCAATGAAGCCGCATCAATGGAATGGGCAGCAGCAACAGTTTGAATGGAGGGCTCCGCAGCACAATGAAATGGCGCAGATGGTGAACACTGATCAGGAGAAGTGGATGGATCGCCATCAACGGATGCAGCAGTCTCCAGGGATAGGGCTGATGCAGCGGATGGACCAGAACCAGCAGACACAGCATCCACTTCTGATTGATCCTATGAATGATAGTCTGAGAAACAGCATAGATGGAGGTGAAACTGGCACAGAGCCAAAACAGCAGAGTGGTCTACATCTACAACAGCCACGTCGGATGGAGTCAGAGAAGCAGCAGATGACTCTGAAACTTGCAGAGCCACAACAGCAGAGTGATCTACAGCTGTTGGAGAAAATGAAGGAACGGGTGCGTCTGCTTGAGCAACAGGCTCAGCAGCTGGGACAACAGCAAACCCAGATAGATATGGGGCATGATACAGGCCGGTATTGTCTGCCTGACAAGCTAGTTCAACCGCAAGAAACTCAGCGGGAGGAACAGCAATAAACACAGATGACAACGGGACAGGGAACCAACACACTTGAATTCTTCAAGTCCTCCTCCAGAAGACTGTCGTCTGGTCTGCAGAAGACCGCGGTTATGGATTGTGATGATGGTGAATCGAAGTCAAGTCTCGACAATGGAGAGGAATTGATCAATATGCATCAGCAGCATTCGGCTGAGACAATCCTTTGTTCAAAGTTTGAATCAAATGGTCAGCAAAAATACTTGATCAGATGGATGGGAGATTATAAAGATAGTTGGCAACATAAAGGCAAAATTTCATCTGATGTCATAGAAGATTTCAACAGGAGAAAGATGCAAGAGAGAGCAAACGAGCACTTGGCTATGGTATCAGTGTACTCCATTCAATGTGTACTTCTTTCTATTTCCTGTTTTACCTTCTCATGTCACCAACATTGCATTCATTTCTTCTTTGTGAATTAGGATGCCATAGACAAGGTTGTCCAGACCATCTTGTATTCTAATAAGAAATCAGGGAAGGCGAGGCTGTACAAGGTTCGTTGGGTGATGGAGTACCCTGATGAATGGTTACCTTATGACAAGGTTCCAACAGGCTTGAGAATCGCTTTCGAGACAAGGAATGGCACTCAAAGAGAGGGGCATAAGGAACAAAACTCTTCGCGTGCAAAGGCGTCTCCCGGAGCGGCTCGGCTAAATGAGGTAGAAGTATTTATTTTCATCTAGCATGAATTTAATTGTTTGACTAACATTGGTTATCTTCTCCTACTTGTGTATTTAGGACACAAAACGCAAACAGGTGCCACAAGCACCTGCTGAAAGATCTGGAGAGAGAGAGTCGGTGGTGAGTGAATGATAAACTACCTTTTTGACCTGTATTACTTATCACCTCATGCGTACAATTTATTTCATTCTTCTTCCTATATTTCTTCTTCCTATATTTTTGCACCGTGAGTACAGACGACTGCCTAATTGTTTCCTTAGCATCCTTGATATGTAAGATCCTTTCCTTTTTAGCTTCATTACCACGGTCTCAAAAGCGGTCTCGTGAGTATCTGGTGTACTAGTGTCATATATTCACCTCATACGTCAAAGTTGTGCTCAACATATGTGCATTTTTCAGTATTACCTGTGTCGAATGTCTCGTGGTGGGTTCTCCAGCTGCAGGAAGGCCATGTGCAGTAGCTGCATGGAAGATATGATGGACAGTCCAGACGCTAATGTTGCCGACAGATATGGGAACAAGCTCAAGAGAAGTCAACGTCAGATAATCGAATTTATGACAAAGCCAAAAACAAAATGTGCAGTAGATTGGAGCAAGTGTCATCATGGTACCAAAGAGGGCTTTCAGGCAGAAAGCGATTTCATGTATCTGAAGAAGTCTTTTCGTGATGGAATGAGGAAGACTGGGAAGGCTGATTCTCTTCTTGACAAGAATTGCATGAAGTGCAACAAACCCCTGCTTCCTATCCACGAGGGCGGCGATGTTAACTGATGATAGACATGAAACATCTGCTTCCTTTCCGCTAGTTTTGCGATGGTGACTTACGATTGACGTTGACGTTTGGAACATGTTTGATGACACTACGGGTTGAGTGGCCCATTGCCATGATGCATGGTCACCCTTTGGTTGATGTGGAGATCACCATGGTGTGTATGAGGAATCACTGCAGGTTTGAGTGGAGCTTTGCCGCGGACTAGCAGAGCATTCTGTTGGGGCTGAAATTTTGGCACCTGTGTCAATTTTGGTGGGCTCAGGGTGGTGGGCGATGTGAGGGGCTACTGTAGGCAGGTGGGCGTAGCATAATAAGTAAGCCCAAACCTAGCTTCCACCTGTAACCTACCTACCTCCGGTAACCCACCGGTACACTCTTAGATCCCTCCCATACGTAGGAATCTGTTTTTCGGCAAATCAAGTAACTCTCGTGCAAACTCGGGTAACCCTCCCGTACACTCCGGTAACCATCCCGTACACTCCGGTAACCCTCCGGTGCTCTCCGGTAACCCTCCGGTGCTCTCCGGTGACCTCCCCGTACACTTCCGGTTACCCTCCTGTACACTTCCGGTTACCCTCCCGTACACTTCCGGTATGCCACCGGTAAACATTTTTTTAGCATCTCAGTAATGCAGTTATAGCCACTAATTAGATTGATATCGATTCTAAGACTTACTGAGAAGTCTGTTTTCCTGTAAAAACGTACCAATTCCTATCGCACGTAGAAATAAATCCGAAAGCTCCTTTTGGTCTCGAATTTCCGGTAACCTCCCGGTAGACTCCGGTAACCCTCCTGTACACTAGTTTGACGGATGGTTACAGAAGTGTACCGGGAGGTTACCGGAAGATACCATTCTGAGGGCTCCTGTAACCTCCACGTACACTCGATTGTACGGGGAGGTTACCGGTGTTTTTTGTTTGCAGTGTTGGTGAAGTTGGATGATGCTTCACATGAGCAGCCAATGAAGAAGTTTGGGTACAAGTACTGCATTTTGCTTTGTTTTCTTGGGTTTGACAGCACAAAGCCATATCTGAAGCAGCCTAATAAGTATTGGACAATTCAAGAGTTGTTCAAAGACTGTGACTTCTATGGCATGATACAAGATTACTACAAGCAACATCCCAAGGAAGCTGAGGACATTGGGCTCAGGATAAACACAGATGGTGGAATTATTGATGAGTTGACCGAGAAGGAGGCAGTTCAAGCAGGAGAGTCCACGAAGAGGAAGAAGTACAATGTAATGGAGACCAGTAAGGCTAGCGGGAAGAGGAGTCAGAAATAGTTGTTTGTTTGATTAGTGCTTTTTCCCCACAATTGGCCTTGGTGGGTGGTTTTTTTTCAGCACTATTTAATCTAGTTATAATGTTATCTAGAGTGATATTGAAAATTCTATGACTACATTACTTTGATGTTATTGGGTAATTTCTTCAAGATTACTGTGAGTTACTGTCACATTACTGTAATACTGTAAACTTCAAAGATGCCAACACAGTAAACTACAGTAAAGTAAAGTAAAGTAAAGTAAAGTAAAGTAAAGAGCAATACAGTAATCATATCAAATATTGGCAGTAAAGTTACTGCCAGAAAGTCAATAAGACTCCCACCATGGATGTGACACAGTGTGACATCACGAAATGAGACTCCCACCAACAAATTACCGGGGAACATACAGTAATTACTGGGGAATTACTGTGATTACTGGGGAAGTAATATTTTGGGGGTTTTGGTGACAGTAACAAAAACAGTAATTTGCAACCTTGCCGGCAATCAATGCAATCCAAGCATTTGCATTATCAACTTACCAATCACCACTCGCACTCAACCGACCTCCTCATTCCCGCCACATTCCACTCTCCAGCAACAACCACGACCTAGAAACGACCAATGACGAGGAACCATCCTCCTCGTTATGTCACCATGCCGAGCTTCAAATCAGCTCTGATGGGCATTACAAAGTCATGCCCTGTACAAAATATAGATATTGCAAAAAAACTGTCATGAGTTTGGATTGGCCAATTGGAATCAGGCGCCTAAAAATACTTACCCCCTATCAGACACGTTGATAGAGCTAGTTGACGTGATTTGTAAGTGAACGTGAATCGAGATCCAGTGTCCTAAGGTATGCATGAACGGTGGAGGCAAAAAACACATAATATTTCTACGCAAGACAAGAGTCCGTGCTGACAAGTCCATCATAGTGATGAAGCAGGATGGGTCATGGGATGTGAGGATCCTGTCCTGTGACCACAGCCCAACCAAAACATGCAAACAACAACAAAAACTGGTCACACCGGACATGTCCCTCACTAAGCAGTCCAGCCCTCTGACCACAGCATGCATTCTACCAACAATTTGTCCCTTTTAGTCCCTGTAGTGGTGGAACAAATCCATCACTTCAGCAAAACAGTTCATGTTGCTCATGGTTGGTCATTTTTATCCTGGTTGGCCAGATTTTGGTATGGTGGTCCAGAAGCATTGATGCAGCGGCCTCCCTCCAGAATGCACACAAAAATTAGCAACGTGGCATGAAATTTAAATGTGTGCTAGAAAACGGCATTTTTGATATCAAAACCTTCATTTCTGAATATTTGTAAGAATATATTTTTTAAATGACACACAGACATTAATAAAAATATATTTACAAATTAATTGTAGTCTTTTAAACATTGTGCATTCTTATTTTTATTAGTTCTCATAAACACTGCAAACGAAAAAGCACCGGCAACCTCCTGGTACACTCGAGTGTACAGGCAGGTTACCAGAGCCCCCTGAAATGGCATCTTCTGGTAACCTCCCTGTACACTCTGTAACACTCCGGTACACCAGTGTACCGTAGGGTTACCGGAGTCTACTGGTGGGTTTCCAGAAATTTGAGACCCAAACCAGTCTTCCGATTTATTTCTATTTACGATAGGAATCGGTATTTTTTACAGGAGAACAGACTTCTCAGTAAGTCTTAGAATCGATATCAATCTAATTAGTGGCTATAACTGCATTACTTACTTGCTAAAAAAATGTTTACTGGTGGTATACCGGAAGTGTACAGGTGAGTTACCGGAAGTGTACGGGAGGGCCACCGGAAGTGTACCGGGGGGTTACCGGAGCGTACAGGAGGGCTACCGGGTCTGATATACTGTTGGACTACAGTAACATTGAGCGGAGTATGTGCAATTTATCTTTACTAATAAAATTAAACATACTACATCATATAAATTCTGGGCCCGTCCCTCTCATCGCCCACCACCCCGAGCCCACCAAAATGCCACACATGCCACAATTTCAGCCCCAAGCTAAAAAACGATACTGCGGACCATCCGCACCAAGGTAGAAGAAAATTAATTATTTAATTGAAACTAAGCTGAAATCAAAACAATTGTAAAATAGTTTGATTTCATCATAACACACCTTAAGAATCTACATGCCGCTGCCAATTGTTGTTGGCTACATGGCAATGCCAGGCGGGAGGGCTAACTCAGTCTGTGGGCTGAGTTCCGGCCATTCCCATGGTAAACATATAAATATTTAATTGAAAAAAATGACATGTGGTGAGTAAAACTTGGTAGAAATGATTGAGTTCATCATAACTCACCCTATAAATATACCCGCTGCTGCCAATTGTGGTTGGCTAGATGATGGGGCAGGGCGGTAGACTAACTCAGTCTGTGCGCTGAGTTTTGGAGATTTTGCCAGTAGGCCTGTAAATATTTAATTGAAAAAAATTGACATGTGGTGAGTATGATAATGAAAAAGGGCGAGTTCATCATAACTCACCTTTAAAAATTGACACGCAGCTGCCAACTGTTCTTTGCTACAGGGCAGTGCCAGGCGGGAGGGCTAACTCAGACTGTGGGCTGAGTTTCGGCCACTCTTATGGTACACCTGTAAATATTTAATTGAAATATAAAATAGATGTGCACTGAGTTGAATAATGGAAAAAGATGAGTTCATTAGAACCCACCTTAAAAAATGAGCCGCCACTGCCAATTGTTGTTAGCAACACGGTGGTGCCAGGCGGGATACCAAACTCACTCTGTGGACTGAGTTTCGGCAGTTCCCATGATGGGCTGGTGGGGTATCAATGTAATTGAAAAAAATAGAGGTGATGTGAAAGCAGTGAGAGGGCACCCCCCTACAGTTGCTGCTGGTTCAAGCACCTGTGTTGTAGTATGGTAGGGTATTGTATCATACGGTATGCTGTAGGCAATAATGTGGAGCAAGAGTGAGATACTGTGATACAATGGAATAAGTACCAATCATGTAGCCACACGTTACCTAATTTCAGCCCTATGTGTTATTCTTGTGTTCTCATTTTTTGTCACACATAATATTTCTACGCAAGACAAGAGTCCGTGCTGACAAGTCCGTCATAGTGATGCAGCAGGATGGGTCACGGGGCACAAGGCTCATGTCCTGTGACCACAGCTCAACAAAAATAATGCAAACAAAACAAAAATGTTAGTCACATTGGACATGTCACTCACTAAGCCATTCAGCCCTCTAACCACAGCATGGTTCTACCAACAATTTGTCCCTTTTAGTCCCTGTCATGGTGGTACAAATCCGTCACTTCTCATGTTGCGTATGGTTGGTCATTTTTGTCCTGGTCAGCCATATTTTTGGGTTGGTGGTCCAGAGGCATTGATGCAGCAGCCTCCCTACAGAATGCACACAAAAATTAGCGACGTGGCATGAAATTTAAATGTGTGTATGAAAAATGGCATTTTTGTGATTGAAGACCTTCATTTCTGAATATGTCATAGAAGATGTTTTTAAATGACATACAGACAATAATAAAAATATATTTACAAATTCATTGTAGTCATTTAAATATTGGTGCATTCTTATTTTTATTAGTTCTCATTTAAAGTGAATACACTTATATAACCCATCTCTATATATACAGACATTAATAAAAATATGTAATTACATAAGATCAGTTTCAAAACAGTAGCTTTCTTATATTTGTTGCCACTAACTTTGATGAAAATTATAATCTATTTGTCTCTGACCATTTTCAGGAAACTGCCCATATTTGACCAGAAATACAAAATACCTCTAAAAACTGTTCCCTCATCAGGTTCTTTAATTGTTCTTCACTTGTCCCTGTTAACTATCCTGCGGGAACTGAGAAATTCAGACACTTTGCTCAGGTATGGGAGTTGCATCATCCAGGTCACTTAAGACTTCTTCATCTATGCCTCAAGGAGCACAGGCATTGTCTTCAACTTCAACCTCAATTAGCATGTTATGCAACACAACAATTGCATCAATATAATGCAATATCCGTTCATGTGACTCTTTTTCATTAGTAATGAGCATTCTAATATTTCAATGCCCCAGCAGAATTGTCCTTTCCAGAGCCCCACTGTATCTTCAGTTGCAATATCCCTTGGTTCAAATGCAGTATCATGTATCACACACTCTAGTGAAATAAAACATTCACTTACATTCTGATTTTGTCTCATGTTTCTCTCGACTCCGTTCTTGTGAGTTGAGTGAGGGTAACAAGACAAATGTGCTAGAATCTTACAGTTGTCATCATTGATGACACAAACTGTCAGAGAGTATGAAAATTTTCTCCCACTTTATTCTGCTGCATCTCTGTAACAAGGTGCAATTCCCAATAATAATATAGTTCCACTCCTGACACCAATGCAATTAGGGAGTACAAAATCATTTTCAATCAACTGTGAAATGCTTTCACTCATTTGGTGTATACCATTTGATGCATTCATCTCTGATGTCAATTAGTGACTAAATGACTTTGACCCAGCACTTCTCACGTCCTCAATGGTTTCCTTGAACTGATTTCACTGACTGTCATTTGATTCACCCTCCTTTCCCAAAAAATGAAGCAGAATTATTTGCTAATGTTCATGTGTCATTTGTGCTTGGGCCCTCTTTAATACTTCATTATTTCAATCTTGAATATAATTTCCTCAAGCATCATCCAAGACACTCTATACTTCCTTTTGAACTCTGAATTGTTCATCAAATGATGACTATCTTGACTTTCTTGAAGGTTGTCAATGAATACATTTTCAAATGTTGACTCTGGATTTTTCTTGTTTCCAAGTAGTATGTATTCAACACTGTCTCATACTGATAGCTGGCATGAAGAATGTAGATACACTGACAAAATGGGATACTCCAAATTCAATTGAACTCCATTACCTCAACCCTCAATAATACTATTAAATGCAACTAGTGTTATGCCTCTATTGAGAGTTCTGCATATTGCAGCAAGGGCCTTAGTGCTAAGTGATGCCGAATCCGCAAAAGGCAGCAAGCAGGTCCTGTTGTAGTGGGATTCAACTCAGACATATTTATTATATTTTGCAACAAGGCTACTCCAGATTATGAATTATGACTCACACTACACTTATTTTACTGAAATTATCAGAGAGCTATTTCAGGCAGAAAAAGTATGGGTTAGTTGTAACCTACGTGTCAATGTCAAGGCCATGGAACAACTTTCCAAGTACCATTGATTTACAACATGTATTTAGAAAAGACTGTAATGTGCAACAGGAAAGGCAACAATAAGACCTCTTGTGAATATATGAAAGGTGCTCTGAAGGAAGATTGTACATTACATGTCCAAGTTGCATTGCTGCAAACTAACTTGATGGTTAAGAAATGGAAATACACAAAGAGGTGGGTGACAGGTGGCAGTCCAACACAGATTATCTCTAGTTGTGCCAAGCATGGAGAGCAATGCACACCAAATAGACCAAATAGGATTGCAACATACTGTCAAAAAAATCACTGATCTAATTAATAATTGAATAATTGTTCCACCTTAAACCCACAAATTAGACTTCATTCTATAAATTAAAAAATATGTGAACCCCATTCCATCTGTTAGGCGGAAAGTCAGGGAAAAATGCGATTCCACGGGAATTGTAAAAATAAAAAAATAAAAAGTACAAATGCCAGGGTAAAGTTATAGATATGGATTTTGTATTTTTGCCAAAAGAGGCGAGAAGCAATTCCTAGGGAACCATTGTAGTGTTTAAAATTTTTGAAAACAGCCTTAGATTAGGTGCATTTTTTCCTGTATAGCCATTCCATATTTCATTATTAATTCCACAGTTTAGTGATGATAGGACTTGAGTGGCTGCTGGGAAGCTTATTTAAAATGGCATGCCTTCAAATACAAATCCCTGAGAATTGTGATTGGTGTACAATAGTGATGGAGGTTGTGTGCACGTTTTCCTTTAGACTATACTGAATTAATGCCAATCTGAAATCTGAATGTGCCAGAAAGCTGATGTATCCAATCCCGATCTCAGGAAACTGATGATGATACAGTATATTTCGGCAGATTCCCCCAAAAATCGGCTATTCCCTAGGAATCACATTACGGGCAAAAATACAAAATCCATATCTATGACTTTACCCTAGCATTTGTACTTTTGATTTTTTTATGCTTACGATTCCCATGGAATCGCATTTTCTCTGACTTTTGGACTTACACATCAGCTTCTATCTTTAGTCTGTGCAATCCCTTTGGAGAATTCTGAGACACTCTACTTTAATCTGATAGTAAATTCATTGCATCAATGTGGCCCAAATCAATGCCATTTCGAAGCACAATATTTCAATATTGATGCTCAGGTAATGAAATTGTTGCCTCCCTTGAAAAATTGAATGGGTATTACAAGCACTTAATGCAGTTGTAAATGATAGTGGCATGCTTAATGGGATTGACAATGAAATTTCACTAGATGACAATGAGGCTTATGAATTTGCACAGTCGCTTTCATTGAAAGTTGTTAGAACTACAACAAACAGAGAAATGGACTGTTCTCCTTCATTGAGTATTGAGATCTTCAAGACAGGCAACTTGCCATGTGGAAGGTTTTGGGAGTGAATTTTTTGACTCATGTGACTATCTTTCATGACCTTTGTACAACCCTGACAACAGTTAGTGATGACATTTTGACAACTGCAAACACTGCTGGTAAAGACACTTTGGCAATCCAGATGACTCGTGGACTACCCCTGGTACTCATAACTACCTCATGACTACCCCTCATGATGTCACTGATAAGCCATGTGACAAAATTGACGACTTCCAGCAAATAGCTGTTCGAATGATTGAGACCGAGTAAAAAAGTCCAACTAGGTGATAACAAGGATGACTAATGACCCAATAAGTGATGACTTGATGAATCTTCCGTGATGACTGATGACCAATGTTACTACTGTTGATGACACCTGATGACCTAGGTGACGACCAATAAACAACCCTGACAAGCCAGATGACAAAGCATGACTACCTTTAACAACCCATTTGACAACCTGGTGACAACCATCAATTTTTTTGACGACATCTGATGTCCATCTGGCAATATTTATTGCCACAGTCAAAAATTGTGTGTCTTGTTGATTAAGTGCAAGGCTGAAGGACTCACATATAACATAGCAGATAGCACCTCCAATTTATCAAAATCTGGGAATGGCAAACAGTTAGTCCGAGGAAATTGGCAGACAGCTTGTCAAGAAGGAATTTTGAACTCTTTGGTAATTTCATTTGTTTTGACATGATGAAAAGAGGAATCAATACACTACTTTGGGCTTATTTTTTAGTTATGATGTGTGACAAAATATTGAAAGTACACATTGCCTGTGAAGCAATCCTTTGTGAAAAAACATGAAGATATGTATCAATTTGGGTGTGACTTCCTGGGAGCTGATTCTTTAAAACTCACACTATTGGAAGTGAAAGTTGTTGCAGGGGATGGATTTTTGACCAAGACCTCATCAAGACGCTTGGATTCGCTAATGCATTTTACATGATAGATCAATGGCACTTATTATATTCTGGAATTGAATCTTATTGGTAAGATTGATAATGAATTGCTGAGAGGTCATTAGGTCAAGCCTGTCAAAGCAAAGTTCAAAGCAGAGTTTGATTCAACACTTCAGTCCGCGATGTGTAAATTGCAGGATCAAATACCTCAGAATGGAAGTCTTGAAGCTTAACTAGCAGATTTCTTAAATGCTATACATTCTTATGTAACTTATCTTGGAGCAGAGATTCCAGGGAATCAACGATTGCATGGTAATGCATGCAGTCAGTGGAGTGTCATCTGGTACCTAAACTCTGGTGTGGCTATGTGAGGTATCACTTATTGGAAACACCCAATGCAATTGATCAAAGACTAAAATGTAAGGCCAGAAAATAAGAACCACCAAAAAAAGTCAATTGTCATTTGGAATGTGTCACAAGTTGAGAGTTGAGTTAGGGCATCTGTGGCAAGTACAGTCCGGGCAGATGGCTGTTTGACAGTGTCAGGCAAACAACAAATGCACTCAGCAGCTGACCACATTATGTCAAACAACTAACTGCTGCAACCACCCTCGAACAGCGCCTGATCAGATTCTGTCTGCAAAGGGCATTCTGAGGGAGGTTGCTGCAATTAGTTGAAGTATCAATGGTGTTTAGCGAGTTGGTGAGGAATGATTCTCAGCGTCTTCAAAGCCAAGCTCATGTTTTGATCAGCAGTTGGTCTACACAGGCAGGTGCTATCAAAGTTGAAATGAGATAGGCTACCATTTTTTAGGCTTAACTACATTGTTTTTCAAACACTAGAAATTTGGCACGAGGCACTGCAAAATCGTTCATGAATACGTCTGGAGCCCTCCTAGTATTTCTATTTAAAAAATCCCTCAAGTCCTGGAGTTCTATCATCATATAATAGGATAGAAATCAAATTTGTTCCTAATATTCCTATTATGATAAGTCTCTAAGAGCCCATTGCTCTGTTTGCAAACACAACCGTTAACACGTGATCAACACAGTTGATACTGACAATGATGAATCCTCTCATCCTACAATGCCACCAGATGACAGGGAGGCTAAGAAATTTTGCCAGCTCATTATGGAAAAGTCTGAGGGTGTGACAGGTCCCAAGGATTAAATGTTTGGAGCAGATGACATTGAAAAGGAAGCCAAGTTGGAAGGAGATGAAGCCAATTTACTCTACAAGGGAGGTCACGGAGGTTATTCACCTGCTGCAAAAACTGGGGGCAAAACGGCTGCAAACCATCACAGTATCTATGGCAACACTGATGGCTCAGTCGCAAGAGAAAGACAGGGAAGAAACGACACTTCATCCAATATGATGGTAGGGCCAGAAGAGCAGATGCATCATCATCTATTTCCCCTTGTTAACATGTGAGATGTAAAGCGTATCACTTTATCATTTAACCGGTCTACTTGAATGTCACGTCTCACTTCTTCTGATACCAAGGAGCTCACACATAGGCAGAACAAATGGAATCACAACAACAACAATGATCGTTCAACAAAGTCATGTTGATGATGACACTGACTGCAAGGAGAAGAGAGAGGAGAGGAGGATGAGGATGGAAGAGCAATGAGAAGAAAGGCAAAAGCATCTCCAAATGCAGCAACAGATCATGACTACAATGTTAGTCTTGATGAGTGGAAAAAACACTGTACCTCCAGTACCCCCTCCAAGAATTCTGCCCCATGGACACAAACAAGGGTAATAACAATAATGATGAGACCAGAGGAGAAGGTAAGAGTC
>JABMIG010000548.1:0-39661 GCA_013187285.1 Cyclotella cryptica | reverse complement strand
GGTGGTCTTTTCTACCACCAGTTCTTGACTGGTGGTCTTTTTAATCACCAGTTCTCGACTGGTGCATTTTTTAGCAATCGGTACTTATTGGCGAACCAATGAGAAAGAATACTTTCTCGCTTCTCGGTTTGCATCAGTTCGTAATCGGAGTAGTCATCAGAAGAGTTTCTCCAGCCCAAAGCTTGATCCATTCATGTCAAATTAGCTCCGTCAATGACTATATAAAACAGCAAAACACGAAAGGAGCACTTGTGCTCTGTCTTTCATCCGTGTGACGGACAAAAATGACTTCACCTTTGGAGAAAAACATTTTTACAACCTTACATCAATCGAAAGAGCGTGTTCCAGCTTTCGAACGATGTTCTTATTATTTTGTTCTTTTGAACAGTGTTTCACGAGATATTGTCTGTTGAATACAGCCAATCGGAACGATCCAATCAATTCATTCTTGTAGAAAATTGGTATGTTTCTACAGTACTATGGTATAGTCGAGCTAATTCGTTCGCTCCAAAATTCTTTTTTTAATTTACTCGAAATTAGTTTTTTGGAATCCACTGTCTGTCCGGCAACTTCCTGGAAAACCTGTTTTTTGGCAATAAAACGAATCCAAGTAACACCATGTGGTCTTTTTTTCTCGGAACGGAGAAAAAAATACTCCGTCCTACCGTCGGAGCAAACCCGAGTAAACCCAAGTCATGCGGGAATGAATCGAGAATCCACGATTACCTGGTTTCGGCAAAACCGAGTGACACCAAGTGAAACCGAGTGACTCGAAAGTGACACCAAGTGAAACCGAGTGACACCAAGTGAAACCGAAAGTGAGGTCAAAGTGAAACCGAGTGAAACCGAGTGAAACCGAAGTGACACCGAAAGTGACACCAAGTGACACCGAGTGACGTAACGCCGAGTCCGAGTGAAACCGAGTGACACCACGTGAAACCGAGTGACACCACGTGAAACCGAGTGACACCAAGTGAAACCGAGTGACACCAAGTGCGTGAGAGTGAAGCCCAACTGTGAGTCCACACTGTTTGCGAACCTATGAAATTTGACCTTGCACTGTCTCTCAAAGTCGACTTGCTCAGGACGATCTAGCTTCTGGAGATAGTTGACTTAATTCAACTAACTCTTGTGCCTCTAAAGGTCCCTTCAAAGTTGACTTTTAGAAGACACCGCAGAATTTTACCCTTCAAAGTCCTCAAACATGCAACTTCAGGAGACATCTCAGATTGTCTATCTCAATGATATTCCCTGTCCATTTGCGAATTTCCCTACTTTGCAGCTGAAATTATTTGAACTGTTTGCGAACCTATCAAATTTGACCTTGCACTGTCTCTCAAAGTCGACTTGCTCAGGATGATGGCATGACTCCGTGGTGCCAGATTGCGTGTGAATGAGGGCTTCAAAGTTGACTTTAGGGAGCCTTCAATGGGCGTCAAAGTTGACTTTATGAGGGACAGATCAACTTCAATGGTTTGAGTCAGACCGTAAAGTTCTTTCTTTAATGACTTTAGGGGGAAGGTAATTTGCTGATTTTCCCTCTATCACAGCTTATTTAATTACCACAAAAGACAAAAGAGAATTATGAACCTTTCAAGTAATATTGAAAAACCTTTGGGAGACATCACTCCGATCTGAAATTTCATCTCTCATTGACCACTATGAATGGTACAATATACACCTGTACAATACTACACTCTTCTCCATGGGACCACATTGCCTCCACATCACGTCCAATTGGGTTGCACCATGGCACGAGGAAGGAAATCAAGGGCCGAACAAGGTGATTCAGGCCCGAGCCCCAATGCCGACAACTGGAACAGTAGCCTGCACAAGTTCCTTCTCTTTAGAACTACAAAGAAAAGGGGCTACATCCCTTCTCTCGACAGTCAAGATGCAAATGAACGATCCGTTGTGGAGTGGATCAAAGAACAGCACGACGCCATCGAAAAGATTCATGTCAAAGACTCCAATTCTGCTAGGCAGTTACACTCAAGAAGGCAACAAACAATCACAGAAGACCAAATCGCCGTCTTGAAGAGTGTCAACTTTCCCTTCGAATATAACTTCTGGGAAGAAAAAATTACGGCCCTTCAAGCATACAAAGAGAAGAACGGAGACTGCCTTGTCCCCCAGTCTCACAAAGAGCTTGGACACTTTGTCAACAATCAACGCAGGTTGAAAAAGCAAATCGTCAATGGGAAGTCAGTTGGAACTCTAACGGCAGAAAGGATCGAGAGGCTCGAGAAGATTGGGTTTGTCTGGGAAGTGAGAGCAAAGGCAGATGAAGCATTCGACAACAACCTGAAAGAAGTTATCAAGTTTCAAGCAACAAATGGTCATCTAAAAAACAGAAGGCTTCGTAAATGGCTTTCAAAGCAGCGAGTTGCAATGAAGAATGGAAAACTATCCAAGAGTAGACAAGCGAAGTTGGAGGCTTCGGGCATAAATTTTCAAGATACCATGAATGGAGATACAGAAGCTGACCCAACAAATGATCTGACGGAGGGCATTGCATTGTTGGAGGCAGCAGGGATTGATAACCAATTCACCATATGGAAGCTGAGCTAGAAGAGCAGCAAGAAGAAAGCACTAGCGGAAAAGAGATAGAACCACAAGGGAGAGGTGAAATTTCTGTTGCTTCTGAGAACAAATTACAGAGTGAGTGATTTGTTGTGAGAAATCATAGTTTGTAGAGAAACAATATTAACTTCTCATTTTAAGCAGGCCGTTTAAAGTCTGTATTGGTTCCTGACTTTGCAAACAAGCATTCAGGTATATTGAAATCTGCCACAGCAATTTTGGATCATCTCTATTTACATCCAAGCCATGCTCCATGGGAGACAGGACCTGGAATTGTTCTCACTGCTGATTCATGTTACAACAATCCAGTTCAACTCAATATTGAGAAGCCAACTTACCTGCGTCAAAGTTTCAGTAAGACTGCCACTGGTATCACTTCAAAGTGTCATGCACATAGACACTGTTTCACATATGGCACTGGAAGTGGAGTTATCACACATGGGACAGCATCAAGGTAAATTCATTGTTTTTGTTGTGTATGTTTGAGAATTTCCATTGGTTAATCATTTCTTCCTTATAAAGTTACTTAGTTTACAGAGATTGGACAAAAGATATGGATATAATTGAAAAAGCCATAATGAAAGAGATGAACGAAGTTTTTGATGAGAATGAGTCTGTAAACTTGCGAGTGCATTTAAATGAATTAGAAGTTATCTCATATTTTGATAAGAAACATATCCGTTTTCATCGAGACCAAAGGTACAATTCAAAAGGAGAATTCATGGAGAGACAAAATTCTCAACAAAAGCAATCTTTGACTTGTATTCTTGCTATTGGAGATTCGAGGAGTCTTCTTTTTCAGCTCATGAGACGGAGAACAAAAGAAGAGAAAGGAAAAGGATTCGTTAAACTTAATGTTGAAGGTGCATCCAAAGATTTCAAGTTGTCTAATGGATCTCTGTTTTTCTTGCACCCAGATGATGAACAGGATCAACAAAGACTTGAATTTGACAAGGAATGTCTTACATTTTTTCAGCACGGAAGTGAAGGTGTCGAGTGATATTGGAATGTCGTTTGGTCTGGTTTTTAGATCATGCTGTCATGTTAAAGAAGTGACAAAGAGCACTGGACAGTTGATAGAAGCAGAACATAACATTGGGTTGCTACAAAGAACTAAGGGGAAACTTGAAGATTTTTTGGCAGGAAGGACCACAACAAAAGATGGAATGACAAAGGAACAAGCAGACAAATGGCTGCAAGCAAAGTATCTGCAGACAAAAAGTCGTCATGATCTCTAGAATAACTTTAATTTCAGATTAATTTGCACAATCAATACACATATTGTGCGTGAATCGGATTAGGTATTGGTTGCAAGTTGACTGTCCACATGTCTCACATTGCCGTCGTCTTTGCAGTTTGAAGAGTCCTTTGCTTCCTCTTCATACTCTTTCACAAGGCCTCCAAGGCCGCCAACGGTTCAAATGACGGCCAGAACGCCTTGACACCAATACAGTGCCAAATCCAGTACAAGATACAATCAATGTTGCCAATTTGTACATGTATCTTCGTCGTCTTCCTCCATCACCAACCCACCACGACAAATTCCCTCCAACAGCAGTGACAAATGCTCGACTCCCTCCGCTCTCACAATATGGTGGCTATTCCTACCATCCAGCTCATCCTTCCTTGGGCCAACTGGTTTGCTTAGTTGGTCCTCTCGCTCAGTAATGGCTAGGCGAACCTCTCCCACATCATTGGTGCCTGCGGATACTTTCGGCTGATTGTTGCGTCCTGCCTCGTCACATCTTGTCAAGCCTTCTTCCCCGCTCTCTAGCAGTGACTTCCTCGCCTCCTTCTCCTCCCAATTTGAAGGCATCTCTACCCATGGGATCGTCATCCAAGTTTGTTGCAAGTAGTCACCACCTGATGTGACGCCTGACGCCCTCCCCTCCAATGATCGCCTTGCTGCTTCCATTGCTCTCAAACTCAAGAGCCTGTTGACTCCTGCCTCCGCAGTGGAGCTATGTCTATACGCCAAGGCCGGGCCCAGCACGAGGAGACACCGTGCGTCTCTATTTGCTCCGGCCTTGGCCTCCGAGCTGGGCATCGCTCCGTAGTCGTTGGATAATGAGGTTTGGGTAGGTGGCACTGACGGCGGAGTTATCATGATGGCACAGTTGATGCGTCGACGGCAAAATAGATGTTGATGGCTATTTTTGAGGGAGACGATGGAAACGGTGGTGATATTTACTGAGCGGCTGACACGCGATGGGGGATCGTCCATGGAGATGAAATTGAGGGATTCCTCCCCAGTCCCCAGATGCGTTGGGATGCGGAACTTCCAATGGTGCTGGGTTTGTTTTTCATATTGCTGCGTGGGGCTGTGTTGGCTAATACAACGTGCAGTGGCCACTGTGGGGCTTGCACCAAGTGAAACCAAGTGACACCGAGTGACACCAAGTGAAACCAAGTGACACCGAGTGACACCAAGTGACACCAAGTGAAACCAAGTGACACCAAGTGAAACCAAGTGAAACCAAGTGATGTGACACCGAGTCCAAGTGACACCGAGTGACACCGAGTGACACCGTGTGACACCGAGTGAAACCGAGTGACACCAAGTGAAACCAAGTGACACCAAGTGACACCGAGTGCACTCGGTTACTCCGGTGTGAACAACCAAGAACACCCAGATCACGACTGAGCAAACCCAAGTAAGACCAAGTCGGAGAAACGGACTAATATCAATATTTTCCTTATCCCCGAAAACCCAGGCATGACTCCGAGTGACACTGAGTCCGTAGTTTTCCAGGAAGTTGCGGCTGGGTATCATGATACCTCTAGGATACATAGTGCTCCTATTGTTTCTGGCTGTCATATATAGGGGATCTTGCAGATTCCTCGTTTCGTGATACTTAATTTTAAATTACTCTACTTAGGTATTATACAATAGCTTTTTGGGCTTTGAGCTGAGGTGAGCATTAAGTAATTTTGCTTGTAGAAGTGACTTTGTTTGAGCAGAGGAAGTACTTTCCAAGTCCAAGAGAGTTCAAAGACAGAAACCAGACAAAAACTTAGCGTCTCAAAGATACAAAATTTGGAGTTCTTTTATGTCCTGAAGAAAGAAATAATAATAGACGGATAAAACAGATAAAACACCACCAACCAATGCATGGTACGATAGCTGCAACGTGTCGAGACATAAAGAACAACATCGCCACGAAGTACACACATGTAAAACACGCACAGACACTCACCTACGCGAACTTCAACAATGGACCCTACAACTCCCGATCCGACAAGAGCCCCAGCTAAAGCTGTAGGCACCGCTTTCGGCGTCGTCGCCGCTGCTGCTTCTACCCATCATTCGGAAAACCGCCCCTGTGTCCAAGATGCGGCCATGTCTCTTGTTTCCCTTGGACGCGTCAGCCCTGTCGACGTGAATCCTGCTTGCGTCTCGGTGACCTCGCCCCCCCCACTCCCCCCCAGCGCCAATAACATTGATGCGAATGTTGAATCTTCCCCACCTCTCAAGAAGTCTAAATCGGGATCGAAATACAGCGTGAAACCTCGTGATCCGAAACGTGATACCGGAATTCCCTTGTCTGAAATGCAACGTCTCATGCGCGTGTACGGTCCAATAAAATGCCTTCGCAATCGCACCCCCAAGGAATCGGGGAAGGACTTGAAACAAGACTCCATCAAGCGAAAGTTTTACCGTTGGTTTCCTGATTTTGACACAAGATTCGAAAGAACAGGGGAGGGATGGTTCAAGCCCAAGTTTGGTCATGAGGAAGAAATGAATTATAGGGCAGAAATGAGGAAGAAAGATCAGGATGCGTTAGTGAAGAAGAGAAATACAAAGAGAACTTCGAGGAAAGCTAAAACGGATGATCAAGATATTCTTTAGGTTTTACACTCTCACGGCAAATTGTTGATCGCGGTTCTTATGCATATTTTTTGCATCAATAAGATACGTGCCTGGCTAAACAACGGAGACTTGTTGTTTTTGTACACATTCCCTCTTAGCACTACACGACTAAGGCCATTCACCAGCGAGCGGGCTAACACACCTGGGCTTGAATTTCTGGAAGCCCATTTTTTCCCCATTGGCAGTCATGCCTACGACTATGCTAAATATTATCATGCACTTAAATTTGAAATTCAATATTACAAGATAATGCAAGCAAAATCAACTAGCATCTTATAGTTATCATGTAAAAAAAGGACTATCAACCAACTCCTTTTCTCAAATAATATAGTGAGATCAAATGCACCAAACAAAGGAGTATTACATCTTTCTGCAGCACCAGTGAAAGCCCTGACAAAACCCAGCTAATACAGACAGGATGAATGTCCCATTTTGTTGATTGTCGAATCTTGAGATTTTTCCATATCAATAAGCAACAAATTAGTAATGTCATTACTAAAATGTTGAAGGAAGAGAGAAGTGAGTTAAAGCAAAAGGTGGAGAGCATGGAAGGTAAATATCTCTGCCATGTCAAATTCACAAACCGGTCTCTGCCGTGTCAAATTCACAAACCAAAATCTCCAGTGCTGCTCGCGATGAACAGTCACACTTGAAACAATTTGAAGAGGTGGCAGAAGGGGATTTGTATGAGGCAATGATATACGTCCTCCACGCAATGAAAAAGACGAGGACTTAGAGACGGATTATTACGTAGCCCCGTAAATCATTAAAATACTGTAAAACGGAGTACAGCCTCTCAAATGTTTATGACGTAGGTACCCCCAGACTGCACACCAATCAATTTTTTTACCCCGTGATCTCATCAATCCCACCAAGACACTCTCATTATTCTGTTTTGCACGTCACATACATCACCATGAAAATTCCCACCGCCCAATGTCGTCTCGTCTCGTGCTCCCTCCACACTTATCGCCACAATCCCCCCTCCACATCAATCGATAGTGGACTTCACTTCCATTCGTTTGACCTGCTATTTGCCTCGAAATCCACTGGAGGCGGCGGCAAGAAGAAAACAGTAAGCACACTGTTCATACTGTTGGTTTGTTACGTTTTGTTGCTGTCTTCACTCGACCGGATTGCACTTTGTGTTTTGAATGTACAATCAACCAGATTCACATCCTCGGGGTTTGGCGACCTCGCAGGCATTCGGGAGTGTCACCACTTGCAGTCAAAGGATCTGGTTGATTGTTAATTCATTGCAAGAATGCGTTGCTGTCACGTGAATTAATTTTTTTGTTTTGTATCAATATGAGAATCAAGAATCATATCAATTCAATTCGTCTTGTTTTATCTTATGTCTCAATCATCTATGGAATCATCATTACCCTCCTTCCACCGCATTGTCGTGTTGGTATCTCACAACGATTCTTTTGTTCATTTTTGCGCTCATTTCAGCAACATCACTATCTCGTGCCACCCGACCATTCGATTCTCCCATCTTTGAGCCCTATCACCTCATCGAACTGTTCCAGGCTTCTTTCGATGATAATCTCTGCATATGATCTGGCTGTAACATTCTCTCTAGTATCCACCACAACACCTGTCTCTCTCTCAAGTACTCCAGTGTATCATCTAGACCAGCGGGCCGCAATTTTGCCGTGAGTTCAATCTCTAACTACAATCTAAATTGTACTCTAAATCTTTCATCTGTTGGTAAAATCTAGCATTGGTCCATTCGTCAAGTAAGTTGTCATCAATGCAACAAGCTTTGCCCCCACCCAAACAAATAAGGAGTTGTTTTGACCACTGGTATTGTTGCTGTTTGTTGTGTTCGTTGATTCTTGGCTTGCAATGTTCTCCCAACTGACCATCCAATTTGTTTGGTTCAACAAATTACGAATTAGCTCGTCAATATTCATTTGGCCCCTGCTTTGTATTGGGTTTTTTCTCATGGCCGAGGTTGTTGAACTGTCCCTTTATCTGATGCCTTCGTAATAAGTCCCCTTCATTGATATTGATTTTGTGTTGCGCTTTCGTGAAATATTCCTTGCTCGTCCACACTTGATCTTGTTGCTGTTGAATAGTGTTTCGTGGGCATCTGTTCATTGCTTACGCTAGTTGCTTGTCCTAAGCCGTTAGACATAGAAACGTGGTATCGAGTGTTGGTGATAATTAATCTAAATTATAGTTACTTCTGCTGACTATTCGGTTGCCATTGGAATTTCAAAATAAAACTAAGATTTTCTAGAAGTGGAGAAAAAAGGAAGCAAAGCTGCATAGTATATCCTCCCCCATGAGACTAGGAACTTGTGAGTAGTGTCATTGCTAAGTCATTGGCAGCTTGAGTTCGTCAGGTGTCGCTCATGGGGGCAGGGAGGTGCTGTTGCAGTTGTCATTGGTTTCATGTGATCGTTGTCAATGTCGGGTGGAAGGGTACGGTTGTCATTGGATTTTGCTTGGATGATATGCCAGGTTTGGTTGGCCGGATGGGTATTGGAAGCTTTGTTGGCATTGAGCTGGGTGCTGAAGTAGGAGTGATTGGGAGTTGTCATTCCGCTGTTGAATTTTTCATCTGGTTTCTCCCCCATGTCGTAAGCTTGGGTCTTGTTGTTCATAGTTGTATTGGGTGTAATCTTGTACTGTTGACGTGCAACTTTGAGTTGGATTGGCGATTTGATTTTGAGGTTGGTGTAATTCACTGGAGAAGTGTTGATGTTGTTGGAAATGAGTTCCTTGGTTTTGATTTTCTTGTCGTCGGCAACTTCGATTTCAGGTTGAGAAGGTTTCTTGCTCAGTTTTGCTTTTTGCTGTAGGATTCGTTCTGCAGTCCAATTGTCACGTGAGACCACTGAGATGTTTTTGTCGTGCCATGAGATTGTGTTGTGGCGTACGCTTGTGTCAATGTCAAGTGTGCGCATGGAGTCCTGTCCGATGATTGCGTCGTAGTTCATGTCGCTACTGCATTCCTTGGGAATGATCATGAGTTTGAGAGTAGTTTCGCTTGTCGAGAGGCAAGGTAGCATTGCATTGGTGAGCTCGATAGTCTTGTCCATGGTGAATGTACCCGTTGCAGTGCTGAAGGTTTTGGGCGTAGTGTCGTGGGTGGGAAGGTCCAACATTTTGGCGAGCTCCCAGGAAATAATACCGTTGTTGGTGCAGCATTGGTCTATCATTGTTGTGCATGAAACTCTGTGCTCATTCTTGTCGAGTAGGGTGAGAATGGTGATTGGGTGTAGTTTTGTCTTGAAGGCCGTCTTGGAATTGATCCTCTTGAAACAATGCTGGAAGTGGCAGATTCATCACCTGATTCTACTTCGTCAAATTTCACCATTGGAGAATTTAGGTGAGTGCTTTCTTTCTCTGTGATGTGTCTTCTGTTCCTGCTCTTATTCGAGTTGGAAGTGCTGGGATTGTCATTGGCGGTGGTACTTTTATTGTGCCAATTGTCCTGACAATCCTTCCACTTGTGAGCGCCAATGTGCTTTCGGCATGGGGCAGAGTCACGTCACTCTCTTTCCTCAGATGAAAGTTGATTCGAAGTTGAATGGTGGTGATTGCAGAACCTGTCGTTCTGTCGTTCGATGTTCAGTACTTCCTTGATGTTGAGGCAGAGATCGATGATTTCTTCCTTGTCGTGCAGATTCTTTCCGCCTTTGTTGACGAACTTGAGTTTTGCTTGGTACTTGAGGTTTTCTGGGATGACAAGTTTAGCCATTTCACGAATTGAAATTTTTTTGATGTTGTCGCTTAGCAGTTCTATGTCTTCGTGGATCTCAAAAAGTTCATTTTGAAAATTTTTCGTAGTCTTGATCGTTGCATCAGTGTTCTCCATGGAGCATAGCAGTTTTCTGATCGTCGGCTGCATCCTTTCCAAAGTATTCACATTGACTTTCTTGATGAGTTTCTTAAATTTTGCATGTTGCGTGGCGGGCTCTCGTTTGCCATGGCTTGTCGTTCCTTCAACAATATCGCTCCAGTAGCGTGCAATGTGGCCTTTCAGCGCTCGTCCACTGATTTGGCCGAGAAGCTTCCAACGCCCTTCTTGTAATAGATCATACCGAGATCCAAACTTGAGTAGTTCTTTTTCGAGCTCGAGAAGAAGTTCTCCCAGGTTGCTGTCTCGGAAAGTTGGAATCAGCTCCTTGACTTGGTTTCCTTTGTTGTTGGTGTATGTGGCCTTGAGTTGACGATCGTTTTCGTCGGCTTGCTTGATCTTGAAGATTGCTTTCGTGTGAGCGCTTGGGGCTCCGGAAAAGTTCAATCGATGCATTGAGCCGTTTGATTGCTCGGCATTTGCTTTTTGTGTCGATTCGTCCTTCGTCCTTGTTGCTAGACTTTGCTATTTCTTTGTCGTTCCAGTCATTACACTCCGTTATTTTGGTCAAAATGTCCTAAGTTGTTAGACATAGAAACACGGTATCGAGTGTTGGTGGTAATTAATCTTAATTATAGTTACTTCTGCTGACTATTCGATTGCCATTGGAATTTCAAAATAAAACTAAGATTTTCTAGATGTAGAGAAAAAAGGCAGCAAAGCTGCATAGGATATTGCTTCTGTTGTTTTTCAGTTCATTCCTAACACAATTCCTCACTACAATTTCTTCACTCCAAATGCACAGGCAAGGTCCGTCTAAGGCAAATTTACAGAGGATCCTGTCTGCATAGTTTGGTTCCAAGATGAAGGCATCTCCCCCTTCGTGAAAAGTCTTTCCAGGTGGATTCTTAGCAACCACCACTAGATTGCTTTTAGAGCAGAAATGTGGTTCGTCCGTGGGGATTGCTAGATGGGGGTTTTGTGAGTGAATCTGCTGGGGTGCTTCGGATGGTTCCATTTTGAAACTGCTGTGGTCATTGTAGAATAATTTACTTTGACAAATTACCCCACTATTACCTGTCACCTAATCAGTAAAGGTAGATCTTGTTGCTTATTTGAAGGGGCATCCGGATCTATTTCCACAGATCGAGTGACTCTGCAACGGTCATGTTGGTTTGGTCATGGCGTCAAAATCATTGTCATGAAGTTGCTGGACAAGCGATTTTTGATTTCAATGACACCGGGTAAAAAAATTGATCGGTGTGCAGTCTGGGGGTACCTACGTCATAAACATTTAAAGGGCTGTACTCCGTTTTACATTATTTTATTGATTTACGGGGCTACGTGTTAATTTATCTCAAAGTCCTCATAAAGTGATTAGAATGTCAAAGCTGTAATGAAACATGGGTTGACCTTCACATTATTTCCTCCCATTGTTCACAAATTTTGTCAAAAACCGCAGTAGAAGAATGTCAAATTCTCTTGAGAAACCACTGATTGGACTATGCTGTGGATGTCGCCGTGAAGGTGGTGCTGGTGGGTAGTCGATAGCTTAGACCCTATTGGTGTGAGAGGCCAAGATGTGTTGGGCTGCGGAAATGCTTATGGTGCCTGAGAATTGTGGTGCTACTTTTGTAGGTGTATGGACCTTAGTACGTTTTCTACGGACCCTGTACATTTTGTACAGACTTTCAATGGTTGTGGGTCTACAAAATCACTGGGCGACAAGTTTAACACTCCAGGCAAACGGATCGACATTTTGCACAGAGAATTCAGATTAGGTTAGCGTTAGGGTTAGGCTTAGGCTTAGGCTTAGCGTTAGGGTTCGAAAGAAAAATCCAAAATTTGGGAAAGAGCCCAGACGTTGGCACTAAACATCTCGGCTTGATATCAGGTAATGAGCTCAAAAAACCACATTAGCCCAGCCTTTAGCATGCTTGCTGGTGAATAGCCTAAGGGGTGTTGAGTGCGATTATGAGACTTAACTGGTTTTTAAGCTAATACAATGAAATAGCTATTTTCATACTCAATAAATGAAATAAAATAACTTCATCAGTATGTCATGCTTATCCAATGCTAATAGTGGTCCTTGGGGTCTGGTGGACACATTAAACCATGTAGCACACAGAATTGGCTACCCTTTATCTTTGTTCGCTGTGGTAGCGATCCATCAATTTTCTTGTTGGGGCGTTGTTTGTCTGGTAAAGTTGAGTTTTCTTCTTGTTCTTCGATGTTGGCTTGCTTGGTCGATCATCAATTGTAGCTAAAGAAGGTGGTTGCAATGGTAGCTTTTGGGGTGATTCAAGCAAATGAACTTTCTCTATGTGTTATGAGATGTACTATCAAAATAAATGCCTTGGCTAGTCCATGTATTTTGATGCATATGCAAGTGTTGAATCGCTGAAGATAAGAATGACTCATAGTTGGAAAACGACGGTCACAAGACCTCCTTGTCCCTTCTCTTAGCCTTCTCTTCACAAGAATTCACCACATTGCGTGAAAATAGAGTTGCAGCATAGATTTTTTTAAACAAAGTGAGCCTTTGCAAAGGTCCCTTGTACTACAATACCTAACATCATGTCAAGAGTCTCTGAGAGACTCTCTCCAGTGCTGATGTAGCCTTCTTCCAGATACTCTGATGTCCCAATTGTCAGCGCATCCCAACACACTCCTGCACCCTTTCCGAAGTGTGTGACTCTGTTAAGCTGGCCTTCAGGTGAGGTCATCTTGTCTCGGCATGTAGAGATGTCAGAGCCAATAACACTCTCGGGCAAATTGATGTCACAGTTCATCATCTTGCTCCGGTCAATATGGTATGGTGTCCCCTGTTTCAGCTTAGTATTCATATCTGCCCACATGTCCTTGGTGGGTATGTGTTTGATGACCATGTCCCCATCCGCTACTTTGTCCGTGATAATGAAGTACTGGTCTTGATGTGTTCTCTTCCCGCTGGATATCTTTCCGTTGGACTCCAGGAGGATAACACTCTTGCTGTCTTGATAGATGATGACGTGCATCGTTCTGCATCCTTGTTCTTGGAGGAAATGCAGACTCCATAGAATGTTGGATATTGCGTCATCCACTCCAACTAGCTTTGTCTCAGTGGAGCTTTTTGTGTTGATCTTTTGCTTCACGAGTAACTTAGCACCGCTCCTCTTCCAAGAGTCATTGCTGCACCTATCTGTCCCTTGCAATCCCGGTGAATCGTGTGTGCTGCATCCACAAACCACTGCATGACTCATAGATCATTGACTTGGATGCATAGCTTCAGTGTCCTGATGGCTTGCAGGTACTGGAGTACCTTCCGCAACTTCTCCCAGTCCTGTGTGTCAGGTTGTTTTACCAGAGTTGTGAGGAATCAAACGGCGGTCTGTATGTCCTGCCTGGCCCGTGTGGAAAGGAACAGGAGCTGGGCCATTGTCCTCTTGAACTGCATGGCTTGTTCCTCCAGGAGGCATTCCACTCTCCTCTCCTCGGCTATGGTGAACAAGTTGTCTGGGTGCGGAGTTGCGCTTCCCCTCCGAATAACCTCCGGGAAGTCCTCCAGAATCTCATCCACGTCATCTGACATGTATACCTGAAAGATGCCCAGGTCTGTGAAGTCCAGGTTCATTCCCAAGTATTTTCCTTTATCTCCTTGGTGGACTGTCATTTTGTCTCCATTTCTTGCGCAGATGTCAGATGAGCTTAGTTACCTCAAACTTGTCTCTGCAAGGGATTTTCATGTCATCTACATGCCACAAAACGGTAAGCTGATATCCACTTGGTGTCTGTTTGTTTACCGCGCACAAATGGTATTGGTTCATCACCATCCCATACTCCTCCAATTCCTTTCTCAGCTTCTTGTAAAACAGTAATGAGGATCTCATGAGCCCATACAGCGACTTGTAGAGTTCCACATAAAATACAGGTTTTCCTGTTTTATACCGGTACAACTTGGGGTTGACGAGACACATTAATTTGCACAATTCTCCCAGCAGAGTCATAATGATCATTTCATCGGTGGTATGCAGAAAGGCGCCTGGTTAATTGATAAATTCCATATCCAGACGTTGGTAAGCATCTACCGCCCCTGTTGAGAACACTGGGTCTGTTGCCACAGTGGGAGATGCGGCATCTTCCTTTCAGATGCACTCTCTTGGCAGCGCGCCATTCACACATGTGGGCCCTTTCACCTCGCCGTTGCTCTTTTCTTTGAGAAAAATCATTCACAAGAGAGCTTTTTTCTTTTGCTCCTTGGTCAATGTGCTGGGATCCTGTGGAAAGAATGTACTCATCTCGTGACGCTGTCTCATCTCTTTCAGTGCTCCCTTCTTTCCTCGCACCCAAAATCTCTTCAGACTTTCTCTCAGACTTAACTGCATCATGATGCCTCTCAGTACAGGTAGTTCATCTTAAAATACTAGCACTGGAATTGTTAAGTCCTTTGCCACCACCGCAAAATGCATGTTGCCTACCTCAAAGTGCATCCATAGTAGTCGCCTTGCATGTTCCCAGTTGGCCCAAGGCAAATCACATTTTGTGTCCTAGGTTCCTGGGTGTTGGTCACAGTATGATCAGGGTCATTGCATGCCTGACCATACACCCCAAAAAGGTACCTACAATGCTTCCTGGAGTCGAGTTGCCCGTGTAATATGATCTCTCTTGGTGAGAATTCTTTGGAGATTCCTTGTTTATTGACGTAGGCGTTCATGAACAACACTGCATTCAGAACCATTCTTTTACTGTCAGACAATGCATTATCTTGTATGGCAAGTCCACCCTCGTGCATCTTGATCTTTCCTTGATGTGATGTATCTTCCTCTCTTTCTCTGGGACGTGCACGTTCCTAGCAGTGGTGTATATCAATATGATGTTGACTAACTTTTCCTTGACCATTTCAAACTCCCCATCCATGAGAGCTGTTTGACTTATGAAGCCTGCACATCTGTAGAGACTGATAACTTGTTTAAGTGTGTTAGCTAATTCCCCAGCTGTTCTCCTTGGTACAAACTGCACAGTCATGTACATCGGCCACAATGGTAACAAACTTGTTTGCTTCCATTAGGTCCACAGGCAATGGCACATACACTGGTCTCACTACATCAGGTCTCCCCCTAGTCCATTTTCCTTTGATGCATGGCAAGGAGGGCCCAAATATTTTTCATGTGTTTTCAATGTCTTTTGGGGTGAGGGAGGAATTCCTGAACATGGAACTGTCACTATATTGACTCACCTCGCGTTTAAAGGTGGTCTCACTCAGATGTCCACTCATGGCTTGCATCTTCCGAGCCATAATAGCACTCGCTCCACCTCATCTCTGGTGTATCCCTCATAGTTCTCTTAGTTGCTGCTTGAGCCCCCTCTTGGTTGAGGTCCACATATGGGAACATGGTGATTGGGCATCTCTTGAACACAACCTTTCCTTTTGGGATGTGGCACACGAAGGCCCCTCCTGCGGACTCACTGTTGTATGTTACATGGAACTTTCTCTCAAAAGTTTTGAGGGATATGACATTAGCTATGCCTCCTTCATTGAGCCAGAACTCAGTATTCCCAAGATATCCCTTCCTATCTGTTTGACTCATCCCGGCAT
This sequence comes from Cyclotella cryptica, assembly GCA_013187285.1. Taxonomy (NCBI): domain Eukaryota; phylum Bacillariophyta; class Thalassiosirophyceae; order Thalassiosirales; family Thalassiosiraceae; genus Cyclotella; species Cyclotella cryptica. Next base: position 23,818 of record JABMIG010000548.1, on the reverse strand, counting down.
TTATGTGTAGGTTAAGTGGGCTAGACACCTTGTGTGTCTTCTTGAGGTAGTGAGGAATAATCATTTGGTCATCTGTTGAATACGTGTCCAGGTAGCTGTAGTCCTTGCTGAGCAAAACACTCCTGCTCTCCTCAACCTGGAACATCATGTTCCATTCACCTTACCTACTAGCTGTATCAACAGTTCTCCAAGCTATGCCTCCGTGACTTCAGGGCACTTCTCCAGATCATGCACTCCATCACAATGAATGCACTTCTTGGATTGGGTGCTCCCTGCATTGGCTTCCTCCCTGCATACTCCCTGCCCATATGATGCACTTCTCAGTATCCCCTTGGGCCTTAATTTGGTTGATTGTATCATAGTAACTCCCTTCTTGGAGTCATCATGGGCTTCATCGGTTGCCTGTGTCCTGCCCTGTTGGGCAAAGTTGAGCCCATTATCCTCTTCATATCACATCTGGGCATGGTTGTAACTTCTCGTTGATTGGTCATTCTTCCAATTGTTCATCATTGACAGCAGTTCAGTTGTTCTGGCGGGGTACTCATTCCAGCCCACCGTGTATAAGTTCTTGAGGTGGTTCCTGAGGTTCTGGTGCCTCATCTTGTTAGCTCCAGTGAGCATGAACATAGCTTTCATCTCATTCTCCCCCGCCTCTTCTGGACGATGGCAGTGATTGGCTGTTGGCACATTTCCAGTTCCAGCAAGTTCTTAAGCTCTATCATGCATTGGGGATGGGTGGCTTCACAGACTATCTCTGTGTTGTGTCATGGCCTCCCACATCCCATAGCATCTCTCCATCCAGTTCTTGTTGGACTCGTTTTCCTTCTGGCACTTGTCAAGCATAAATTTGATCAGTTTGCATAGGCTCAATGCATCTTGCATGTGTGCCTCTCTACCGCATACAATGTCTTGCATGTTCATGACCAGGGCTATGGGGTCCTTTACTCCATCGAAGGTAGGGAACTTGGGGTGCTGCTGGACCTCACTGATTCCATAAGAGTGCATAGCTCTGCACCAGCCCATTCTTGAGGTCGTTTCTCCTTGTTGGCAGGTGGCACACCTCACCCTCCCACGTTATCATGGCTCCCCTGTCCTCCACCATTGTACCCAGGTTGTTTGGGTCTTCAACTCTTGCTGGCATTGGCGGCACCTCAATAGTTGGTGTCATTGAGGACTCATTGCCTTTGCGATGAGTAGACGCTCTTTTTTGCCTTCCCTGTGAATGTAGTCCACAACTCTCTTGAGAGATTTCTTGAAGTCAGCTGCCTGTTTGATTTGGGCTTGTTGCAGTCAAAAATGTCACTTTTGATTGCCTTGGTGTCTGACATGTATGTCGTGGGCTTCTTTGTGGGCTTTGGTCTGTTTCCTCCTTGCTTCTGCGCATTCTCACGGTTCGTGCCTCCCCCATGCCCCACTGCTCCAGGGCAATTATTCATCTTCTCAATGAACTCCAAGCTCTCACTTTGTTAAAATAAAGTTGGAAAAAATGGTCACAAGCCCTCCTTGTCCCTTCTCTTCACGAGAACTCACCGCATTACGCGAAAAATATAGTTATAGCTTAGATTATTATTTTTAGCAAAGTGAGCCTTCTCAAAGGTCACTTGTACTACAATACCTAACATCACGTCAAGAGTCTCTGAGAGACTATCTCTCCAGTGCTGATGTAGCCTTCTTCCAGATACTCTGATGTCCAAATTGTTGGCGCATCCCAACTCCCATGGCCCTCCTTGCCGGACAAAACATTACTGCATTTTCTACTCCAAAATGTAGATCTGCATACTGGACAATGATAGCACCCTTTTAACTGTCAAACCCCATGCTAAAAGGCAGTCATAATGTAATACATATGTGCATCAAGCCTTCAACTTGACCAAGCAACAACCTCTCCTATTTGATAAGGAGATAACCAACTCACGCATTTAGGGACTTCTTCGTCTCCACTGTGAATGCCATTATCTCTGCATTAAACAAGACCTTGACGACATCCCTTTTGTTCTCCCTTGCAGGCTGTGTGGAAGTGGGCGAACATTCAATTTGATTGTGTACATTCATGTCAGCTGTTGTGTTTTGTTCAATGGGATGATTTGCATGTAAGCATTCTCTATGTTCCGGTAGCCACAAAAAAGTAAATGTACTGGGCATGGCAACTTTGTTTCTTCTTCTATTATCACCACCAATGAGAATCCTAGTCCAAAGAGAAAAGGATATTTAGATCAAAATAACAAGAGTCTGATAACAACAAATCAAGACCCCTCCATGACAATAAAAAGGACAAAGAACAACCAAGGGCAAAAGAATCGTGGCGGAGTCAAGAGTAGGAACAGTGGAACAAATCATTTGAACAAGCTATCGACAAGCCAAGCCAAGGCCATCCTTCGACAAGCCAAGCCAAGGCCATCCTCAAGATCAAGCGTGCTAATCAAAACAAGCACATGATCAATGCATCTTTCAAGGAAAGTGAGGACAACGCCATCAAGAAATTGATTGACATGTTCCAAGACGGTGATCTGTCAGAACTTCTCTTCAAATAAGATAAGCAACTATACTCAAACTTGGGATCGAGACGACCTCTTAGATGGAGGAATATGGAAAGTCCTCGGTCAGATTAGAGGAACCACACTCAAAGGATGGTGCAAAAAGTATTGGAATGACATTGTCAAAGGATCCCACAACCATAGTGCAGGCGACTCCAATGCCCAGCAAAAGAAATTTAGAAGTTGATCCAGAAGGTCAACTTGAAGTACCTCAGATGAGAAGCCACCAAAGATCAACACAATGCAATGGAATTTGGCGAATGACGTACAAAGGTCACAACCACACAATTGTTGTAAAACAACTTTTTGAATTCATCAACGATCTCAAGCTCTTCAACAAAGAAGTTGACAAATTCTTGGATCCATGAAATGGCTCTAAAAATTATTCCTGAGACTTTGAAGACTGCAACCAGCCTCAAGTATTTCATCAAGGGTAGCAAGGAATTGTGCAACACTGATGACAGCATTAATATTTGTCATCAAATTATGGCTTTACTGAAAAGAGAAGTCAATGAGAGCTATTGTGGCAACCAAACTTGCAAGTTCAAAGCAATAGAGCAAATTTGAGCAACAACAGCGAGCACAGAGATGCAGCTCCAAGCAAGAAATATGATGGAGCGCATCAATAGAAAGATTGCCCAGGCAACTGGCACAAGAATCCCACAGCAATAGTGGTTCTCAAAGTTTTTTTTCCTCAGATGCGATCGCTTCCTTTTTGCTATAATAGACGGATAATTACTTAAGGGCACTTACGTCAGATGTCCTGCCCAATCTTGACATCACATCTGAGGTTCTAAAAACTATGAGATGCCTTTTTTAAAGTTTTTTACATGATCAGACGTAGTCCTTACCTATCTATTTCAGTAACTTGTGATTTTGACGTGGCTTGACAGATCTTGACAGATCTCGGCCATTTTGTCCCGAGCCATGCCTCGTTGAAGCAATCGCACACGACTGCTATCGTTGCTGGCAGTATGCTGTGATTGCGCTAGTCGATATTCATCGCAGACAAGAATGTTGCAATTCATCTGGAGAAGACAGCGTGATTAAATTAAATCATATGACATGTCTTTTGAAACAATATTGTTTTGTAATACAAGATTTATTTACAAAGTATACTTTTATTGCCCAAAAACTACATGCATTAGAACCAGTTCTTAGTTTAAAACATAACTACAAAAATTAGTCCAACTACGAACTAGAAGGTCGTCGACCGGAAGATTGTCGACACGAAGGATGGGAACTGCAGAATCTTCGTGCACCGAAGTTGGCGCAAGGACGGGATGAGCAGGTGCTGATGAAGTGGCCATGGTGTTTTGATGGGGCGAGATTCGTGCACACGACCGTGCGAGAATTGTCGATGTTTTTTTAGGGAAGATCACGATTGATCGTGAATAAAAGTAAACATCAGATCTGAGAAGGTCAGATCTGATCTGAGACAAAATCGGCTCAGATCAGATCTGATGTTTGTTGCCAAAAATGAGCCAATTCTGGCATTAGAACACCCAAGGGACTTGCAAAATGACCAAAGGATGTGACAAAATGCCTCAGATGCAATCATCTCCTTTACATACGAGGACCGGTATAATACGTCACAGAAATTGGCGGAGTGTCAAGTTGGAGATCAGATCTGAGGGAAAAAAAAACTTTGAGAACCACTAATGACAGGAATCCTGCTTCATCTCAAGCTCCTAATTCCACATCTCAAACTTCCGATTCCAATCTTAGATCAAGAGGAGAAGTTTAGAGTACAGAAAGCCAAAGACCATCCAATGGCTCTACAATTGTTTGCTTCAAAGACTCCTGTGGCACTGATCACGAATCTGCATGCAGTAGTCATACATCACATGGTGAATTCATGTAGATTATTTCCAAGACCGACAGCAGATCTCATGACCTCCGCACCCCATCACCATCATCACTCTCCTTGATAAGGATAACAATAGAGCTGCCTGCAAAACCTTGCTTGACCAATGCTGCACAGGCAAGGGTTCAATCACTAGGGATATGGCAGACATGTTGGGCCTCTCTACTTCCACCGGCAACTCCAAAACCTTTTCCACAGCCAACAGCGCTTTCTCTTCCTATGACAGACTGAAACTGGGCAAGGCCATCCTACCTTGCCTCTCCAACAATGGGACTTCTCAATCAAACTGGTGGTAATTCCCAAGTAATGCTACCTGGAAATCAACATCAGCGTCATCAATGGTGAGGAGTTGATGTATTGCTTGATTTGGACACAAGTGTTCAAGACAACACCATCTCCTCTTATGACTGTTGGGCCTCCATGGTACCAAGGGATTATTGGACTACCCATCAGATTCTCGAGCAGAAGTCTCACGTACTCAGACAGGTCAAACCCAGCAATAATGACAAGCCCCTGCAAAGCCCCAACCACACACCTGACAAAATATTTGCATCCAAAATTTAGTTGCAGTCAACTACAAGAAGGCAGATCTCAATGCCATACCAAAAATCTGTCAAGACCTCACCAAAGAACAGCAAGTGAAATTCTTAGAAATGAAAAGGAAGCATGAACCATTATTACATAGTAGGTGTGGTAACTGGAAACGCTAGTCAGTGTGAATCAAAGTCTTTAATTGAGCAATACCAACCTGGTCCAAATCCTTCCCAATGCCTTTGAAAAATGGAGACATCTTCAAAGAAGAAGTCTATCAGCAATGCAATATTGGAGCTCTAAGAAAACTTTCAGCCAGTGAAATTGAGGATCAAGAATGGGCCTCTCCATGTTTGACTGTTCCAAAAATGATTATTCAATCAGGCTTGTCATGGATTTTTTGCAAGCTTAACAATGGACTGAAGCAAAAATGTACCCTCTTCCAACGATTGATGAAATGTTCCAGAACATTTGCCTCTTTCATCTTTTCCTCCACTGTCAACCTGAGCTATCTCTATATTCCACTCACAAAGAAACACAGAATATGTTGACCTGTGTCATCCAATTTGGATTTTTTGCATGCTGTGTCCTCCCACTGGGCATAAAACATGCACACAGACATCTTCCAGTGTAGAATGGTTGGGATCTTTAAAGACATGCAGCCAAACATACTCAACCCATGCATCAGCAGTATCTTGCACAGACAGGATGAAGATTTTGACTCTTGCCTAAAAGTCCTTGATGAAATTTTCCTACGACTCGTAGAAGCAGGCATGCAAGTCAACTTGTACGAATATGACCTGTGCACAAAGACAGTGATGTTCCTTGGATTCCTCCTCAATCAGAATTATTACCAACCAACTAGAAAGAGAACTGAAGCCATCCTAAAAATTGCAGCACCTAACAATGTCAAAAAACGGGGAATTTCTTGGAGCCATCAACTTTCTCAAGAACCACATCCCAAACTGACTCATCTAACAAAGAAAAAGTACCATTTGTCTGGAAGGACAAAGCCTTCAACAAAGTCAAAGCAGAAATGACCAATGCCATCATATGTACATACCACTTACCCTGACCCACACACAAGAGTCATAATCTACCTGGATGCTCCTCAGAAATATACCATGGGAGCAATTCTAACCCAGGAATTCTACGGAGTCCAACACGTCATCAGTACCTTCTCTCACAAATACAATGATATTTACTTGAAATACACAGTCAGCAAACAAGAATTACTTGCAGCACATGAAGCTTGTCAATTCTTCCATGACATCATTTATTGTTGTGAAATTCTCATTAGGTGCGACCACAAGAACATCACCAATGCTGAAACAACACACACCGATTTCCAAGTAGTACATCAACGTCTCACCCTTGATCAGGAATATTGAGAAAAGTTTGTGCACCTAACAGAAGCACTGGATACTGAAGCAGATAAACTTAGCCACCTAGAAATGACTGACCACATACACAAAATCTAATCTCCAAAATTTACGGCATTGACAATCTCAACAATAACACAATTAATGGCCTCCCTTTGGTCATGTCTTTACCCAAAGAAGAGCAATACAAAGATAAGAAAATTAAGGAAGAACTCCCCAAACCAAGCTCTAACAAAAGATTTGGAAAACTAAAATTTGGCAGTATGCAGTATGGAAGTGCACACCATCAACAACAAAACACATTGTACCAGCAATTCTGACGACAACGACGATAATGACGACGACAATGATAACGACAATGACAACAACAATTGTTCTCTATGGATTTTTCCCATATCATTGCCTGGACCTCTTGTTGAGTGTTGAACTCAGTCAATTGCTCTGTGAGTCCTCCACCTGCACTGATCTCATGCTGGTACCTTGTTTTGCGCCCAGAGTCCAGTTAAGTCTCCTCCAAATTCTTTGTCCTGCTTGCATCGGCTGATTTGTAAGATCCATCGTTCCGCTGCTTCATCTTATTGTTCTTGGGCCAACTGTAACCTTTTTGTGAGATGCAACCTTCTGTGTTGGTGCCCGTGCTTAAGTACGCCCAATGCGCTTTGCAGTCCCTCAAGCGGTCCTTCACTGTCTATAGTGTCAAAGTGAGAGGAGAGGTAATGTGACAGCAGTGAGCTTGCCTAAGGAAATTGCCCTTATTCCAAATTTTCCAGGCCCAGTAACGGAGGAGGGATCTCTACACTAGTGTACATTTGATCCAAAGTTTTGCCTTTGGAGAGAAGGGGATTTGCCCTGACTTCAAGTTTCAACAGCGCTGCTCAGCATTGTGCATCGGCTGTGTGGTCATATGGTTAATAGCATCCAGTTGCGATTTTATGTGGGAGGGTTGTCTGCCTTGTCAGTGAAGCTGATTCAGTTTTGGGATGATCTGATGATGCGGCATCTGAGACTCCAAAATCTCATTGTATCATTCAGAGCAATGGGGTATTTTTGTGTTTAGTTGTCTAGTGGCTGGTCTCTTTATTGTTTGTGGGTTTAATCCCACAAGAGAGGGTGTGGAAAAGTCCATGAGAAAGGGTTGGTGGTCACCGGCACAGTAGCTGATGGGCATAGCGCAGGCGTTGCGGATGTCCACATCTGGGGTGGTCCAAATTGCATCAATAGGTCTCAAGCTGCAGAAGTGGGTAGCCGGAAGTTCGGAACCTGTATAGTGTGCAGAATAGCCTCCTGTAGATCAAGTCCCTGAGGTTCCACCACAGCCCTTCCCAGTCTGCTCCTATAGACATGCGATCATTTGCCTCTAGACAGATGATCAGTCTTTGGCCTTGCTTCTACGGGACAATAACAGAGTGATGAGGGCTGACTCAATTGTTTTCCTTGGGCAGGAGGTGTCCTTTTTTGTTATAGTTATTGATGCTATTTGGACCACCCCAGATGTGGACATCCACAACGCCTGCGCTATGCCCATCAGCTACTGTGCCGGTGACCACCAACCCTTTCTCATGGACTTTTCCACACCCTCTCTTGTGGGATTAAACCCACAAACAATAAAGAGACCAGCCACTAGACAACTAAACATACCCCATTGCTCTGGCAATACAATGAGATTTTGGAGTCTCAGATGCCGCATCATCAGATCATCCCAAAACTGAATCAGCTTCACTGACAAGGCAGACAACTCTCCCACGTTAAATCGCAACTGGATGCTATGGACCGTATGACCACATAGCCAATGCACAATGCTGAGCAGCGCTGTTGAAACTTGAAGTCAGGGCAAATCCCCTTCTCTCCAAAGGCAAAACTCTGGATCAAATGTACACTAGTGTAGAGATCCCTCCTCCGTTACTGGGCCTGGAAAATTTGGAATAAGGGCAATTTCCTTAGGCAAGCTCACTGCTGTCACATTACCTCTCCTCTCACTTTGACACTATAGACAGTGAAGGACCGCTTGAGGGACTGCAAAGCGCATTGGGCGTACTTAAGCACGGGCACCAACACAGAAGGTTGCATCTCACAAAAAGGTTACAGTTGGCCCAAGAACAATAAGATGAAGCAGCGGAATGACGGATCTTACAAATCAGCCGATGCAAGCAGGACAAAGAATTTGGAGGAGACTTAACTGGACTCTGGGCGCAAAACAAGGTACCAGCATGAGATCAGTGCAGGTGGAGGACTCACAGAGCAATTGACTGAGTTCAACACTCAACAAGAGGTCCAGGCAATGATATGGGAAAAATCCATAGAGAACAATTGTTGTTGTCATTGTCGTTATCATTGTCGTCGTCATTATCGTCGTTGTCGTCAGAATTGCTGGTACAATGTGTGTTGTTGTTGATGGTGTGCACTTCCATACTGCATACTGCCAAATTTTAGTTTTCCAAATCTTTTGTTAGAGCTAGGTTTGGTTCCCCTCCCATGAAGATCTTTCCAAGCTGTTCCACCTGTTGTTGCTATGCAACAAGTTGATCTTGTGTTCATTGAACACAAAAATATCCCCCTCCACATCATCTTTAATGCCTCATGTCCATAACTTTTTAACCTTGGAGTCTGGAGTTACCTATTACACTTGAGGAGATCCCATTCATGTTCTTGTAGTTCAGCCGCGTTATCCCATCCCCCTTCTTGCCAGGGATCAGACCTATCGGAGCCAATAGAGAGTGGCTGGCGTCCATGTAGGTTTGGATCTCCTCCCCATCTAATCGTGCCTCGTTCACAGAGTGGGACTCTGCATCACCCAAAACTGCTGCACTTTGGGTGGCTTCTCTCACTATAAGACTGCATCCAGCTCATTCTTGGAGGAGTTGCGATGTGCAAATTGAATAATTCTTCACTGAAGGGCTTTGCTTGCCTGCTCATGGGACACCAGGCTGAGTTGGCCTCTTTGGTGGAAGGAGGTGTGTCTGCCTGTTCCTGTTGTATTTGTATTGTCCTAGTTGTGTTGTTGAGTGTACGAAAAATGCCTCCTCGGCATTGCAACCTCCTGCCGTGGGAGGTTTTCCACTGATTACTTGTGGCATGTCCAAGCTCACCTCCCGAAATCGATGAGGAGGGCATGTGGGAAAATATCCAGTCATTCTGGGTAGTTCCGCAGTCGGGTCAGCATCACTAGTGGTGGATTCGATCTCAATGACCAAGCTCAAGGATGATCCCTTGGAGCTATCTTCCATACCCTTACTGTCTTCTACCCGTACTGTGTGAGTGTAGCCCGACCGCTCCTCTTGCAGCCCTCTCTGGACACTACACTGCTCTCTGAGTTCGAGGCAGTTGTCCATCCATTTGATGGTTGTCCTTGCGAAATCCAGACTCTTTTTGAAGAGTCGCGAATGGTCAATGCTTGTCCTCTCATTAGCTTCGTGCATTGTCTTGATGGACTGTGCGCCATCTAAGTGAAAAAGAGCTTCCTGTGAAGCAAAGGGCTGCTTGCCCTGTCCTTTTTTGTTTTCGTACTGCTCTACCACATCTTTCCACCCTCCTTGCTCCTCAAGTTTGGTAGATGCCAAATTTTCAGCTAGTTTGTCTGGGTTAAGAAGGGTCTGGGTTTCTGAGTTCCATTTGCAAGCTGGGGCTTCGTGGATGAGTTGAGGGTCCACAAAGGTCCGAAGGAAGTTTGTAGGAAGGAAGGATCTACACATTTGTCAGCAAGGTGACCAATTGAGAAGGCTGCATTTTTCCCCTTGGGGAATATTGGGGTACACTAACAAAACTGAACCGAGGGGGGACTTGCTGGTGAACCTCCGCAATAAGTGTAGATGAGTCCTGAAACTTGAAGAAGGAGGTCAGGCATTCCCTTCCAGTGAATGACCAGAGCAAGCTTCCATCCGGCTTAGTTGACTGGATGGAATCATTCAAATCTATGAATCCAAAAACATCAATGCTTGTCATGCTGGCTTTGTAGTTTGTAATTTTCACTGCAAATGTGGCAGCACGTCAAACGTCCCCTGGGAATGATTTCCAGTCCACTCCTTTGGTTGGGTGAGAGTGGGAGCCCCACCATTTGGAGCAAATGCCTGATTTCTTGGCATAGTTGACTAGATGGCTGACCAGCTCCATGTCACCCTTGTCAACTTCAAGGTGGATAACTTTTCAACACCTTTGAATGTTTGCTGGTAAGCGAGCCATGTTGGTTGGCTCCACGTGCTTTGGGATACAAGGGATGTTCATGCGCAGGCTGCAAAGTGGCAATGTACAGTGTCCCCACTTGATGGGAAGATCCCTGTCGGTGAAGTAGTCTCTCAATGCATCGCCACATGTGCCGCTTTTAGGATTTCTTTCTAGTCATCAATGAGAGTTTGTCAATGCATGAGAGCAAAGAGGAAGTAAATTTGAAAGGGTGCGACTGTCCCAATCACTTGCAGCTCTTTAATCTTTAATTGGTTTCGAAATCTGGCCCATTTGTAAGAGATTTGATTGACCAGTTGGTCCGGGTCTTTATCAGAGGAGATTGAAATGCACCTGTAAGCTTGTGATGAGGTCGCTCGCCGGCCTGAGCCAGAGAGACTCGCGGGTCTGTCTGCTCTTGGGGCTAACGAGATGACTGAAAAGCCCTAGGGTTCAAACCTTTAATGTAGTTACAGATGTCTGTCATGTTGGTGGGGACGGGGTGAGTAGATTGTCTGCCTAATGATGGCTCGTCCGCTAGTTCGCCGGTGGGGTTGAGCGTGGCAAACTTATCAGCAATCTTCAGGTTGATTAGGAACTGCTGGATGGCACATGTCATCTTTTTTCTGTTGTCCCCTCAAAATCAATGGAGATCTCAACTAGGATGTTTTGATGACTGTGGACATGCTGGGGTGGTGGTGTACTATTGGCTACACCTTGCATAGGGCCAGAAGAATTCCCGGCTTGAGTACAGACGTTGGTGATGTGGACGAGGATGTGAAACGCTTTTTTGACTTCTTCTTAGTGGAGCTAGGGATCGCTTCTGTCTGCAATGGAGGTGTCAGATCTTGAGCCTTTTGATGTCTTTGGTTTCTTTTTTGATGGAGAGTTCAATGGTGAGGTCTCTTTCGTGACATCTATGGTGCTGTCCTTGTCTGAGAGGAGGCTTGGGTTGTTGATTTTGTTGATGATATCGTTGAGATCTGTGGTTTCTTGAGATAAAGGAGGGGCTGTCAATGCTGCGGGCACCCCGGTGGTTGGGGCTGTGGGCGAAATACCCGCTGGACCAATAATCGTGCGGGCATCTTGACTGGGTGGTGCAATCGCCTTTTTTATTTCAAGGATTGCATAGCCAGGGCGGGGGTTTGCTGATGGGCAGTAGTGGGCATGGTGAAGAAAGAGGTACTGTGTTAAGACTGTGAGAGTGTCGGTGTTGATGCGGTGTCAAGTATTGATGTTCTGTAGTGTGGTGTTACAAGAGTACGGCATATTGGTCTTAACACTTCAGTTAGTATGGTACCAAAACAACATGTTGTCTTTGCACAATGAATTAGACCTTTCAGTCTCTTTGATCATTTACAATGCTATTTTCATTATGATACATAGAATGGACTGTATTCCATCTCAAAACTTGATAGTCGCACGTTTTTTTGTTACGAGAAATAATTTTTCATGATTACACCTATTGTACCACATGAATAGATCGCATGCTATTACACATAATACAAGAATATTATATGATCGCGCTAATTTCACTGCATCTAGGAGTGTTCCCAAACAGTCATAATCGATCGTGCGACCACATTATGTCATTATGTCTATCAAAGTTGCATAAATAATTCATCAAAGTAACTGGTAAAAAATCTCACAAAAAATTTTTTTGCCTCTCTAGAGAGATTCACTATTATTAGTTAATTACCACCATGGGTCTAAACTGTGGGGCCCAAGTGCTATACTCTGTTTGTGGTCTTAAAATGGGTGATATAGTAGACATATGTCATGGGCTAGCAACTGAACAAGGCATGGTTACCCCAACAAGAGATGTCAATTGCAGCAATGCGTGTTTTAAGGTTGGCAAGAATGTTCAGTCAGTCGTAAGACATCTTGTGAAGTGGGCCAGCACTGGTCTCTGCATAGTTCCAGTATGTGATGGAAAAGTCCGACCAATATGCAAGCACGTGACACACAAACGCAAAGCTGACAGAGACAAAAACAGGATAAAAGCATCCATTATTTGCAAAGACTTACGATCTCTCAACCAACGTGCATATTTGGATGCCCCGAATTGTAGTGAAGTTTTCACAGAAATAGCTAGGCTCGAGAAGGAATGCAGAACTGCTGAGGCCGCATCCTCCAATGTTGTTTCAGGAACTTTGGACGCTGAGTTGATTGTTGAATTGGAGCGAACTGGTGCTCATTTGAGGAATGATGCACGTGGTTTTGTTCATCATGTTATGACAGTGGAGTTCCAAGCAGATTCTTTGATTATGGGTAGACTGGTTAATGGTTCTACTCTAATGGTTCAGACTTCTGATTCCAACATTCCTGCAATATCAAGCGATGACTGCATTGCCATAAAAGATTTCACTAAAGAGGGCCAGAGATATCAAGCTGCAAAGGAGTTGGAAACTGTAGCCATCGCTTTTTATCTGCAGATTGATTCAATTTTTGTCTGGGATGCAATGAGATGGTGTGCATGCATTGTCAAGACTGCATTGGAGACCAAAATTATTGTCTGGTGTGCTATTCACAAGAACCATTGGTGCCCTTTCATGGAGAGGAACTCGGAAAGACAGTCATTGAAATGCAAGAAGAGCTGGCATCAAAATACAATTTCAACAGCGTAGATCAGCTAACAATTCAAGAGGTAGATGATTATTATGAAGTGAGACAAGTTGCTAATGCAAGACACATTAATTTGTCTATTAGCATACCTTTTCCACTCTATGAGTCAAAAAATGGGCAACTTTGATAGCTGGACTGAACTGACAACTATTGACTTTAGCGAAAGGAGCAGTATTCATGGGAAACCCAGAACTTGATCCACAACATTTACCTTGCATTTTAGAGTTCTTTTCATTGTTAGTAAGGTTTGACACAAAAAAGAGAACGGACCATGTAAAGGACTCTGTTGTCTATGATGCAATTCCAGAGATGTTTATTGAATTTGCAAAGAAATCTAGAGTCGACCATGGCTTTCGTCTGTTGTCTAGGATGGTGAGCGATGCATTCAACAGTATGATCAGACCAATGGAACAGTGCTCTGCGGGGCTAATTTTAGATCTGCACGGGACTGTTGGGATTCAAAGAAAATCCATGATACCTGCAACAATGAAACAAAGCACTTATGAGACTGAAGTTGCTGCCACATAGAACAACGTTCTTTGCTGCAAATGCACCTGCCAAAGTGGTTCACAAGGCGAGGAGCATGTTGTATGAGGGCACACATATGTTCGCCTATACCTTTTGTCGATATTGTTGCATGAAGATTTAGCCAAGCACATTCTTTTGGAGCTTGCTGCACGCATTGGAGGATGCAGCGATGTCCAGCACACATGTGATCAAACATACGATGCTTTTAATGATCGAACGTGGATGTGGGATCTAAACACTTGGTCAGATGAATACTTAAACAAATGACAAATAATGTGATCATTCTAAGGAGTGCAGCAGGAGAAACTTATCGATCATGTGAGTTGGCACAAATATTACCAGAAATTTTGGAAATATTCCTTGTAGGAACAGAAAAGAGGAAGGCATGGGAAGTCTCCCAAAACCATCTGAACTGGTTCCGATATTGAGAATGAAATTTCAATCAACTGCTAAAACAGGAAAGATTGCCGTGCAAAAAGGAAGGAGCAAAGAGAGTTCTAACCGTGGATGTAATACTTCTGATCTTGATACTAATGTCAACAACAGCTACAATACTTCAGATCAAAGCAAGTCGATATCTCTGCAATATAGAAAAATATGGAGTCTAATGGAGGCTGCTAATATCGTAGACCAAGATTGTCCATTTGCTGGCCATCGCCTACTACAATGTTGGGCCAATGAGCAAGCCCACACCTTCAATCTGCGCGAGAGAAGTGTAATGGACAAACAATCAAGTAAGGATTGGGCACAACTGAAGAAGAGTCAATGCACAGGTAGATGAACTCAAGCATATCGCAGAGATCCAACTTCGTTGCCAAGCAAAGACCAGAAAACTTAGTCATGGCACCAAATAGATATAAGGCAGAGTGTGGAGCAACTTCTGCCATTGCTGCTTGGACTCATCTGCAAAGAAGGGATCAAGAATTCCTCTGAGTAAGGTGCTACCCAAAGTCAAGAGACCGAAATACCAAAAATGTCATAAGTTTGGTTGTCCGGTAAATAACTTCGCACAAAATGAGAATGGTACCTTCAAATACAAACGCATTGAGTTCCACAATGTGCCAAAGTTTTCCGCTGAACTCAAAGGAAAGACACCTTGTAAACAATCTGTGGTTCATTGGCAAGTTAAGATATTCCACAGAAGAGAAATGTTGTATTGAATGGGGTTGGATCCTGGTGCACACACGAAATCTTTCCAAATCTGTGAATGTCATACTTCTTGCCATGAGACGCACTGGGTTGGCGTGAAGCATGGAAATCAATCTTGGTCACAAAGATGCAAACTCATACTGCCTGCAAGCACAGGTCCAAAGTCTACCGTTATTGAATCCAATGAATCCTCATGGCTGGGTACTGATAGGGAATTAAAAAGAATTCTGGATGCATCACGCAAAATCATGGAGAGATAATTTGTAGTAGAGTGCACGGAGAACAAGAATGACAGTCCCAACAAGAAGATACGGCTTTCTCATGCAAAGACAACAGCAGCCCAGCTCTGTGCCGTTGAAAAAGAGAGAGATTATTACAAAGCCCAGGCTATGAAGTACCATGCCGACACCGTTCATGCAACTTTAGCGCTTAATCAGACGTTTGAGCAGATATCAAAGGAGCGATTATATATATATATATATATCAGTTACCCATCTGTTCACCCCATGGTTTCTCTAGTTCTATAGCTTTCCTTTTCATTCTGACAGAAAGTATATGATAATATTTTATTGAGGTGTATATATCCTGTTATGCACAAAATTTTAGCACAGTTTCCCATTTTAGAAAACTTATATGTAGGATGTACAGGAAAATCATACTGAGAATTAAAATCTGTGCCAAAAACTGTTGGTCCCAAAAATTCAAAATCCCAAAATTCAGTGAGGATGTACACAACCCCCACCCAACAGCACACATTAAACACAACAACAGAATTGAAAGACACGGAAGATCAATAGCACCCTCCTTTTGTTGTCCATACCATTTCTGTCATCATTTTTCAAGTATTTGTCCTTTTGCCTTCATTCCTGCGCCATTTGAAAGGTCTTTGTAAGCTCAATCAAGCTGTGGTGGTGGTGGTGTGTGTGTGTGTGTGGGGTGTCGCCTCTTGTTGCACGGAGCGAGATATTTGGAGAGCAGCGCTGTTATATTGAGTAGAGATGGGATGGCCTCTGATTTGATGAGGGCAGGTAAACGGATGCCATTTCGCGAGTATTCGTCCTTTTGACTTCATTCCTGCGCCATTTGAAAGCTCTGGACGAGATCTATTCATTACTGTGTGAATATTGTGGTGCTGCGACTATGACTTTGGCCAAAATAGACGATTTATTCGATTTGTGTTGTAATAGAATGGCCTCTGATCTGATGAGGTCACAAGAATGGCTGCCATTTCGCGAGTATTCGTAAATTCCTGCACCATTTGAAAGGTCTTTGTAAGCTCTATCAAGCTAGGGTGGGGGGGGGGCGTCGCCTCTTGTTGCATGGATGGAGATATTTGGAGAGCAACGCTGTTATATTGAGGAGAGATCGGATGGCCTCTGATTTGATAAGGGAAGGGAAATGGCTGCCATTTCACGAGTATTTGTCCTTTTGCCTTCATTCCTGTGCCATTTGAAAGCTCTGGGTGAGATCTATTTGTGGCTGTGTGAATATTGTGGCGCTGCAGACGAGATCTATTTGTTGCTGTGTGAATACTGTGGTAATTGCTTTTGATTGTTTTGTCCACAGTACCCTAACATTTGCTGCCGCTCCCCAATGGCCTCTAGGAATTATGTTTAACAACAACACCAGTACAGCTAACAGGTTTGTAAAAAAACATTGGGACCCAAGATGAAATTTGGGATAGAATGGAAGCAAATCGGATTGCAGTGCTTTATAAGAAGCATCAACATTAGTTCCCCAGTGCTGCTCCTGTCATTCCATCAATGCCACACTCTTGGCAAGCTCCTGTTCAAGCTTCGTTTGCACCAACCCTTGGTATAGAGCATCCTGATCAAGCTTCTGTCAGCTCTGTCCCAGGTCCTTGGAATGGGTCGCAGGTTCCCATTATGCCCAATCAACCGGCTCCCTTTGCCGGCTACATATCCATTCTACCAGTACGTCCGCCAGTCATGGCCGACCTCAGCAATGTGAAAACTTCTCGTGATCCTGATTACTCACCTCCAAAGAAAAAGAACAACAATGCATCTGCCGATCCTCTTATTGAAGCCACTCTAACCTATGCTGATGCAACCACTGAAATTACTGACTCCATAGACTCCAAGCCTGAAACAGTTGCATCTGTCAAAGTGAAATCCAATGTTCCACCACGTGAGATTAAGATCAAGAACACCTTTTACCGATACACATTTCACAAGGATTTGGCCAATGGTTGCTATCTCATGAAATGCTCCTTTTATAGGAATACAAAGTGCAAGGGTTGCACTGCATTTGTGAAAGTTTGCCCAAAGGGTGATGGTACTGAGACAATTATCTCTGATGGAACCCATGCTCAAGCTTGTGAGGCTCTGAATGGGTGCAAAGTTCAAATTCATGATGCATCTGAAGATTGTTCTGTGGCAATGCACCAATTCATTGAAGAGCAGTGTGTTAGTGAACAGCATCGCACTGACCTTCCAGAAAAATTTGGAATGATACTATGGCCCATTTCAGGGAAAGTCTTGGCAGTATTTTCAACGGGATGGCCAAGAACAAGGCCAAGTCTCTTGAATACAATGCTCGAGAACGTTCTTTTGGAGGTGATGGTATATCTAAGACAGAACAGCTTTTCTCTGGATCTGAAGATAGGGCCTTCTTTGAGAGCATAGACTATTTGTTGATAAAGATGGGATGCAATGGATGATGTGCTTTTCTCTGCCTATGCTTTTGGCTTTACTGAAATGTCCTAAGGTGAGATTGTATTATTACTTTAATCACTGCTTCATTTCAACATGTTATGACAATTTGTGTCCTTTACCTTCACAAGGTTCATATTTTTGTTGATTGTACCTATGGCATTGTCCCCCATCCATTTTATCAACTCTTCATCATTATGGTCTTTGATATGGCTCGTAGGATCTATATCCCTTTTGCTTGGGTATTAATGATTGGGAAGACTACAGAGTGCTACTGGCAAGTGTTCAACTGGCTTGCCTCTGCTGTTCAGGATATTGACCCCGCATATGTTGGTGTTGATTTTGAGAGAGCCTTCTTCACCAACGTTTGGATCCACTTTGAGAATGCCAAACTCCTTGGATGTCTTTTTTATTTCAAGCTCTTAGGAGGAAGATGAAGCAGCTATTGTTCCCTGATGAGGAAGGTATCTTTGCTATGAAAAGGGGTGTTATTGATGTTCTTACTGTTATCCCACCTGAGCACCTGACACAAGGAGTAACTTTTGTGTTTTGCAAGATTATTGACTTTCTCCAAGAGCTCTATTCAGGTGACAAAGCTAAGTTTGATGCAGCTAAAACAGGTGGAATATTGAGTTCTTTGAGAAGTACTTCTTGTGAGTTTTCAAAATTGTTATTATAATGGCCGGTTTGTTATGATTGCATTGCTGTATTATATTTATTTCTCCTTTTGCCTTCATTCTTGTGCCATTTTGGAAGGCTCTGGGCGAGATCTATTCGATGCTGTGTGAATATTGTGGTAATTGTTTTTGATTGTTTTGTCCATGGTACTCTAACATTTTCTGTTCACAGTGGATTCTGGATGCAGGATGATATGATTCCAGTGTGGAATGTTGCTGGTGTTGCTGATAGTGAACATAAAGTGATAATCAGAACAAGCAATGGTCTGGAAAGATACAATCGTCACATCAACAGCATCCTTCCATCTAATCATCCAAACCTGGCTACTTTTGCGACAGCTCTACGTGCAGAGGCAGATAGAGTTATCCAAAGGATGGAGGATGTTGACAAGCGAAGAGAGAACCTTCCTGAGTACTCTGAACCTGTATTCCCAACAATTCCAGATGAGTTTTGGGAGCATATTAACAACACCGGTGGAGGAAATACAAAGCAGAAGAAATCAGCCAGGAGAAAAAGGAAAGCTTAGTGATATGTGTGTGCAAAGTGGTAGGTTTGTGTTGATAGACTTTTGTGTGAGAAAAGTTGCTAGTGTGTTGTTTCATATGGTGATAATAAAATAAATGTTTCTTCAAAAATCAAACATAGTCTAAGAGAGGTAGTATTATTGGGGTAACGATGGGGGGAGGGGGTACCACTGGGTATCAAGAATAGAACATTTGCGAATCAATTCAAAGTTAAACAAGCCGCAGGACTCAAGCACCATGTCATGAAACCAAACAAAGTGTCTCCAAATGGTACAAATAAATTCATTCTTACACAACAAACCAAAAATCAAAAGACACACGAGATGACTTCGTATGCATCTCCATCTGTTGGGTTAGACATATCTGATGACGAGGTTAAATGGAGGACGAGCTTTCGAATCTGTCGGGTTTATTGTTGTATATTTTTGTTGTGTGTGATAGTGAAGTTTCTCTCATGCTGAAGCGAGAATCCTCCCTAACATGGTTTGAAGAGTGGTTCATGCACTTCGAATACAAATGGGGAGAACTTTGATAAGATACTGGGATGCAAAAAAGGTTTATGGCCCAAAACGAGGCACTCTCATAAAGATTGTTGCATCAAAATATCAATTGGAATCGAAGACAAGGATGACGTGGCCAGCTTATGCGTCTCATCAGGAAGATTTGAAGCTGCGAAAGTCTAAGTGGAATGAAAAGTACGGCAAAGATCAGAGGATTGTTAAGTGAGATATGACCAATATTGAGGCATTTTGTTTCAGTGATGCCAACATTCAAAGACTTACCTACAGCAAATATTATAATCAAAATTGCTTCAAAGGTGGTGTTTTTGTACAACTGCTTGGTTGGATCAGAGTTGGAGAGTTATGGCCTGGAGCTGTCAGTGATTCGGATTATAGAGCAGTAAATGTGTGTAAGAGGGCATGGTTTGTGAGCAGGGATTTCTCCCAAACATGTCTCCTAAACAACTCAACGTCGCTTGGACAACTTGGTCCTTTGAGGCCAATTTTATGTTCAATCCTGTGTTGTGAATTCTACTTACAACTGGCTTTAGAAGAGGGTGTGATGGGCTGGTTTGTGGTGAGCGGTAGCGGAAAATGGTGGTGTGTTGCGCAAAACAAAAGTCACCATGTTGGTGACAAGGATTACTTTTTCGGAGCGCGGGACATGGTTGTGTGCCTGTGTTGTCATCCATGTGTTGGGGGCTCATGTCGTGACGTCT
The DNA here is from genome assembly GCA_013187285.1 of Cyclotella cryptica. Classification (NCBI taxonomy): domain Eukaryota; phylum Bacillariophyta; class Thalassiosirophyceae; order Thalassiosirales; family Thalassiosiraceae; genus Cyclotella; species Cyclotella cryptica. Next base: position 3,954 of record JABMIG010000548.1, on the reverse strand, counting down.
TGATGTTTGCGCACGCAATTTTAGCAGATTTTTATGTGAACCATCGAAAATTACATGGAACACCCCACTTACTACTGGTATGGTATTGTACCATACGATCTTGGTGTTGTACAAAGAGTTATGATTTTCCAACACAGTCATTATGTTGAAGTGATGTGTGTGTTGATCTTGAGTTGGCTGATATGAAATAATGGGAGGGGAGTCTAGCATTTGAAGGTAGGTGTCAGATCTTGTCTAGTACACGAGCCTGTACCTTTAAAAATGCTCATTTTTGCTTAAGTGGCTCAATAAAAATATAAATTCAGGAGGTATCGAGATAGATAGAGTTGAGAACACAAATCTTACTTTTCTTATCATAAATCAATTTTACGTTTATTGCAAAACTAACCCCTTTACCTCCTACCCAACGTACTACTGTGTGAATTGAAATCACCTCTGATCGACCAGTGATCAACCCATCACTTGATCCAAATTTATGATGCGCATTCCACTGCATCTTCTCGTTATCGGCGCTGTGTGCAATCAAGTGTCCGCCTTTATCTCTTTGGTCGATGTGGGCGTGGCTTCATACAGTTATTGTTTTCGCCAGTATTATCGTACTCCTGAAACCCTCCGATCACCCACAGTGACTACGCGAAAATTTTTTGTTGGAGAAGCTGTTCGTGTATCTTTTGGGATTTCGATAGCTACCTCTGCGACAACCACTCCAACACCTGCCTTCGCTAGTGGTGGGGCAACGGCTGGTGGCGCGTACTTGCTCTCTGGTAAAGAATCTTGTATTATCGAGTTTGCAAATCGACCGTTCAGCTTGCGTACACTTAACACTGATATCCCGTTTCGCACTTATGCCAGCTAAGCAGAGATACAACAAACGTGTTCTTTCGGGTGTAAACTCATTTCTTGGGCTAGATGCAAGGGATGTGAACCAAGTAGCCGCATTCTTTGCCTCTCCTGATGAAGGAGCATGGGAAGATTTGAGTGCTGCTGGTTACTTACTGGCAAACGCTTTTCGCACGTCTTCTACTAAGGCTCCTGATAATTTGCCCTCGGTGAAGGTGCGTACTGCTAACGTATGCCATTTATATTCACTTTAGGTTTCAGTGGCATAAAAATTGTCGTATATCAAATGTCTTATCTTCTGGGCACGAAGTAGAAATGGAAAGCATTTTCAAGGGATATCGATCTTCTCAAACAGTCTCTAGCAAAAAGATGGGGAGAAGATTTTGCAGCTTACAAGAGTGCCAAGGAGAAACTGTATGCATACCTCGTTGAAGTTGAACTTACAAGTCTTGCTCCTAGAGTACAATTGGAGATTGCTTAAATGTTGCAGAAACAAAAGTTGTAATACTCAAGGTTTCTGAACAAAGGCTCGCATCATTATTTGCCGAACACAAAGTAGGTACAAGCAGAGAATGCTGCATTTCTTCAAGATAATGTTGCTTTTCGTGCTGCATGGTGCTGAACAAATAAATTACTTCTAGTTTTTAGTGATTCTTGAGCCAATGTGTAGCAGTGACAGCAGAGTAATCTAAGATTCATCCAGGCAGTATGGTACTACTTAATGTGTCATGTGCTTCGTTTGTTCTCTTAGGCATCAATCAGCAAGACAGGCAATTTTGCCAAGTGGAAGTTTCTTGGCGAGCCAAACTCACGAGAAGTGACAACTTTGGCATTTTTTTTCTCATCTGACGACTGCGCGTTGAATTAATAATAATAATTTTCTGTTGTCACAATTTTTTTCCAACCGCATTATCACATTCCTCCAAAATTTGTACATAGGAATTGTTCTTTTGCTCTGCCTCCAACTCCAAACCATCCCCAACATCATGGCTCGCCGAAACCAGAGAGACCGCAGGCGTTTGGGTAGGGGAGCTTCATGTACCGGTCCTGTGGAATGACCTTTGACCCAAAGTTTGTGAAAGAGCAGAACCCGAATTTCATAAAGACCGATTGACTATCAGAACTCATCGCAGTGCATCGCGAAACAACTACACGCAATGGCCACACTTTCGAGGTTGTATTTTTCGAGCATCGTGATTTTGATTGTCTTGTTCAAGCAGCTCATTGCTATGTTTGAGTGGACACAGAGGGTGATCCCTAAATTTTGGGGCGGTGCAACCTCTCCTCACACTTCTTGTGAGAATTCTCCTGTTGACTTGCACGATGAAGCTGATGATGTTGACGACTTCCTACCAGTTGGTGGGAATCTTGCAGAAAACATCACAAATTTTTGCAACGAGGGATTCAATGTCGATAATGACAGGGAGCCAGCCCCAGAGAATATTCCAACTGAACCTGAATCCACCCTTCAAGATTATGGGCTTAAGGATGGACAGAGTTGGGGATGGGATGGCATCGACAGTCGAGCCGTTGTCAAGCCTGAAAAGGAAGCACACACCTTCAAGCACCAATTCTCTCCACATGTTGCTTTGTATTCAGAAGTGTTCCTCCATTTCCTTCCTCTCTCTTCTTTTTTGACACAGTGATGTCTAACAAGAATGATGCCATTGTGGCTCTTGGCGAGCTGAGTTATCTTTATGGGTGAGTTCGTGAGGTTCTTGGGAATACTCTCCTTAATGGCCACAGTGTCTGGTTTTAAAAAGGGCAACTTTTAGTTTATAGACCGCACTTTTGACCAGAGAGAGAATCACTGCCCTTACAGATTCATCCCATACATGTCAAAGCATCTATTCAATTTGATCATGAAAGTGATCCGATTGACGGGGACTTTGCCACCACGCTTTCGCCAATAAGTTTGGGCAGGTAAGTGACTTGATTATGGCATTCAACTCTCACGTGGTGTCCATCTTTGTATCAAGTTGGGCAATCTGCCTAGATGAGTCCACGTTGATTTGGTTTGACAGATGGACTTGTCCAGGATGGGTGTATTGTCCCAGAAAACCTCATTCTTTTGGCAGAATCTGGAATCATGTTTGTAGTTGAAATTGTCAAGGGTAAGGATAGACCTCGTGAATTTGGACCACAAGAATTCTCGTTGTACGGTAAGACTGCTGGGTTGATGCTGCAAATGTTAAAGTCTTTCTTAGAAGTATGTTATCCTTGATTCAGGTTTTTGTGTCCTCAAGGCAATAATTGAACTGAAGCAACATGGAATCTCTTCATGTGTTCTTATCAAGAAGAGACACTTTAGGCCAACAGGAGTTCCTGGCAATGCCATGGATGCACATATGGCAACAAAAAAGGTGGGTGAGGTAGATGCTGTCCAAGGAAGTGAAGGTGGGGTTACATATAACTTGTTGACCATGAAGGAACCAGACTATACCATGAAACTGATAGCAACCAGTGGCAGTCTTATGGCTCACAAGACATGCAGGTTGACAAATTGGTGGTGGATGGAAAGTGGTGTTGAGAAGACGAAGGAGTTTGCTTACACACTGCCATTTGACCACCATTTCCGTTACCGTCATGCAGTTGATGATCACAACAATCTCCGTCACTCACTGCAGTCGTGAGAAGATACATGGGCGACCCAGCGATGGGAGCTATGAGTACCTGCGTTCATTATTGCAGTCAGTGAAGTCAACGCCTACCTTGCCATCCGATTTGCTGAAGACAAGAAAGCAATGCCTACACTGCTCAATTTTTGTAGAAAGTATGGCTGGTGGTTGATCATGAATGATGATTTGATGGAAGATACCGTGGAGCACTATCAAATGACTTTAGAGGGTGCTCATACCCTTTGTCATGCACCGCCGCATGCCAGGGCGTATCAATATGGCCACTGGATTTGTGACGCAATGCAGAGGTAGCAACAGTATGCATGTGGTTACCTTGGGTGAAACAACAGAATAAGAACTTATTTTGCATGGAGTCCTGATGTATGGTTGTACTTGCCATGTTTGTCATGTTCTGGATGAGCAGGAGCGCGGTGTTTGAGTCAGTTAAGTCAGCGTTTTTGGTTGAAGTCAAAGTTGAAGTTACTATCTTTAATTT